>OY730197.1:7500-517500 GCA_963422505.1 Pseudognaphalium luteoalbum | reverse complement strand
ATATGTTTGATAGTGGTATAAACAATAAATGGTTCTCTCTTTAAATCACAAACAATTGTGGATTTTTATGATTTAGGTAACCAGCTAATCGGTTTGCGACAATTTTTACTTGCCAAAAACTCATGTTATAATGAATTAGAAAAAAGAATTTTAATTAGTTATAAAATGATAATATATTGTGCTCGCTACGACATTTTTTTGTTTTCTAATATAGTGAATTATATAATGATAATAAATTATTGATGGTGGTATACTCATTTGACACGTTAACAGAGTTGAAAGTAATATGACGTCCTAGCAAAAAATGTGACTATGCATGCGGTACATAAATCTAATAATGAAATTGTGTTCAGATCATTTTTCAAAATACAAGATGAAACAAAACCAAAACTTAAGCATGGAAATTTAATCAGATTATTATAATACTAAGCAATATATATTAAAATTAAAAATTTATAGAATATAAGGTTATGTATGCTTAGCGACGAAGAAATTAAAATATATATATATATATAGGTGGGTGTGGGGGAGTCGAAGGTAGAGTAGTGGACACATGTGAGCACCCGGTTTACTGGTTTGAAAGGGAGCCAATAGATGGAGAAGGAATGGGAATTGGTTACGTGGTTACAGATGGATGGAGTCGATCGGAAAAAGGAAGTTGGACGATATGATTTGGTGATGGTACAATTGGTGGTTGGTTCGTGGGCCTCTCTGTCAAAATCCCGGAATTTTCCAATTTATAGTCGATTTTTCAGACCATATATAGAACTGCTCGTAGATGATTCTAACACTTGGGAATTTCACACTAGCCACGCTGAGTGCTTCAACATGACACAGTGTACGTGATGATCTATATGTCCGAATAATGACACTTCTACTGTCCTTGGAAAAATGACTAACCAGTAACCACCCAAACCACCTGTACTTTTTACTTTAGACAGATGTAGGTAAAAGCAGTCGGTATTATGTAAATAACATACTTGTTGTATATATAGTTTTTTTTCAGTACGTATACATGCATATATGTATATTTCATAGAGAATATTATAGGTACCGCTCGTAAAACAGTATCAACTTTGAGTTATTGAGTACGGTGTAGATAAAACCGACGACCAAATATGAAATATGTCTATCTAATTAGAAACATATATGGTAAAATTTGTAAATTCTGATTTTAATTTACTCTCTATGTAATCTATACAGTACACAAGGTTTCTTGATTCTTCACATTAAATTTATGTACTCGATCTATAGTGATTATATAGTCTCTAAGTGTGACTGCATGTGCGGTACGTAACTACTAAACGATAACAAGAGAAACTAACACAATATATAGTGGTTCTAGCTACAGCTATAACAAACATCACTCCTACCACCCATGAATTGCTTCTGTTGAGTGAAAAGAAAAGGTAAAGGTTCGTCCTAGGAAAGACTAAAGCGATTTGTACATGGGTTTGTCCACCATTCAATTCCTTTAAGCTTTATATCTCAAATCAAGAAAAAATCATACTACTTTGTCCACAATCTTTATTCATAATATCAGTCTACCTAATGGATTCTTATTTAAACTAAAGAGGTCTTTGGTTTAGCGCTACTTAAGTAGCCCATGCAGCTTTGATAGGTTGTTTGTTCAAACCTCATGAAATCTTGGTGGGATCGTGTATATCAGCTTCTAGTGCGTTTGCAACAACTAGCTAGAGCCATAGATCGTGACTAGAGCCGGAGGTGAAGGTTGTGGTTGGATATGGAGCAAGGATTATTTTTCAAGCTAATTTAAAAAACTTATATGAAAAGAGATTCTCGGGATTATTTTTTCAATAATCATTTCTATATTTTATGTTGTCAAACATGGATGAAGGATTGAGACTGTTGAAAACTAGAAATTTAATCACTTAGAATCCTTGTGCCAAACACACCACTTCATCTTCAACTTCAACCACAATCTTCAACTTCAATTAGTTATTACCATACATGCTCATATCGTAATGACGATGTTAGTTTACTCCAATAAACGTTACTTATCATGAAAAGACCTAAATGAATATCGCATGTCTTTATTGATGTAAATTTTTAACTTTATGCAAGAAAATGCATATTTCTTTTCACAAATATCCTTTTGTTTTTCTTGTAGCAAGTAAAAAGTAAAATTCGGTGAGAATAATGGACTCTTGCAAAAATCTTAAAGGAGACAAAATTTTAAAACGCAAATAAAATTTATTAGATTATATAAGTAGCCAACATCACATGTTAGATACTTACATCCAACAATACGTTCTTTTAATGAGAATAAAGTAAAGATCCAATGATCCATCATATGAAAGTGTATAAAGAGGTTTGTCTCAAAATCGATCACTAATAATAGATAGTCAATTTCCGTGACATGCACGGAAATTAACGAGATTTGAACTCAATATTTAATTCTAACCTAGATATGGTTCGTTACTATTACAAGAAAGTTGTTTCCATGTAAATATAGCTGTTTAAAGCTTCTTAAACGAACACTAATAAATCAAAATTTTGAATTCTAAAAAAAAAAGACGTGTGTCTAAGAAAAGGTAAAAGGATGACATGCATCTTTGGTAAAGTTTGATTATTGAAGAAAAGCGACCTATAACAAGAAGCCATGTTTCGGTTCTATACCACTATCTCCTTTATATATTCACGTACGAAGGAGACACTCGAAGCCTTTTTTAATTTATATCTATATTACACAATGTTCATGTAAGTCCATATTTATTAGGATCGATAACGAAGTTATCTTAAAGTATTAAGCTGCGGAATCCCTTAATACTAAGTTTACGGATTGTAAACGGTTTGTTTCACAATTAATTAGTGAATCGGTAATCTAATATGCTTTGTATTGATTATAACGAATGTTTATTGATTAATACCTAGCCGTTAGAATGTGTTGAAAGCTCTGAGAAACTAATTTCGTTAGTAATTAGCAAATGACAAAAGTTAATTAGGTTTAAACCTAATTTTGTATATAAACCCGTCTCGGTTTGCGGGTTCTGAGCTCTGCGGACCGACTCGGTTCGCAGCCCAGCTTGGTCCAGCGAACTGACTCAGTTCGCCTCGCATATCTGCCCTGCGAACTCACTCAGTTCGCATCGCAGGTCTTGGTCAGATTTTGATCAATATATTTCAGCATTTAATATTTAACTCTAATATGTTTACCGACCAATATTTTTCATTACAATTCAAAACCAATTTACAAACTTGATTACAATTATCACCAGTCCTATTACATGCTAGATCTGTTGTCAAAATAACATGTTCCAACAGTTCAATGCCTTTTTTCATAAATTATACTCGAAGTATATTAGCATATGGGGCGAAGCTAGGAATTTAAGGTTTGATGATATACTTTATTTTAAGAAATCACGATAAAGTTGTAGACACTCGAGCAACACGATATGACATGTTTTACTTTGGTTTTCACATATGTCCATAGAATGAATATTGATTTCGGTTCGTTTTTGGTCTCAAGCCCAAAACGGCACTCACACAGTCACACAGTCACATAGGACAGAAGCTTTTGGTCCACAGCTTGGGCTCAGCAATCTCTTTTTGGGCTTGGGTCATGTTAGTCATAAAAATAGGACGAACAAAATTCCAACAGTTTAACTAACTGGCTAAACAAAGATGCATAGCTTTCTTCTTACATTTTTATTTATTTATATAATCCGATCAGTATTACTAAATGTTTTGACTTTTGATAACCTTTTTTCTTTCAGTGTGAAGATAAAAAAGAAAAATCAAACCTGTGCGATAAAGCCATGCATGATACATATATCTACTGTTGTAATCATTAAAGTGTCAATCATTCCACCAATCCTTGTTGACTACCAGAGAAATATAACAAATTAATGTTCAAACTTTAAATGTTTACATTCACATAGCGTATTCGTGTCGTGTGTTTCGGTTGGCTACTTCTTGTTGGCAAATTAGCGTATTCACGTATGTTAATTCTAATCCAATTCATTTAGTTGCTCCTGTAAAAAATTTTAACCTTAACCCATACATGTTTATCAAACGAGTTACTCGTGATGGTCTGTTTGATTACAAGCTGAATACGAAAAATATGAGATTGTGATAATCGTAGTGTTTTGTGAGTATATACAATATTAAGGCAACCGTAAGTTACTTAATTTACACAGATTAACTAGCAAGGTGTCAAAATAAGTAAAGCATAGAATAGATTTTACACATGATGACAATGGGTTAGAAAGAACTTCAACTCTCACCCAATCCACTAACTAATATGACTAAATGGGCCTACCCAAAATACTACTAACACGGTATTAATTTAATTTAATTGTTGTTAAGCGAACATTTAAAAATGCAGGCAATGAGAGGTGAGCATTTTCCCCAGCATGACGTACTGGCAAGACATTTTTAAAAAAAGAAGACTTGCATCCCTACAGCTAATAAGAATACAGAAACTTCACCCGGTTTACTTGTTTATGTGAACCTTTTTTTACATTCGTAATAACTTTCAATTAAATACTCTTATATTAGTATAAGCAAATACCTTTTACGTAAGCAAATCATACCTAATTGATGTAGGTTGCCAATTGATAAACAAGAATTCAACCTGACGATTCAACGAATACCTAAGAAAGATTACTTCTAACAAACGTTGATTCAAAAGAATATTGTTGTTAGTAAAAAATTCAATCATTTGTTCAACCCAAAATTGAGAGAAAATTTGATTTCTTTAAAAACCGAAACTAAATGGTTCAGTGTCTCAAACAAACCCTAAAAGGAAAAGAGAATTTCGAAATGGGCCAAAAAACATATTGGGCCAAACAGAATGCCCAAAACAAAAGCCTAAAAATATATAATATGGGTCGTAACTTTATCTAGAAGCCGGGCCTGAAAGTTGGGTAAACCACCTATGGCTATTTACCAAGAGGTGGATATCGTTCCAAACTTCGATTCGCCAGCTCATGAGTCTAAAATGGAGTTCTGTAGCTTGAGTTACGGCATTTTCCGTGAAGCTCCTTTACTTACACGGTCCATAAACACAAGAGCCCAATCAATAACACTTGAGCACGCATCATTCCCCTTGGGTAGACAAAATTCGACCTCGAATTTCCAGCCGGTTCATCATCTGAAGAATCCCCATGAAAAGGCAACAAATGATTCACGTTGAAAACATTTATACAACGAATATGACTTGGCAATTTCAGACGATAAGCATTAAGATTGATCTGCTCCATCCCTTCCTTTGGTCCAATCTTTTTTATCGACAACTTATTGTAGTCACCAAGCAAAAAATAATCTTTAGTCAAAACTGCCTAAACAAAGTCCCCACCTCAAACTTAACTTGTCTGCGCTTTTAATTTGCATCATGCTTATACTTGGCATTGGCTCTAGCCAAGTTATCACGAACAGCTTGACGGATTTCATGTAACCCTTCAACAAAATCCTGCACTTTCTTTGGAACACTACTAGAAACAGGAGGTGACATATAATCAAGTGGTCCATGTGGTTGAGGAGAATATACTACTTGGAACGGGTTAAATCCAGTATTCCGGTTAATAACATGATTATGAGCCAACTCAGCCCGACTTAGCTTCTGGTCCCAAGCTTTCACATGGTCACCCACTAAACACCGCAAAAGATTATCAAGAGATCTGTTAACATTTTTTTGTTGTTTTCAACCTCCATTAACATCCCGTTTCATATATTATAATATTTTATATATTACGTTGTATATATGATCACAAATTGAGATAAAAATCCTTAAAATGCATTCAACGCCCAACATCGTTACATCACAAGTTTTTGTTAGAGCATATTGTGTGGTAAGGAATGTTGTTGAAAAAGTGAGGATGTAGATGATGTTGAGTTTAGAGTGTTAGAATTGATGTGTAAGGGGAATTAAAAAGCAACAAAAAAATAGCAAAAACACAAAAACGTGAAAAATGTAACTAGAAATCCTAAATCCTCTCAACAATACTCGATCAATTAAGGAAAAGATAGAATTGCATGTCAGTCAAAAAAGTAGACGACTAAAGACAACGTCTAATAAGAAAAAGAGTCAAGTGGATATTTATTTCTAAAGTTATTACTTACTTTAAGACTTGAATTAATCCACCCATTAATTTATCATTATTATAATTACAAAAAGTTATAATAACAGAGAAATTAATTAACAAACGTGGTTCATTTTATGTGATAGTTTAATTGATTAAAATTATAAGATGATAGAAGTCGTATAAACATTCTCTACCTTCACTTGTGGGCCTCATTTCTCACTTTCTTTTGTTACTAGATCATATGGCCATCAAGACAAAAGATTCACTCACAAATTAGGTGGACAAACGATATTAAAGAATTAAAGAATAAAAGTATGAAAGAGAAAAAAGAAATTAATCTAATCTACGAGTAATTGGTATAACACCCAATCACACATGACATGTCATTTCTCGACCATCAAACAAGCTACTCCAAATCCGTCGCAATTTAATTGTATATACATCAAGTTTTTAAAAAGAAGTAGAGCAGTTACAGGATTGACTAATATGGAGTAAGATCTAATTATTCATTTATTAAATCAGTTAAAATTGAAAAATGAAGAGTTATCTAAAACATTTTAGAAAGAATATATATATGGACTTGGGATAGTAATAGTAGTATAAGCGCCCGTGTTCACACCCCACTTTTGACCATCTATAAATCCGCACATATATTCACTTCTCTCTTTATTAATTATTGACTGTACAATATTATCTCTCACTCAACTCAGCGACAATGTCCAAAAACACCATTTTCATCCTTACGCTAGTCCTAGTCCTCTTCTCTTCGATGTCATCCGAGGCCCGTTCGGTGCCCGCTCTCCCCGTTGTCAACGTCACATCCACCACCACTGCAACCCAAAAGGTAGGGTGACAGGTACTCCAAGCTGTTGTCGATTTGAGTGACAAACTGTACGTATATTGACGATAATGTTCTTTTATTTTTCTTGTAGGGTGTTGTTGATGACAACTGTGAAGGAGTTATGAAAGAAGAGTGCCTGATGAGAAGAACACTTGTTGCTCATCTTGATTATATTTATACCCAAGACAAAAATCCTTGATCAAATTAATACTACATGCCTTTTTATCTAATATCTTGATTGTGTATAGTTTGTGTACATGGAAATAGAGGCGGTACCAAAAATATATGTTAAATGGGGCAAATTTTAAGATGCTCGACGCATTAAATTTTGGGTTATGGATTGAAATCTTTTTTTAAAGTAACGTGTTAAACTAAACGATCAAACTTATGTTAGCATGAGTCATTGAGTCCAACTCAAACGAAAGAAGATTCAATTTATTTTGATTTTAAACACGAAAACCATATCGTAGATTCGTATAGAGATGCACAAAGTTCGGGTCGGGCCGGGCTTAGACCGGGCCTAAAAAAGTCCGGACTTTTTCGATTTAAAAAAGAAAGCCCCGGCCGGCCGGGTTAGACCGGGCCTAAAAAAGTCCGAGCTTTTTCGATTTAAAAAAGCCAGGGCCTAAAAAAGCTCGGGCCCGGCTAAGCCCGGGCCTTAACAAAAAAACTAGGCCTACTAAGGCCCGAACGGGCTTAGCCCGGGCTTTTAAAAGCCCGGACCGGGCTTTTTCGGGCTTTTTTAAAAATTTTACTTTTGTTTATTACTAATTATTTATTACATTTTTAGTACTACATAACTACTAATTTTGTATCTATTGGGGTAAAATGATGAGTTATTGTACGTTGTATTTTATAATATACAACTATAATGTATATAAGATATTATCGTAATAGTTTAAGAATCTATCGATAAAATGAATATATACTCGTATACGTACTTAATGAATTGAAAACTTTGCATATTCAAAAGATATAAGTTACATAATATATGAAAGATAATTTTTGTAAAACAAGATATATGTTATATACATATTATATAAGTAAAAACTCAAATATGAATATTAAAAACATATCAAATAATATAGGATCGGGCTTTTTTCATGAAAAAGCCGGGGCTTTATCTAAAAAAACCGGGCTTTCGGGTTTTTTTTTAAAAAAGCCCGGGCTTTCGGGCTTTGGGCTTTTTTCGGGCTTTTTCGGGCTTTGGGCTTAACCCGGCCTGGCCCGGGCCTGGGCCGGACCGGGCTTTCATGAATAATTTTAGGCCCCTTTGAGACTTTCGGACCGGGCCGGGCTTCGAGCCGGACTTTTTCAGGCCGGGTTATTTCGGGCTTTTTCTAAGCCCGGGCTCGGACTAAAGCCCATCTGTGCACCTCTAGATTTGTATATTAAGCAATGTGACCAAGTCTTATGGTTACTTGTGCTTTCAGTGACAAGTTTGTTGCACCGAAAGTTTTCGAACTTTTCTAATTATTCTTTATGTGTAAATTAGAATGCATTTAATTATGGCTTATAGAGATTTTAAAGATTTATAAATTAAGCAAAAAATTTAAAAACTATCATCGTTTTTATATATATATTAAACAGAATACCATGGAGGATTTTGAACCCTTCGATGGGTTCATCTCTTAAGATCTAACGGTGTACATTAAATTATCATAATTACACTTTTCTCCCCCAATCAATACATCAATTACAAAATAAGTATTAATTTAGTTATTAATTAATATAAAATAACGCAGTCAAATTTAGTGAACATAAATTCAATTACTCAAGTGTTTTCCAAATCCCTGAGTAATTATTTATGTATCTCAAGTAATATTATATCTATTTTATAGTTTTTCCTACTTTTGCAAAGTTATTAATTTTGTTGTTCAATATTAATATTAAACTTTGATGCCCACATTTATTTCATTAAACCCATCTTTTTTTAAAATGTATTGTCATTACATCTAATTAACATATACGGGCCAATAAGACCATTATAATAACAGTGAAATGTCCAATTATTATTCGAAAATAGGCAAAAAAAATTTATAGTTTTTCTTACTTTTGCAATTTACAAAAAATATTTAAATGTATCAATAAGACCATTATAATAACAGTGAAATGTCCAATTATTATTTGAAAATGAGCCAAAAAATTATTATGAAACAAGGCAGTCAAATTTACTAAACAGAAATTCGATTCTTCAAATTTTAAAAATATCTTCAAGTGTTTTTCGAATCCTTTAAGTTAATATTTATATGATAGACTTTTAAGAACATCAAAGTCTCCCATATCTTAAAAGATTTTAATTTAATTTATTTATATATAAAACAAAATACCATGGAGAATTTTGGACCCTTCGATGGGTTCCTCTCTTAAGATTTAACGGTGTATATTAAATTATCATAATCACACTTTCCTCCCCCAATCAATATATTAATTACAAAATAAGTATTATTTTAATTATTAATTAATATAAAACAACACAGTCAAATTTAGTGAACATAAATTCAATTCCTCAAGTGTTTTCCAAATCCTTGAGTAATTATTTATGTATCTCAAGTAATAATATATCTATTTTATAGTTTTTTCTACTTTTGCAAAGTTATTAATTTTGTTGTTCAATATTAATATTAAACTTTGATGCCCACATTCATTTCATTAAACCCATCTTTTTTAAAAATGTATTGACATTACATCTTAACATATACGGGGCAATAAGACTATTATAATAACAGTGAAAGGTCTGATTACTACTCGAAAATAGGCAAAAAAATCATTATAATAACAGTGAAAGGTCCATTTATTATTTGAAAATGAGCCAAAAAATTATTATGAAACAAGACAGTCAAATTTAGTAAATAGAGATTCGATTCTTCAAATTTTAAAAATATCTTCAAGTGTTTTTCGAATCCTTTAAGTAAATATTTATATGATAGACTTCTAAGAACATCAAAGACTCTCATATCTTGAAAGATTTTAATTTATATATATATAACGGAATACCATGGAGGATTTTGGACCCTTCGATGGGTTCCTCTCTTAAGATCTAACGGTGTATATTAAATTATCATAATTACACTTTCTCCCTTCAATCAATATATCAATTACAAAATAAGTATTATTTTAATTATTAATTAATATAAAACAACACAGTCAAATTTAGTGAACATAAATTCAATTCCTCAAGTATTTTCCAAATCCTTGAGTAATTATTTATGTATCTCAAATAATATTATATCTATTTTATAGTTTTCCCTACTTTTGCAAAGTTATTAATTTTGTTGTTCACTATTAATATTAAACTTTGATGCCCATATTCATTTCATTAAACTCATCTTTTTTAAAAATGTATTGTCATTACATCTTAACATATACGGGCCAATTAGACCATTATAATAACAGTGAAATGTCCAATTATTATTCGAAAATAGGCACACTAAAAAAATTATAGTTTTTCCTACTTTTGCAATTTACTAAATTTTGTTAAATGTATCAATAAGACCATTATAATAACAGTGAAATGTTCAATTATTATTTGAAAATGAGCCAAAAAATTATTATGAAACAAGGCAGTCAAATTTAATAAACATAAATTCGATTCTTCAAATTTTAAAAATATCTTCAAGTGTTTTTCAAATCCTTTAAGTTAATATTTATATGATAGACTTCTAAGAACATCAAAGACTCCCATATCTTAAAAGATTTTAATTTAATTCAAGACTTTGAATCAATCTGTTTTTTCATCAGTTCATTCAAATAACGTTTTCGTTTCTTTAAAATTTATTAGATTCTAATCAACTCAATTACATCTTTTGACATTGATTATTATATCATATTGATTGGTAAATATTAAAATGCCATGCAAAAAGAGAACCATCTCTCCCACCCGGTTGCAACTTTTATAACACATATGATTCATTTACTTTCGGCTCTCGATACTGAACATTAAATAACTTTAGCTTATGTAGCTTTCGTTTCATTTTATTTGAACTTATATAATGCAATTAATTCAATCGTGGTTACAAAAACAACAAACGAGATTACACATAATAATTTAACAAACCCGCGTTGTCGCGGGTATTTCACCTAGTTTTAAATATATAGTTTAATTTAATAATTTATGATAGCATTTTCTTATATACTCCGTATAATTAAAGAATAGTAGGGAAAAAGAAATGCTGAAATGGAAAAGACGAAAAAAGCTAAAAGAGTAAACAGAATCAAAAAGTAGGACTCGAAATATAAACTAGGCAGAGTGGGCAAGTGCTAAATTAATTCAACTTAACATAGATATAAACGAAGTTACAAAATCGTTTGTGTGGGCAGCCGCACAATGCCACATCATAAAACTGCCACGACATGAAAACACCGTCATCAAATTAGGAATTCAATGAAAGAGTATTAGAATTAGCAAGTTTTCAATTAAGATTTAAGAAGAAGAATGGTTTTGTTTTAATCTTAGATGTTTTAATCTTAGATGTCAAAGTTCAGAGAGATTTTATTTTCGTAAAAAGATATTTTCTGTATGTGATGATCAAGGTTGTTGATAATTGACGTGGTTTATTCATCATCATCATCATTCATATTTTATATATATTGGGTTCTGACGAGAACATAATATTTACGTGATAATGGTGAGAACACAATATAGCCACTCATTTAAAGTAAGTGTTCAAAATGAATGTAACATTTTATATAATTATTTGTATAATCATGAAAGATACGGTAACATTGTTGTAATTATTATTTTTGTTGAAAAGCCAACTTTTATAGAAGCTAAAACAGAAATATACAATCACCAAAGCTTCTACAAGCAATAGAAGAAACATAAAGAAACACCTACATAGACCAAGCTAAACACAAACCGAAACAGGGGGCCACAACCCCTCACTTACAACCACAACATTGTTGTAATTATTGAGTGAAAATTTTCACCTGTGATCGGATATTAGAAGGGGCGGGCAACTTTAGAATGAGATTTTATTTTAATTTTGACTAGAACAAGTTTGACATTCTAGTTTCTTTTTTAACATCCGGTACGTCGATTTTTAGCTCAAAGGAAGTCGCATGTTTTGCATTTAAATGAGTATGAGGATACCATATATTAATATTATTAATCTTCTTTATATCAATTCGCGGGCCTTACAATTAATGCTCGTAGAAATCTATCTATCTATCTATCTATACATATAAAATAAATATTTTTCCTTGATTTTTAGACATGCCACATCATAATCTTTCCTTTTTCTTTACACCCTCCTAACTTATCACATCATCAGATTATTTTTTTCTTAAAACCTTAATTAATAATTATTAAAAATATTTTTTTATCAACTATACTTATTATAATAGCTCTTAAAATTCCTATATTATATTTAATATATAACAATTTTTACCTACATAAAAAAAAATTCTAATCCATATCTTAACCTTAATTAATAATTATTCAAACTATTATTTATCAATTATACTTATTATAATAGCCTTTTGAATTTCTATACAAAAATTTTTCCTTATTTTTAGACATGTCACACCATAATCTTTCCTTTTTCTTTACACCCTCATAACTTACCACTTCATCATATTATTTTTTCCTTAAAACCTTATTTAATAATTATTAAAAATATTATTTATCAATTATACTTATTATAATAGCCTTTAAAATTCATATATTATATTTAATATATAACAATTTTTACCTACATAAAAAAAGTTATTTTCTAATCTATATCTTAACCTTAATTAATAATTATTAAAACTATTATTTATCAATTATACTTATTATAATAGCCTCTTGAATTCCTATATTATATTTAATATATAACAATTTTTACCTACATAAAAAAAGGTTTAATTTCTAATCCATATCTTATACATTGTAATTAACAAATATTATTATCATCAACTACCATGTTTTAAGAAAATTAGCTTTAATAAAGACATTTGAAATTGATTATAATTCTGTACATTTTGGTATATATTACTATTGAATTTCAGTAATAAATTTTAAACTTTCAACAATATTAAGATATAGTTGAAAATCTAAAAAACATATGATTAATTTTTACCTTTTTAATTACCTTGCATTGTATAGGCTCAACAAATGTATTAAAATTTAACATAATAAATTACAAATTAATTTATTTGTATTATGTATACAAACTTAAACATAATAACATACAACGTAATTTAATGGTGTTATATAAATGGTTATACATCGTACGGGTTTAATGCTTAGTTTTATATATAAAATAAAGTTTTTTAACTACCTATTAAATCGTATTATTTTAGTTAACGACTAAGTATTATTAATTTACAAACTCTTAAAAATTGTTTGCAACTAAATTTGGTTTATAACTTTATGTTGAAATGTAAAGGAATGATATATATGAAAAATATTAAAATAAACGTAATTATTCATTCCATTAATCTATATATCTATCTATATATATATAAAACAATACCCTTAGACAAATCCTCTCCCTTGATTAAGAGCTAATCCTTCATTAAGCCACCATTAAATAAAACAATGACATCATTATTGAGATTAATTGTGTTGTAAACTACTAAAATGCCCCTGAATAAATTAATTACCATCCCCTCTCTCTCAATAGTCTAGGTTTTTTTGAAATTCACTCCTGTATCAAAATTCTTCATGTCCAAACTAATATTCAAATCCAAACCCAATCTAAAATCAGAAATCGAACGTACGAATTCAATTGTGAATCATCTATGTAAATCAATCGCGCCCTAATCGGATCAATCGCGCCCTAACCGTATTAATCTCCATTCTATCAATCGGTCAATAGCCACCCCAATTACCACAAATTAATTATGCTATCGATAATATTAATTATATGCCCATTTATATATTCGGCTACTTACAAATTACTATATAACTACACTTTTTAAACGGTCGTGCATCGCACGGACTCAATGCCTAGTATGTAAATATATATCCGATCACAATTCTTCTTTTGTCTTATTACTTTAAAATTTACAATAAGGAATGAAAACCATACCCAACAGTCCAACACACATCATTGAAATTTTAAATTTATGAGTATAACAAATTCTCTCTTAATCTTTGTAATTATTATTGATAATGATCAAAAGTTCATTGAACTAGCGGTATTAAGGTCATTTTGCATTTAAGATGTCGTGGGTTATTTGTCGAAGAATTTATATATTTGTTGTGTGGTGTATGAGTTCATTATCTTATAAAAATATATATTATTACTATAAGTGCAAATCAATTATGCTATTGACAACACATTAAAATCATGTAGTTGACCAATTATCATGTAAATAAAATCAGATATCCAACTATTTTATATATACACAAATAGTCCCTCCTCTATAAGTAACAACACAATTCCAATTGTGCAGTTAAGTACACAGTACATTTTCCCTCACTTGTAAAAGATAATTGAAGCGCATTTCTAGGCCTGTGCAAAGTGTGGAACCGGCTCCAACCAGCCCGAACCGAATCGTGAATTGTGAAACTACAAATATTTAAATCGAGAACCGTACCGTAGAGAAGCGGTTTGGTATGGGACGGTACGGTTCTGGTACGGTTTGTCGGTTTCACGGTTCGAACTGTGTTTTGCACACCCCTAAGTGTAGAACCAGCCCGAACCGAACCGAACTGCGAACCGTGAAACTACAAATATTAGAACCGAGAACCATACGATTTCGGTACGGTTTGCCGGTTTTCACGGTTGGAAGTGTTTTGCACACCCATACGCATTTCATTTTCTTTTTTAGGATTTAAATTTAAATAAATTAGAAAGAGAAAATCAGGTATTGCCGTATTTAGTGTGTTTCACAAATGGGCTTTTACCATGGTAGGCTTCAATTGGGTTTTTTATTAAATAGCACAAAGGTTGGAACTTTGATACCCAACCCAAACACTACCCATTTCGATAACCTTATGAATTCCGAACAAATTGAAAACATCCGTATAACAAACAGAGAGTTTGGTTTTTTGATCAAGGAGCAGAACGAAGAAAGATGTTTAATCGAAGGAGGTTTCTGTCCCTTCCCATGGTTATCGGAGCTGTTGTGTAAGCTTGTTTTTGCCCTTAATCATCTAATCTAATATTTATTTGAATATGATTAAACTTGCTTTGATTTATCTGGATCTACTACGTATGCTCCTTTCCTTTCCTTGACGATGTTTTGTTTTGGATGATAGAATTGAATGAATAGTCCCTCCTCGATCTGATATGTTGAAGTTGTTTAATCAAATTTATAGTTATATAAAAACTACAACTTTTATACTGACTGAACAGAAATACTAGTTACAATGTTACATTGTACTCCAAAAAGGATTAAGTTTTTATAAGGCCAAATTGCACCAAGATGTGGTTTTTGGTAATTTATGGTAGTATTGAATTTTTGACCTGATTAGCGGCCAGTCAATCGATCAGCCAACAACAACAACCCTAATCCCTTGCTACTCTTGAAACAATTCAGGAAAATGTTGAGTGAAAAGATAGAATCTTCAGTTGGGAGTGTTAATATTAGGGTGTGATACGAAACTAATCATCTAGTTATTCTTATCTATAGTTTTATTTTTAGTATTACTAGGTTTAATGACCTACTCAAGAGGTCATGAGCGTTTCGCCTGCTACAAAAGGTGCAACTTTCTCTTGTATAATGCCTTAAATTGGAATTGGATGTGTTTCTTAAGTTTAGCTTTCGCAAAGAGTTTAGTCAGCATTTTCATTCATATTCTCCGCAACTTGGTTATGCAACGAATGAATACATTGGGAATGAAGTACCTTGTTAAATAAGTGAACTTGCAATGCTTCTGGAACTTGTAATTACTAATTATGCAGATTTCTATAATACCATACATGTTTTGATTCATAAAATGAACCTGATTGATGGAGTTCCACTACTTCCCCCTTGAACCTTATCATCAACAAGTTATGTGCATATCATAGTCTAACGAGTTGCATTGTTTATTTTAGCATTGGCATTGTCTCTGGAAAAGCCATATTTGGACCCCCGATTGATGAGTACTGGAAGAAAAAACTTGAGGAAGAGGCAGCTGCAAAAAAGACCGACACAAGCTCATCATCTTAAGACGTTTATTAATTTCAAGAAGCACAGTTCAAAGTGAAGCTAGCTGAATGTCTGCAGTGCACTATTCACGATCATGAAAGTGTACCGCGGCTCATATAACACAGTTGCAAGACTTGTTGGAAGAACTTTTTGGCTGTAAAAGGTGATAAGAACTTGTCATAATCGCTTATATCGAAACGAACTATCCAATGGGTGAATATTTTATATATTTTTTTATTCTTGATCATTGCACATGTTCAGCAAGTGAATTGTATGTTTTACTCCAAGATTAATGAAGTTTACTGTCATACTTGATTGTTTTCCAGTGATGCAGTTCAGTTATGTTTCCAAAAGTTTCAAACTTGTTGGTTTGGTTGGTTTGCAATTCTTTGTGGTGAACCAAATCAACCATCCCATATCTTAAAAACGCCTGAGTTTGTACTTCCAACCCAATCCCATTCAAATCAGTCTGCAAACTCTTCAGTTTTGATCCAACATTGACCTAACTTTGTCACTTGTGTGTACCCATCGGACGGAAGCCCTTTTGTGGGTTCCTTAGGGACCGATTGACTCTGCATAGATTGACTAAAAGTAGAATACCTTTCACTTCCAGGCAACCGCTTTTCCTATAGTATTCATCTGTACTCGTGATCAAACTGTTACTACTAAAGTATGTGTCATCTACTTTCGGGCAACCAAATAACCAGTCTTTTCATTTTAGTTTGGCTTCCCTTTGTTCTGTTCTTTAAACATCATCTACTAGTAAACAAAACATGTTTGAACGTGATTGCTTTTAATTTGATTGGCACTGCTTTACTTTGATCAATCTTTCTTATTCTTGGCGTCATTGAACACACAAACATGGTATAGACCATTCGTCTGCAATGTATATTATACTTTATAATTGATTTTTACATACGTAATCGGACCATTTAGACAAAAAATTTATAAATATTATATATATTCTAACTTTGTTTAAGACAAAAAATATATATATAAGACACAACCCTTTTAAGCCTAATGACATAAAAGAGTACATTAAAGCTCTGCCTGTAGGATTATTAAACTATGAAGCTACAACAAACATACAACATTTCAGAATGAAAGGGTTGAAAGTTCAACTCTATTTCACTCTTTTCAACTTCTTTAAGTTGTTTCTATTGGTTGTTGATTTATCATCAACACTAGTCTTCGAGCCACCTTCCAAAGTTTGCAACGGGCGATACTTGACTCTTGATAACCGGTCCTTAGTTGCTTCAAGCCTAGTGTTCTCATCTTTCTTAGCCTTGAGAAATCCAGAAATTTGTTGCTTACAAAGCTTGATCTCCATTTGTAGTGCATTGATTCGGGAATCAACCGGGACGCTACAATGCTCAACAATCTGTTTTTGCCTGCTATGAATGACTGCTGGTTGCCACACCTTCAACGCTGTTGAAGCCTCCCTCACTTTTATCAAGTTGTTTAACTCAACAATCGCTGCTTTAATTTTATCGTGTTCATCAACCAGCTTACCCTCTATCCCATGTAACTTTCTTTTGTGTTCATGGATTTGAGACTCTATTCTAAGCACAGCTCTTCGTTCTGCCAAAAGCTTCTTGGCTTTATGTTTCTCGAATCTGATCTGGTAAAGGGATTTGGAAGAAAGGTCGTGAGTAGACGAGGAAGGGTGTGCAGGGAAGTCAGAAGAGAGCAAGGTTGACCACAATCCATCTTCTTTTGATAGACGATTAAGGCGTCTGCAAGTCATGGCAAGACAAGAAAGATCTTTATAGGTGAAACATGAAGTTTCAACTCCCAGTTCCAAAATCCATCTCCATAACTCATCTGGTAAAGACATCTGCGTATAACTTGTAGATGATATATTCATGTCAAAAGACAAGCTCCTCATACGATAAATACCAAAGAAAAAGATGGAGCATGCATATATAAACCCAATACATTCATTGGATAATACAGGTTCTCTCTTTTAATCTTATTGGTTTTAGGTCTATCTAAGTAGTCCTCTGGGTCCTGATGGAGTTTTATTTATTTTCTCTCTTTTTAAAACAATTCAACGTACACACTCTATATCAAGTGTGAGTGATTATTGGGTTTTGTATTCAATTCAACGTTTTATTATAACAGCTTTTATTTGAATATTTGATTGATTATAGCCTCACCTCACCAGAATGATATCCTACTTCAGGCAGGGTAGGGTCTAAACAAAATTCAGCATATTTAATTTTTACCGCAATCTGACAAACATCTTACAACAATTCTAACAAATTCTTCCAGTTTTATTTGAGATTTGTATATGTATTTGTATGTATCGATTAGGAATAGGAGTTAATTAAAAACGGTCGATCTAGGGTTTGCAAAAAATAAACAATTATTATTATTATTATTATAGAATATATGAGTGCGAGTGACGAACCTGTTGCTGTTGCGTCCAGCCGTTGATCGTGTTAGGCGCAGAAGAAGACTTCCGATAGCTAAATTAAGGGCTAAAGATAAAGGTTTCTGACAAATACACTACACTAGTTAGAAAATAATTTGGCAAAAGATTTGGATAATACAAAACAAAAATAATACTAAATAAATTTAAAACTCAATTCATTCATAAACTATGCATCAAGTATTATAAATATCTATATGTAAATATATAAAATATATATAAATATAATATATAATATAGATATTATAAGACATACATATTTAAAATAGCATATAACTTTTGATTTTTTGGTTCACCGTTCGAGTCAAAATCGTGAACTGAAACCGAAAATAATATCACCGCTTCAGTTAATGAAAATCGAAAAATATCGATTCAGTTATCGAAATATTGTTACAACTTAAGCAATTTATAGTTGGTCCATTGATTTCAGAGTATTTTTGAACACCCTTGCTCCCAAGTCTAATCCATTTCCAATTTTCCATTCAACATCAATCAGTAAAAGTTATACGATTATATTATTATTACTAGCTTTCAAAGTTGTGTATATATATAGACCGTTATACTTTTATTTAATTTTTCTAAGTATAAAAAATGTATATGATTATATTTGAATATTTTATTTTAGTTTTAACTTTTGCAATGTAGTTTGAAACTAAATAATGTAAGATTACATTTATACAGTAAGCAATCTAACCGGTAATTATATATCAATACCAATTAATAGATCTGGTTGTTTTTTAGATAAAAAGAATTGGATAGAAAAAAAGGTGGATTAAAAGAAGGTAAAAGGAATCATGATTTCTGATTGTTAATAAAATATAAATTTAAACTTATCTTAAAACTACATACTCAATTTATTCGAAACATGCTTCATAGAATTCATTTATTTAATTGATGACATTATAAAGGTATTTTTTATATTATATTTATTTAAGATTATTTTAATATAATATTACATTTATTTATTATGTATACTTATTTTAATTTACACATGTAAGATTTACACAATTTTTTTGTCTTTACTATAAGGGAAAAGCACGGAAAAAAGTACACTTTTCACCTATTTCTATTGGGTGTTGTTAAATACAACAAATGTTTTGATACATACACCAAACATTATGTATATAACATGTACTGTACAACAGTTTAATGCATATATTTGGTGTATGTATCAAAAATTTTGTTGTATCTATCAAAGCTCATTTCTATTTAAGGTACACAACTTTATTTTTTTTTATCTAAGGTATCAAACTTTCATCATGTAATCAAGTTAGGGACGCGAATTGCATAAATGACAAATTTTTAGTGAATTCCTTTCAATAAGTAACACATCTACTTAATCAATTAATATTCTTCGATTAATTTTTCAAAAAGAAAAAATATTAAGTGGAGAAAGAGAATTTAAAAAAAGCTCATCACAACTTTCAACTTTAATATTTCTCCTTTTATTTTATATATTATAAAATTGATTGAGTGTTATTAATCGATTAAGGAGCAAATCTGGGAGTTTGATAACGTCATTCTATGTGGAAAACATCCCTGATGAGGCATCTATTGAAGATCTAAGGGCAAAATTTGAGGTGTTCGGTAGGGTTGTGGATACGTACATTGCATGGAAGAAGAATAGAGATAGATCAAGATTTGGTTTTGTAAGATTTGCTGAAGTAAGCGATGCAAAGTATCTAGAGGCATCATTCGGTAAGATTAGATTGGGTAACAACATTCTAGAGGTTAACATAGCGAGATTTCAAAAAAATAACGAGAATAAGACAAATACGTTTCGTTCTGGGACAAAGTTAACTCCACCTCCACCTCCAAAGTCAGCATGGAATCTAAAAGGATCCAGATCTTTTGCTAGTGTAGTTTCTGGTAATGCAACCATTGGTGCAAAGGTGCACAATCGAATATATCTAAACCCATCTCAAGAAATAGAAAAAACCCTTTTTCAATCATTTCTTTTTGGTGAAGCTTTGGATGAAAAGATGTTGTCTGCACTTCCTAATCTGTTTAATAAGGCAGGAGTTGTATTCGGAAAGATATTTTACTATGGAGGCTTATGCTCTTTAATTGGATTTGACGAAGAGAAAGATGCTGCTGACTTCCTGCGGAATGAAAAGTGCTGGAACAAATGGTTTCGTTGGCTAAAGAAAGGTGACTCTGTAATAAATTGGAAGTTTGAAAGGTCAGTGATCGTAAAAATCATTGGGCTTCCTCTCCAATTTAGAACGTTGGAAAACTTTCGGAAAATCCTACGTGATTATGGTAGGATTCTTGATATGGGGGATGCGAATGTATGGAAATTTGATGATCTCTCATACGTAAACATCCTCTTACTTACGCAATCAAAGACAAGAATCAATGAACAAATTATCGTCGAATATGGCCAAGATAAACAATTCACAATTGGCTTAACTGAGGACGAAGGTTTCATGAATCCTTTCGACAATAACCCAGTTGTGGAAAGTGGTATGCACTCGAAAGAAAATGTCCAGCAATCAAATGAATTCTATGGAAATGTGGTCAAAATTAACAGCAATGTTGATGGCGACTCTGAAGGTATATCGGACACTTGGGAAGCGAACAATACAAAGGTACATGATGTGGACATGGAGGAGGGTGAGTGTTCGCCTGAACACGATAGCAGTCGGAAAAATATTCCGGTCAATTTGGAACCAGCGCTGACGGGGAATATCAAAGGTCGATTTACAGAAGTCGAAGAATCAGAAAATGATGGTAACCTAAACGTGCATGGGAAAGTTTCGAATAACGAGGATGATTTAAACAAGGCAGCTGAATGGAACAGGTCTCAAAATGATTCTACTTTTGTATTTAATGCCAACTGTCCAGATAACATGGATAATGTAACGGGGTCCCAGGAAATAAGAGACAAGCTTGTAAATGCAGGATGTTTTGGGCCTTTCGTAAGTGGGCTTGACAAAATTGGGCCTATTGATGATGGATTCAGGAGGCTTCCTAAATCTTTTGCTGGACTGGGATATAACCAATGCCCGGGTGGTAGCCCAATTGCTCTATCGTCAACGAAGAAACCTAGATTAGATTTCCCATCTAAATCCAATACAATAGGAAACATTATCATCGAGGAATCCCAAATGTCATCAGGTAATAAAGGAGAATTAGGTGATTCAACGGCTCAAGATGAAAAGTTCCTTACAATGGAGGTTGGAAAACTCACGTTGACAATCCAGTGCTGGAAGAGGTTTGTGGTGAATTGGGTGCAAAAAAATAGTTCCAAATGAATTTGCTTTCTCTGAATATTAGGGGGCTTGGTGAAGATCATAAGCAAAGATGGATTAAAAGTCTATGTGGTGAACATAAAATTTCAATGGTTTGTATTCAAGAGACGCAATTGGGTTCTCTCTCTTCGCAAACTTTTGACATAAAAAACTGTTGGTTAAATAGCGACTTTGGTTTTGAAATTATTGAAGTCGTGTGTCGCTCAGGTGGTATCCTTACAATCTGGGACAAGCAGCGTTTTGTTTTATCCGAAACCATTCGCTCGAGGTATTTTATGGTTACTATTGGTAAGCTTTATGGTGATTCGTTAGAAATGGCAATTGTCAATTTATATGCCCCCCAATCTGTCACAGAACAAAGGAAATTATGGTGTGATTTATCTTCGTTGATAGCGAGCAGGGCGACAAGATGGCTTCTAGTTGGAGACTTTAATGCGGTGAGGTATCAAACTGAAAGAATTAATTCTAACTTTTGCTCTATAAGTGCAGGTGACTTTAACGAGTTCATTCGTGCAAACTCATTGCATGATATGAGAATGGGTGGCCAAAAGTTTACATATTTTCGTGATGAGGCTGGTGGTAAACTAAGCAAACTTGATAGAGTATTAGTTTGCGAAGATCTATTGCAATCCTTTCCTGGGTCAACGTTAACTGCTTTGACTCATATTTATTCGGACCACAGTCCTCTTGTGTTTAATCTGTTGGCATCGGCTGTGGACTTTGGTCCAAGGCCTTTCAAGCTATTTAACTCTTGGATGTCGAGAGATGGTTTCAAAGAGAGTTCAGAAGGCTTGGAAAGAATTTAGAGGTTATGGTAATGCAGACTACTTCCTGTTGGCAAAGCTAAAATATCTAAAAAAGGAACTAAAAAAATGGCGTGACTTGGAATATGCAAAGGAAACAAAAGAGATCCAACATTGCAAGAATACAATGGCAGAGATTGAAAAGGCTGCAGAATCCAGAAGATTGTTCCCTTTCGAAATTGGTAACAGATCGAATTGCCTCAAAAAAATAATAGAGCTCGAGAAAATGAAATCTATGGATCTGAAACAAAAGGCGAAGATTAAATGGCTTGTGGACGGAGACGAGAATTCCAGCTTCTTTCATGGCATGGTAAATAATAGAAACCGGAGGAATCAAATTCATGGGTTGGTGATCGATGGAGTTTGGAACACTAATCCTACATCGATAAAAAAGGAGGTACACAGATTCTATTCGGAAAAGTTCAAAGAAAAATGGATCTCTAGACCCAAATTGAGCAGTGAGGGCTTCAAGAAATTATCGATGGTGTCTAGGGATTCGTTGGAGGCTGCTTTTTCGCTAAACGAAGTCAAGAATGCTATATGGTGTTGTGGTTCAGAGAAGGCGCCTGGACCGGATGGTTTCTCATTCAAATTTCTTAAATCGTATTGGGAGTTGATTAAAGAAGACATTATGGCTTTCGTTCAATTCTTTGAACAATGGGGTACATTCTCCAAAGGTTGTAATTCGTCGTTTATTTGTCTTGCAGCAAAGACAAAGGACCCGTTATCCTTAAACGATTTCCGACCGATAAGCTTAATAGGTGCATTGTATAAGATAGTTGCGAAAATTCTTGCTAATCGAATGAAAAAAGTCATTGGCTCATGTATTTCTGACGTCCAATCAGCTTATGTGGAAGGTAGAAACATATTAGAGGGTCCTCTAATTGTTAACGAGCTGTGCTCATGGTCCAAAAAGAGAGGAAGGAAAATGCTTCTGTTTAAAGCGGATTTTAGCAAAGCATTTGATTCGGTGAATTGGGAATACTTAGACTCGGTAATGTGCTTCATGAATTTTGGCACGAAATGGAGAGCATGGATTAAAGGCTGCTTAGAATCTGCTAGGGCATCGATACTTGTTAATGGGTGTGCTACGGATGAATTCATCATGTCTAAAGGGGTTCGTCAAGGTGATCCCATGTCGCACTTCTTATTCATAATCGCGATGGAAGGCTTAAATGTGATGATGAATGCGGCTGTAAATCGTGGTGTATTTGATGGTACAAAGATTCCGAATACGAACATGACGGTGTCCCACCTTTTCTACGCAGACGACGCATTATTCATTGGCGACTGGTCCAACAGAAACATTTCCAATCTCGCTAGAATTTTGCGTTGTTTTCATATCATTTCAGGTTTGAAAGTCAACTTTAATAAGTCACGGGTGTTTGGTATTGGAGTCGACGACGATCACATTATGAATGCAGCTTCTCCTCTTGGCTGTGAAGTAGGCTCGCTACCTTTCTCGTACTTAGGAGTTCCTGTGGGAGAGAATATGAATCAAAGGAAAGCTTGGAAGCCAATTATTGACAAGTTTAAATCGAAACTATCCACTTGGAAGGCTAAAACCCTCAGCTTTGGTGGTAGACTAACGTTGGCAAAGGCGGTACTCGGGAACTTACCCACATATTATTTCTCATTGTTCGTTGCTCCAAAATGAATTATTGATGAACTGGAAAAAATTCAGAAGCAATTTATATGGAGTGGGGATGCAGAAAAGTCATCAATTCGATGGATAGCATGGGAGAAAATGAAGCTAGACAAAAATCTAGGAGGTGCTGGACTAGGCTCATTGAGGAGTTTAAACCAAAGCTTGTTAGTAAAATGGCTCTGGAACGTGAAGCATAGCCAGAATTCTCTATGGGCTAAAATAATCATTGGGCTTCATAACCTAGACGGAGGCCCAAGGTTCCAATTTGCTAAACAATCTTCATTTAGGGTGTAGTCAAATATTGCAAAAATATGCAATGATCTGAGCAAAATTGGTATCGGGATTCAAGACATAATGTCTACCGAGGTTGGTGACACAACATGGAAATCGGATTGTGTGAGCAATGGGAAATTTATCGTTGCTCGTTTAAGAGGTAAGATTGATCGGGCTTTCCATTGGGTTAGTGCCGACGCCTTTTGGTGGATAAAAATGGTCCCAAAAAAAGTGGTGGCTTTTGTTTGGCGTGCATCGCAAGGTAGAATTCCAGCACTGCATGCCCTTAGTCGTCGTAACATCCCGGTTGCTTCTTCTAGATGTGGTTTATGTCCAAATGAAGAGGAATCGGCAGATCATCTTCTTACATCTTGTAATATTGCGAGGTGTACTCTCCGCAAGATTCTTCGGTGGTGTGGTGTCCCAATGCAGCAATTCAACGAAGTAAAAGAAGTATTGGCAATGACTAGACGTTGGGGTAATTGCCGGAAAAAAAGGAAACTTTTTGTAAGCATAATATACGGTGCATTTTGGAGTTTGTGGCTAGCTAGGAATAATAGAATATTCAAAGGTGTGGCTAGTGATCCCATGACAATTGCCGATAACATCAAAGCTTGGGTGTATAATTGGAGGAAATACATAAGCACAATAGGAGAAATAGATTGGATTAAATGGCAAATTTGTCTATTCGGTTGATTGTATTGGGGTATAGTTGGTTGGTGTGTGTAATTTTGGTAGTTGCTTATTTACTTGTAAGTTTCATCATGTATCATTCCCTCCTAGTATCTTGTTAGGTGTGGATTTTTTAATTTAATATATTATTCGCTGGTTCAAAAAAAAAAGTATGTATGAAAAAGAAATTCAATGACATCATTTGTGCAACCTTCAGAAAACACATTCTTAAATTGACTATAAAATGATAGTTCAATACCTTTATTAAAAAATTAAATTTGTGTGTCTTAAATTGAAATAGGGAAAAATTATAGTAACTTTTCTATAGTTTTCCCAAACTTAATCCCCATAGTCACAATGAAAACATCACGAATCTTACCCCCACAAGATGACAGAAAATAAAAATATAAAAATAAATAAATTCAACAATGCGTCAAAAACCCAATGTCATACAAAACTTGCTATTTGAAGTCCCTTTGATGATAAACATCTTTACTCCCCATAAGGCCATAACATATCAATCATAAAAACTATAAAAATGGATGAACAAGAAACAGACCTGTAGACAAAATCTGATTAAACCAAACCACGCGTAAACTGTACAAAACCAATGATTGGTTCATGATGCAGAGTTATGATGACAGACCTACACCCTCTGATAACAGAAACTGTGACTAACAATGACCCATGTATATTACTTTACTGTATAATGCTACAGTATTAAATTCATAGAGAAAGATAAGCATGAAGGATCTTATTGTGGGACAATCTTATCCAGATTTTATGTACAAGTGTGGCGAACCCAAGGGCCTTAATTAAATTTGCAGAAACTTTAAACAAGATATTCACAAAAGTAACATACACATATAATTCATTAACAAATATATGGAAAACACCACTGCATCATCATGCTACATCAATGTCATCAACATCAAGCCAATCGCTAGATTCCTTCCCCTCGGAGTTACGTGCACCGCTTACCTGCCCTACATGGTCAGCGGTTGAAGAGTCACTGCCGAGCTGGACCCAATCTGGTGATTCTTTTGTAGGGGCATCTCCATCGTCCTCTTCAAGATCGCTGAACGACACGTCCTCATCATTCTCAATGGGAATTGTAGTCGTACCAGTGACGTTCTCTGAGTTATCTTCCTTTAACCAATCATCTTCATCCTTATCTTCAACTGTATTTTGATCTTCTGTTTTGGTCTTATTTCGTGCTTCTTCTTGAATGACTGATTTGTCTATGATTTTAACTTCTTCACTTGGGATGGGATATTTTTCAGTCTCTATATCAACTGATCTAGTAGAGGTGGTTGCTTCCGTTGTAGATATCTTAAGCGGGACGGATTCTGACTGAATGCCAGATGGCACAGAAGGATGCTGTTCTTGAGAAGGCTCAGTCTTATGTTCAGAATAAGAAAAGCTATTTCCTGACCCTTCCACCTCCTTTGTCTGCGTGTTTGAACGGCCCTTCAACTCGTACTTCAACGCTGCTCTGGCTTTCACAATCTGCATGAATGTAAATCACGTTGTAGCCCATCAACTATATAATTACGGTCCAAACACCATTTAGTCCTCATTAAACTAGCCATGGGGTGCTTCTAAAAAAAATTATTGTTAGTTGACGAGCCAGAAAAATGATGTAATTCGTGTCACATATAATTAACAGCAGCAACAAATCGCATTCATCCTTACAGAACTACTTTCTTGTAAGTAATCAACAAGTTAAGACTAAAGAATCACAAGTTGACCATGAAACAAATATAAAGACTAGTGAGGGAATAAGAAAAGCATGCTCAACTTCTTAGCCATGTAATTTATATATATATTATTTATTGGACGCCATGGAGATTCCTATACCACATAAATCTTACATATGAATCCAGAAGCCTCACAGTTCCATTATGTGCCTTTTTAAACTGCGGCATTTGATATCTTTAGCCTACCTAACCTCTAAATGATCAGAGTGCGCTGTACTTTCTGAATATCAAGCGTGGAAACTAATAAATAATAATTTATCATAGCAGTTGTAGGCAAGAGGCCTTCAGGCTTAACAGCCAATGGATGGGTCCAATATCAGAAAGATGAGAACCATTCATGTGATCCAGCAGGTCAACATACTTGATCGATAAATCCACCAACAAACAGATCAACCTTTTAACATTTGCCATGATTAGAGTATAATGATAATTGTTCAGAATGTAGCAAGTTTTGCAACATTAAAGTTCATATAAAGTTGTCAAGGTATTTTGTAAAGTAACTTTTACAAGGTGAAAGATCAAAGATGTTTTTGTCATAAAGCTTAGATTGGGGGTTTATAATGCAATTTTTTTCCTTTCAAAATATGGGTTTTTTTATAACGGCTACTTTTAAAATGTGAGTGACCATATGACGACAAAATTTTGAGCACTATTGTAAAAGTCCCGACTAGTCCCCGATTAGTCCCCGACTAGTCGGATTTTAGGGCTACACCGACCCGACTCGTTTGAATCCGACTTAAAAGTCAGTCAACATTGGTCAACAGGTCAAAGTCGGGATTATTCAATCAAAGTCATGATTAATTGGTCAAAAACGGTTAGAGCCAAACTTGGTCAAACTTGAACAATTGAACGGTTATGTTTATGTTTCTAGACAATTATGTTTTATTTATGTTTCCAAACAATTATGTTTATGTTCATGGTTCTCATCTATATTTACACGTACAATTTTAAAATTTATTATATAAATGTAAATAAAAGTCAGAAATAGTCAAATCCGACTAGTCCCCGATTAGTCCCCGACTTGGGCGATTAGTCCCTATAAGGTCCCGACCGACTACTCCCCGACTAGCGACTTTTACAACCTTGATTTTGAGACAAGTCACGTTCTGCATGATGAATGTGAATATAGGCAATTATTCTTGACAAAAAGTCTTCAAGGAACTAAAAAGAACAAAAAAACAGTTACAGAGCTTAACGTTGCTCTTTTGTCTATTGACAATGAATTTGTGACAGAGGTTGTAATAGTTTTACAATAAACAAACAGAAAATAACATTGATATCTCACTACAAAAGAGACCATAGGGTCTGTTGGTGTCTGCAGGGCTCTGCCAGAAACAATCTAGTGAGGGGAGGAGGTTTGAAGGGGTAAGTTTATGGGGATAGTGATTAGCAAAATAAATACAAATGGGTCCATCTCGGCCATAATCCATCTGCTTAAACTAGTTGAGTCATGGGTCAGATCATGATCCATCAACTATTGGGCTAGATAGCGATGCATTAGCTAATGGGTCAAATGAAAACCTGGGTAAAAGGAACAGATTAGATTGATAGTTGACACTACTCAAATCTGACCGATTGAAATGCCCACTTTCAAGTATTCTGCTATACAGGCGATGAAAAAATCAGCCGCTATGCCTTAAAAATTGTAGTGGGTAACCACTTACAAATTCTCAGACAAAGCCACCAAGGAAATTTAATATAAACTTAAGCTGCCCCATATTCCATTTCATTGTGTCTAACAAATAGCTCTACCTGTCTGCCAGCTAATGAACAGAATATAGACAGTATGTTTATATTTGTGGATTCTCAAATAAATACACTTCTCAGGGAGAACACTCCATGCAATAATCTCAAATGGATCCTTAAAAGGCCCTTACAATCTTACATGCTATGTGTGAAGAGGTTTCACACCATAACTTAAATAGTAGCCCAATTAATAATGAACACGTTATTGTTCCAATTCAGTTACATACATGATACATGCCATATGAAGAATATATGTTAATGTGATAAGGTCACAGTGTATTAACCAGTCAGTGTATTAAGAATGAGGAAAAAACAGATCCCCTGAAAACGCCAAGCAAGAAAAAAACCTTTAAACTGTTAAAACTTACGACTATTATTTGATATTTCTAAGGTCGGGTCGGTAATTGACACTTTTACAATTCTTATTTTCTTCGTATCACGGCATAATTTAGTAGAGTGATAGCATAGAAACATGAAAACAGGGCAACACACCTTTGCATATATTGTCCCTTAAAATTCCCTAAGTCATGGTTACTTAGTAGCAAACTTACCTCGGGTGTTGAAAGAAGTTCAGCAGCCTGAGGTTCTAGTCTAGGATGCAGAAGCACAAAATATATCTTCCAAAAATTACTTTCACTCATATAACCGGGGCAAAGCTCAATCCTAAGAGCAGCCAACCTCGGTGCCAAGCTTTCAACAGTCAAAGCATGCTCTTGTTGTGCATCAGACAGCTCAAAATCTGCAATTGTTGTAAGAACAGAAATTATTTATCAATACAGAAAAGCCTTTTATTTTAAGTATCCAAGACCTACTCCCTTTTCAATAATCTAACTCCGGACTCTGTAGTAACACATTCTTTATTCGTTAGTTTTACCAACACTCAAGAGCATTATACATGAAATTCATTTGATAGCAACTCATTGCACTATTCAAGGCAAACACCGACTGAAGTTCAACAATGATAAAGTCATATCACCCTTTGCAGTTACAAACTAACTAATAAAGTAACTATTAATAGCCATATACGACACTATAATAATAATATTAAAAAGGAAAACACACCAACCATAGAAGCACGTGTATATACCTTCAGTATCATCTTCATCATCATCATCATCATCTGGTAACGGAAAATCAAGCCAAGTTTCAGGATGCATAGTAATATCCCTAACAAAAGCGACCACTTCATCAGTAACACCGATTGCTATAGCATCACTAGACAGCACATAATCATCGCCATCAGGTGACAATTGCAGAAAATGAGAAGCTAGTTTCGTGATCTCAGATACATCTATATTATTAGACAACCTGGATATTCCACTACGAAACCTCCCTCCGATCTCCGCAAAATCTCTCCGGATTCCAGAAATCGGTTCCGGAGCTCCATCTTCTGGATCCGATTGCGAATTCGAGTATTCGGCAGAAGGCGGTGGTGCAAGAAACGACGCGACGCCCCAAAATTGACGAGTTAGGGTTTTTGTGATTTCTGATAAATCCTCTTTCACGCCACGTCCTGGAGTTAACGGCGAATCGTCGTCATCTTCGATTTGTTGTTCAGGTATTTGATTTGTGTTATTATTGAGTGGATGTTGCTCGTTTTCCTCATCGTTATCGATGTCGAGTTGAAGAGTGTTGGCGATAGATCGAGCGAACCATGACATTGTGGAATCGGAAAATTGAACGAGATTCAGATGGCCGGCGGCGATTGGGGATCGGAATAGGTTACGTTGTGTGTTACTTGTACACAAGCAGCTTGACCGTCGTACTATAGGGTCTCCTTAATTATTTTGGAGTCGCTATTATTATTTGATAAGTTAGTTTAAGGAATGATTACGATTTACAAAAGATAATATCTCTTTTACCTTCTAATATACCTCTACTTTTTACCTACTTTTTTATTTTATATATATGTACTACGAGTAAAAAATTCTTATCTCATTATCTATTTTATCTACTAAAAGAAGTTACGTTAACATCATAAAGTTGACCTATCACATTCTAAGATAACTTATTTTGCTTATGTGTCATGCTCTCAATCACTTGATGATGTTATAATCCTATGCAATATTATAGTATGATGGTTTAAAAATTGTATAAAACATAAAAAAATGAAAATTATATTATGAGTTTATTATTTGTAATTTCCTAGACGAGTATTGGTTTATTGTTTTATAATTTCCTAGACAAAAGGCTTCTCACGCCCATTTTCTCATTTGTAATTATCAAGAATTCAAATTTATGATATTTCCCCGATAAAAAAATTGCATCAACTTCTCTTTCTCCATCTTTATCACTCTCCATCTCTCTCTAAAATTTCTTCATCTTTCTTTTGTGATCGTCATCAGATTTCTCCAGGTAAATCACCTTTTTCACTTTGAGTTTTTCTATTAGTATAATTTGATAATTTCGTTCAATTTTGTGATGTCGTCTTTGTGAAAACCCTAACATTTTGTGATATCAGTTTTGTGACCTTTATATTTATGGAATTCGGATGTTTGGTAGGTGACGGTGAAGGAACAACAGACTCATTTAAATCCATCTTCTTTCTCTGTCATCCTCTAATCTATTTAATTTTTGTAATCCTATGCTGATGCGTAGTTCTTCAATTTCCTCTTTCATAGTTCAATTTCTTTTTCTATGAGTGTAGCACTAATTTGTGTGAATAAACACATCTGTTTTGATTAACAGTGATTATGGAATCCGTAGGAACACTGGAGATGACGATGAATTTATGGAGATTCAAGGTGAGTTTGCAACCGTTTGATTATAAGTGAATTTGACGTTGTTTTGTTCGTTTGAATTTGCTTTGATTATTTTTTTATTATCAACTAAATTATTCATCTCAGAAAGAATGTGCAAATTTAATTACTATAAACCGATAACTGTTAGTTAGAGATGGATTACTTATAGCTATCATTGTATGAGTGGCTATAATGTTTGAATGCACTCCAAGTGTTTGTTAAAATGTCTATGTTAGTATTAAGGAATGCTTCATCTTTTGGAAACATATGTTGTAGATACACAAGGACAAGATGCACAAGAAGTATTTGTTAAAATGCTCAAGTGATGCTTATTTCTTACATGTTCTGTTTTAGTAATGAGGTGTTTAAAAAATGAATAAGATTGGAGACTTTGGGTGATTTAGTAATGAGTCAAGGCGTTTTAATTGCTGATATCAGTTTGTTTTTTGGCAATTACACGCCACTTTGGATATCTAATACTTGATAATGTAGTCTAACCTTTAAATATCCAAAAAACTACTAATAACTAGATGATTTTGTGAAGGTTTGTATCATTGTACTATTCAGATTCTTGGCTCAAGCATGTTGAAATGGCTATTGTGTCCAAGTCAGCATAATGTGCTAAGAAGTACTCTCATATTTTGATCTTTCAGGTGAAACTCATGATCTATTTTATATTTCTATAATTTTTATTAGCTGCGATTTATGGTGTCACTTAAAATCACCATTTATTGTTATTAGAAATTGTAGAAAACCTAAATTTAGTTGCCCATCTCAAATGGGTTGAAATTGCCATCTCCAATATCATGATTGTTTTACACAAGTCTTATTAGTTCTTAGCTGATCAAAGTATTATTATTATTATTATTATTATTTTGTTTTGCAGGTAACTCTGTAGAAGTGCAAAAAGTTTTATAGGAAGAACATATAATTCAAAGAAAATATCAGGAGTATGTAAGATAACATGTGTAACACCCTGTTTCTGGGCCTAAAAATAACTAATTATTTAAATAACGGAAAATAGTTTATATGATTTATTTGAAAATAAATAGGTAAATGAGTCCCAGGTTTTCTTGTGATTAATGAAATATTACTTGTTTTAAATTATAGTATTCGACAGTAAAATAAAATATTTTGTCTCGCATGTATTTTCGGGTTCCAGACAATAGGATTAGAAGGGGAATAATATATATACTACATAAGAATGGGGCGGTGGGAGTTAACCGACTCATTTTCACCATATAGATTTGCTCAGCTTCTTTCTCAAACTCTCAAGAAATTTTCATCAAGAAATCAAAGGGAAATTGGGAATTTAATTGTGTGGAAGATTTAGATTAGTAAAATCAGATTATCTTCATTCTTGCATCATCATCATCTTGCTCTTCTTCTTCATTTGTAAGTAATTAGGTTAGGGTTTCATGTGTTTATCTTAAATTGATTGAGCTAGTGGTATTATGATATAGAAATGAAAACTTGAGATGAAATTGATGAGTGTTTAGTGTTTAAAATTATTACTTGAAGTAAATTGTTGATTGACTTGTTTATATTCATATTTTTCATATATGTTTGAATTTAGGTTATAAGTAGAATGAATGATTGATGCATGAGTAGAAATTGTAGATAGATGATGTTGATTGTTGTTGTTATATGATTATAGATGATAATTGAGGTTATTTGTTGGATAAAACTAGTGTATTGCACCCAATTATGAGAAACTTGAGTTTTTGGTTCGAGCTGAAAGTTGCAGGAACCAAACTGGATTCTGGGTTTTGGTCCTTTAGCCGATTGGCTATGGTTGGTGAACCGATCGGTTATAGCCTTGATAGCCGATCGGGTGAATTAAGCCTAACGGCTAATTTAGAATAAAATTGTTACAGCAAGTTATAACTGAATAAAAAGGTTTCAAATTTGTCAAGTTAGCCGATCGGGTAAAAGGGAGCCGATCGGGTAAAGGGTATTAGCCGATCGGCTAAGGAAGGGTAAGCCGATCGGGTAAGGGTTAAAATAGGAACAACTTAGTTTTGATATTATGCTATACTTGTAATATATTTATATTATATGTTTAGCGAACTAATCGAATGATATGTAATATTATGGTAAGACTTGTAAGTTAATATAAATTGTGATTATAAAGTGTTGTAGGATAGTTGATATTATTTAGTGAAATATGTTTATAATTATAGCAATAGTTAATTAGTTGGGATGAGTTATTGACTTGTTATTATTGTGTTCTCAGATAAACGGACTCGGCAACTCAGTGATATAAGACAACTGAGTTCAAGGCTAGGATTATCGGTGAGTGGTAACTGTATTCTTCTGTTCAATTCCGTTGTAACAAGTTTGGTACAACGGATGGACACTTTGGTAATTGGTTATTGACTGTATAGTTTATTGGGTTATAGTTATTGTTGATTGGTTATTTATTCAGTATTGGTGTGATTATTGTACAATGTGTGATTCTTGGCCGTTGGGCATATTTGACTATGTGGATTATTCAGAGGTCAACGTTGGTTGGGTTTGGTGCTATTGTTTGGCTGGCGGGGTTTCCGATACACATCCTTGATGGATGAACCCTAGTCAGTGAAGATAGCTTCAAACTATCGGTAAATCACTGTGATGGCATACCAGTGGTTTAAAGTGTTTTTGTGATGGCATACCAAGATCCGCCGATCCTCTTTGATTGTGTTGAATTATGTTTATTTGTTGTATGAATTGTTATCTCTGAATTGAACTGTCGGATACAGTTCCATTCACTTAGCTGTGAGCTAATCCCACCGTGTTTAACATTTTGCAGGTTTTTGGGTAAGTATGGATCGAGATTAGGAATGAGATGGAATGTTTGATTATGATCGCGCACACTCTGATCCTTTTGGAAAAAATTAAAACTATGTTTTGTTAGTTATATAACACCCGATCTTTAGTAAATGGTTTGTAAATACATATTTATAAGTGTGATGTTTTAAAATTTGTTACATTTTAGTATATGTAATATCGGTAAATATGTTTTGGGACGCGTTTCCACCGTTAATGATATAATATATGTTTGTGAAAATCTCGGGGTGTTATAACATGTCTCAGTTTCGCAGGTCCTATCTAAAGAAATGATCTTGATGTCTGAAACTTTATTATCTCACTAATGAACAATTTTTAGCTGGGTAGTTAGAGTTAAGAGCATGGGAGTATGGACTATGTAGTAATAGTGATGCAGGTATATTTCAAATGGGTTTAATTCAATAAGTAATTTTGAGGTCTGCTGCAAGTTATATATCACAAAGTGCCAAGTGATGGTTGGTGAAACATTAATATTCCGTATATATATATGTGTGTACCTGGGTTGATGAATGAACCTTTTTTTTTTTTTGAGCAAGCATATTGGATTGTTAAACTCTTGCCATTTTGACTTTTTATGATCAAAATGTTTGCAAGGCAATAATATATTTGAAGTTGATCAAGGAATCAATCGTATAATTAATTAATACTACATCATATTGTGACATTAAAAAGTAATACGTTGTTCTAATTAACACTTTATTGTTAGTATTTTCACTCGATAACAACATTTAAGCTCAAATTACTATATCTTATAATGTAGTAATCATCATTACGTAAATATGAGAGTTATACAAATCATAATAATATATAAATATATAAATATTAGCTTAAATTAGTATTTTGTTTGTGAGGTGAAGTTGCTTATGCAGAGAGCAACAATTTTCTAACTATCCTCGAAGAGTCTGTGCTGATGGGGTAGTAAGTACATACATTTCTTCTCAATTTAAACTCACCATTACAATGTGTATGCTTAGAACATATAGTTTCTTGTGTTTTAGTGGGATTAAATAGGGAAAATATTTTTTGTGCAGATTTCTATACACTCATCCAAGGGCTCATGGCAAAGACCAAAACTCACTTTTGTAGATTATAAACTTCAGTTGCATTAAAGAAGTTAGGCTTATGTGACGTGCAAATATAGCAACAATAGGTAGTGGTTTTTTTAGTTCCTTTTATTTTGACCCGTCTAACCTTCTTTAATTTAAAACTGATGTATTCTATTTTGATTTGGGTTTGGTGGTCTTATGTGTCGTTGTGCTACTATGTTGTTATTGTTAATGATTCATTGTCCTTTATAAGTTAGTCACTTTCATATACTCCTTTTTCCTTCGTTGAATTTGCAATCCTAAATCTTATTCTATTTAACTTGACACTTCCGGTAATGTTTTTACTTCCATTTACATTTTGGTATTCATTTTCATAACCATATATTGCAATTTCGGCTCCAACTTATTAACCTTGAAATATTATATTAGAGCTTAATGATAACAAACTTAACTCATTGTATATATAGATAGTAAATATAAATATCAATTTAATTTTTATGCTAAATGTTACTCATTTAAACATTTTCTTAACAAATCCTGTGTTTTCATGTGTCTTAAAACTAGTTCTTATCTATGTATGAAAGTGAACAATAAAATTAGGACATCCATAAAAGAAATATTTAATTATAGAATTGAGACGGAAGGATAATCTGTTATTTTTACGGTGTTGTGGAATTTAAAACTAGAAGGAAAATAAGAGAACGGGAAAAAACATGAACGAATCAGTGACATTGTGTTCTTGAGCGTGAAAGAAAAGAAATGAAAGAAATTTTTCATCTAAATCATCTCACATTTGAGATGAAGTTGTATAAGAAAAAATAGGTTATAGCTTTCCTCATATTTTTATCTTACCTTTCCATGTCATCTTAAAAAATAACCTAAGAACACAATTCAATTTTATATTCTTCTTTCTTCATTTCTTCTCTCTCTCTCTCTCTCTCTCTCTCTCTATATATATATATATATATATATATATATATATATTGTTTAGATTTAGTCCCAAATACGTCGGGATTGAGTGCTAAGAGTATAAGACCATCCCAAAGTATTGTGGAGTGTTGTAAAATGTCGTGGGTGTCACGACAGAATGCCATCCCACGACGCTCTATAATGGTGATTTGTACGGTTTCTTAAGACTGCGTGGTTCCAATAATTTTTTAATTTTCTTTTTCTCATATAAAAAACTCAAATATATTATAATTATTTCATACTATATAATAAAATAAAACCTATCTTTTGTAAAAAGTACAAGTACTTCATTAAAAATAAATGGGGAAAAATATTCCATTAAAAAAAATGTTACACTAGTTTGTAAAAGAACATATGACTAATGAAGCTTAAAAATCATCATTAAATTAAGAAATAGTTTACTTTTTATTTTCATCTTTCACAAAACAAAATAAGTATTAGTTTGAGAAAGAATAAATATTTATCAACTTGCTAACGGAAAGAATAGTAATAATAATAACAAATAGTGCATATTTTGACCCATATTTCTACATCCGTCACTGACCATCACATTTTGATTTAAGTTTATTTTATGTATACTCTATAGATAAGTATTAGGTTAATAAAGATACTTACAATTTTGTTCATCAGATATTACTAACACTTCATTTAGCTATTACACTTGATTCAAAGTGAAGAAAAACAATTACATTTATGGTCTAAAAATGGAGCGCATGCACGTTTATTGACTTGTTAATTTTATAAACTCATCAAAGCGCTTAAATATCCAAATCCAAATTCAAATATATAAAAGAGTGAAAAAGTAGGTTAACTCAAACACCTTAAGATGCTTAAACCAGGCGAATTCGTGTCGGTTAGGTTTAGGTTTTTGAACGGATGATGAGTGGCCCAACCCACTTAATTATTTAATACGTATGTATCAATGTATGTATGGCTTCACGTACTTTTGGGCTTTCAATCATCAGACAACTTTTTAACTATAGTCCAAATAACATCAATGATCACTCAATCCCGGTTGATATCCACCCGATTCATCCATTAATGATCGATATGAATAATATAAATGGATACCGCGGATATTGATATGGATGTAGATAATGGTGGATCGGATATGAATAACAATTAATCAATCATCAGACAACTTTTTAACTATAGTCCAAATAACATCAATGGTCACTCAATCCCGGTTGATATCCACCCGATTCATCCATTAATGGTCGATATGAATAATATAAATGGATACCGCGGATATTGATATGGATGTAGATAATGGTGGATCGGATATGAATAACAATTAATCATTCATAGATTTATCTATCATTACCCGAAATACATATACACGTACATAAATTTATATAAATACTAGCATTATACCCGCGCAATGCAGCGGTGAAAGTGGTGAATGTGCGAATGAATGTAAAATAAAAATATATTGTACTACGTCTGTCCCAATTAAAATGTCCACATTACTATTTTGGGATATCCCATTATAAGTGTCCACTTTGATATTTAATCAATCAAAAAAGACTTTAGTATGGGATGAAATAATATTTAATTGATGAAAAGTGTAGTTGGTGAAAAATAAGTAGTAAGTGGGACCCACTTTACTTAGTCTTAAAAATATTTGAGGAGAGAGAGTGTTAAATGTATTATATAGTAGTATAGATATGCATGTACGTTCACATAATCATATATACATATACTATAACTATTAAATTATGCAAATATTGTTAAATTAGTAAATTTTAAACCTCTAATGTTTATTTAAGTTTCTTTTATTATGCATTATTTTTTCTATCAATTTATAGCAATTTGAAATGCATGCTTTCATCACACCGATTCAATTTTTACCTCCAACCATATATTGAAGTCACAATTAATGATAAATAACAATCAAACATATGTGGTTAACTAATAAATGTATTGTGACACCCGACAAACTAAGACATTAATTGTGCCTTTTTGATCGATTTTAATAATTTGATCCGCTGCATAGCGCAGGTCTTTGCTACTTTTATTAAATTAAATGCACTCTAACATTCACCACACACTTATCATCTTTATCTATCTACACTATATATTATAAGAGAGTGTGAATTAGGTAGTCATTTTTATTTTTAGTAACCTATAAACTAATCTTCATCATTAATAAATTAAAACTTTATATTTAGACCATCGATCTTATCTTAATAATATGATTACCTAAATAGTAGATAGTAGATAATCAAATGTCTAAACTACCCATTTATTCTTATTTCAACAATCGAGTAAATTTAATTTTTAATTATTTAAGATAAATACAAATCAAGATTTGATCTTATTAACATAATAATGGTCAAACAAATCATTTATAAATTCGACCTTGAATATTTTGTTTAACATTTTTATTATATATATATATATATATATATATATATATATATATATATATATATATATATATTGGGTAGTGATCAAGGGGGAAGTGACAAAATTGGAGGAAGGGGGAAGTAAATCTGGGCCATCCATTTCATCAATTAATTAAAAAATGCGAAGGGGTAGTTTCATCAATTCTAAAATACATTAATTAAAAAGACATATAAAAAATTAGGGGAATAGCATTCTGTAAACAAGATGCGATTCATTCCATAAAAGCTAAATTAGTTCTTCCCAAAATACGATTTTGAAGGTGAGATTTATCAAAATCATTCCATAAACAAGATTTGATTAATTTCCAATTGATTTCAAGCGGGATTAATTCAACAAAAACGAGTTTCATCAATGGCGAAAAGAAAAAGGGGGGAAATTGACGAACGAGGTAAACCTATTTCGTAAAATTGATTGTTACTGATTGCATATAGCTTGAATAATGTTACTAATTGATTATATGATATGAATTGAATCACTATTAGTTTATAAATAAGAATTATCTGTTAGTTGTAGATGATGACTGTTACAGAATATAAAAAATTACAAATTTGATGAATAATATTCACTGTGGTGCATGTTATATGATTAACACTGAATAATCATTAAAAAAAAGAATAATGCATTTTTGATATATATTACGGATTTCAAAACAATTGAATATTATTTACCACAATGCTTACTATTGATTACATTAGTGTGTCTAAAGATACCGTGTAATATTCACTGCGATGATAGATAACTGATATACACTGAATACTCAATAAACTAATCTAGGTTAAAAATGAATTATATTAATGGTTTTTAATGTATTCAGTATTATTAACTGTAATGCTAATTACCTTAAAAGATATAAATGTTTACAGATTTCAAAGTCAAAAGAAGGCTAAAAAGCCACTTAACCATCAGGTTTTGTGTTAAAGGACATCAAGCAGCTTAAGTATGTAATTAGAATGAATAATGTCATAAGTAGAACTTTAGAAAAGTCTTACTTTATAATTAACAATTGTTATTAAGTTGAACATAAGGACTGTTAGTGCTATATTTTACAAATTTCAAGTTTAATGAATAGTGTTCACTATGATAGGTGCAAAATGAGCAGCCCGAGCTCGGGTCTTTTGGGTGGTGATACGTTAAGATAGGTAAATGTTGGTTTGCATTGAAATGATATATAGTCTTAGAATTGTAGATCATAGTATTGACTATTTCTTATAATTACTTATATCAAGTTGATGAATATTAACAAACAGTGCGTTATGAATATTAAACACTTCTCTGCTTAGTCCTCAAGTTTCTGGTTTCTCAATATGATGATAAGAGAAACGAGTGATATTTTAGAAGGAGAGATTAGTCATTGTGTAGGTTAGTACTCGAGTTTTTGGACGATTAAGTACCTTTGGATGTTTTAGAGGACACCATAAATGTAGCTACCATTTAATTGGCGTAGCTTAAGTGGGTGTTAGGGGGAGCTTATTTTCTTGGCTTGTTTGCTTATTTTGTTTATTGTGATACAATAAACTTGAAATGTAGTGTTTCGATGAGCTTATTTGGTTAGCTTATTTGCTTGCTTGTGAGGAGATTTTATAAGTTCAAAATAAGCTAGAACTTTTGAGCTTATTTGCTTATAAGCAAATAGCAAATAAGCAACAAAAGTGTGTGCTAATGAATATTGCTTGCATTTGTTTGATGTTTTATTGTTTTTCTGCATTTCTTATTTTGATATTTAATCACATGTATATTTCTTATTTTGATATTTAATCACATGTATATTTTTGATATAGGTTATGCTGAAATTTAGACACTCTAAAAACAAAGGAGCCATGTGGAAACCATTTAATTGGTGATAATAATGTTAATGGTTATTTGATCAACCATGTGGAGTCAAAAAATGAAGATGAGAAAGTAGATGGTCCTTTGAACATTATTTAAATATGTATGCATCTATAGTTTTTTTTTTAAAAACGTTATGTTTGAAATTTCTATATATCGATCATTGTTATTGCATCTACATTGTTTTGCAGTATGAGTAAGCTATGATGTAGAGTTCTATGAGGCCTTTTCAACATCAGGTAAGATTCATCCTGACGCATAATAACTATTTTTACATTTTTATATTCATTACAAAAATGTGTTTAGTTACTTTAAACACTTACTGATCTTATGATATTATACTTTGAATGAATCCCAAGTAAAAATGCGGATGAAGGTATCATGAGCTTCTGCGCTTCTTTAAAAATATTTGTATATAGCTACAAGGAATATGTCAGAATCAAAAGCATCCCTTTTGTTACGCAGTTTTAATTTTGAGAGATATGGAAACATACAACGGTCAAAAGAACTGGAACCGTGGATAATAAAATGTAGGACACATACAGATTATGTGAATTAAATCGTTAAGGAATGTATATGCGACAAAACTGCTACTAAGTGATTGGAATCTACTTAATAAGAAGTTTTGATAGAGATGACATATTTTGCTTTACGTTATGTTGAAGAACACAAGTAAATATTATGCTAAGAAGCTATTAGAGTGTGTTTGGTGAATTTTAGGAACATTGTTTGAATGTACTTAAAACTAAAGAATATCACTATTATACTACTTAATTAGCAACATTGATTGAATTTTATTGTACCTTATTAATGTTCATACGTATTAAGAAATGTTCACCATGATTGTTTTGTAGATTTCTTATTATTTATAGATATATGCATTGAACTCTTTCCTTTTGGTGTGATAAAATTTATTGTTACATAATGAATATTACATAATCAAAACTAATAATATAATATCACAGATAAACTTACATTAATGATTATAATTAGTTGATAATAAAGTTTTTTGATGAATTTATAGTTAATATGCTTCAAAATGAATATTAATTATAAATTGCCGTAAATGATACATAAAACATTGTAAACTTTATTTATGTTAATTCATAGAAAGCTCTCCGAATTCATTTCCAATTTCTCTAAGTCACTTTATTATCAAGTATGGCATCCTTGGTAATGGACTTGAATGTACTTGATAATGCCAAACGTTCCAACAAAGAATAAACATGGTGAAGGAACTAGCGGTTTTAAAGAAATTTCAACAATATTCACCATGATGCATATTATTATTGATCATGTATTATTGATTAAAAAACATAATGTGTTTATGTTGACTGAGATGATTGTTAAGAAATTTCAACATTATTATTAAATGTGATGCATATTATCATCGATCATGTATTATTGATTCAAACACATAATGTGTTATATTAACCGTGATGATTGTTAATATTATATATATTAAACGGATGCGGAAGAAGCATATGTTGAAGCAAGGAGCAACAGATGAGAACAACAAAAGTTTCAAGAAAACAATTCTTGAGCTTATGAAAGATGATTAAAGCTTAGAAACCTTCAAGAAATTTGACATGGTATATACAAATATATAAAAATATTATAATCATTGTATATAAAAAATTTCTAATTTAATATTATGAACTAATGCAGGTATTCTTTCCGGTTTGCTACTATGGTCATTACTATCTGATGGTCTTCAACATGAAGTCTGGAATAATTGATTTGATTAATAACATCAGCAATGAACCATATTTTAATGAGAAATATGGAGGAATACCACAAAATGTGGTAAGATCTGAAAAAATGACTATGTATAAATACTTAAAATATATGTAATTCTAATAACGTGGAATGATCCAGAGAGAAGTGCATTTTTTGAGGGAAGGGGGAAGCGTTAGTATTCATCAAGAAGCATATTACCTTCACCCATACAAATCTCGAAAAAAACGAACTGAAATTTAGTAAATGTTAATCAAAATCGATGCTATGAATGTTAAGCTTTCTTGATAAAATCTTTCTGCAAGTTATAACATCAATTTATGAATATTAGATCCAAATCCGTTAATATGCATCGCGGTGAATATAAGTTAATATGCATTGTATTGAATATTAACAATAAAAATATTTTTCGAATAATGTGAAGTTTTAATATGCATCGTGATGCATATTAGTTAATATTCATCACAGTGAATATTAACAATTTATTACATAAATATTCATCAACTAATGTTATGACTTAAAATGAAATTTTTTCATTAAAATATTCTTTGTAGCATCGATTTTGATTACTATTTATCAGTAAAAATAATTTTTTGTTGACGTTTTAAATGATAATTGTAATATTCTTCTTGATGAATACTAACGATTTCCCCTTCCCTCCAAAAAGGCACTTCCCTCTTGATCACTACCCATTCTAGTAACTAAGTAATACTAATACTCGAAATATTGTTTTAGGTAAAGTTGTTTACAAATTACTTGAAGAATGTTGAATACACGAATGCAGAATTCATTGAAAAAAGGATTATCAAAAGAAGAGAAATGAAATGGAGAACAAAAGAGAATGAAATAGATTGTGGAATATTCTTAATGTGCCACATGGAAACCTTCAAGGGACTAGATAATTGAAAATGTGAGTTATCAAATGAAGGAGAGTTACAAGTGTTGCAATTGATTGAGCTGAGGAAAAAGTATGTTGTGAAAATATAGTTACTCATGATATGAATGAAAACTAGGAAGAAGTTATGGAAAGGTATGAACAGTTTGAAAGACTACACAAAGAAGCCGGGAAACGTAAGATGTTGATAGAGGCAACTGATAAGGCAGGTGAAATATTAAAGGAGTGGGATGATGTGAGGAACTATGAGGAAAGTCATAGTGAGTGACTGAAGAGTGTAACATGTGTTACAAAATAGTAACTTTTAGATTATAAGTATGTTGAATATTAGGTGGGATGGTAATATTTTTGAATCTTAAAGTAGGTTGGTATCTTGAATATGTAATTTCTAAATCTTAAGTAGGTTGATACCATGACTATGTTGTTTTGAAACCTTAATTAATTTTCTTACAACATATTGTTGAAGACTATATTATAGATTAATTAATGTATATATATTAGTAGTGATCAATACAGATTATACGTTAAAAAAATGTAAAGGTAATTTAGAATGCATCAGAATGCATACTATTAGTACTCATCCACATGAATATTAACATGTATCAATATACATCACTACGATGTAAACTTATGTTAAGATGCATAACAATGAATACTATGAGTACTCATCGGTTCGAATGTTACCAATTATCAATATACATCAATACGATGTAAACTTATATTAAGATGCATCTTAATGCATACTATTAGTACTCATCTACATAAGTCTTAACATATATCGATATACATCACTACGATGTAAACCTATGTTAACAAGCATCACACTGCATACTATCAGTACTCATCCACATGAATATTAACATGCATCAATTTACATCACTACGCTGTAAACTTATATTAAGATGCATCACAGTGCATACTATGAGTACTCATCAGCTTGAATGTTAACAAATATCAATATACATCAGTACGATGTAAACTTACGTTAAGATACATCGCAATGCATACTATTAGTCCTCATCTACTTGAGTGTCAATATATATCGATATGTATCATTACGATGTAAGCATGTGTTAACATGCATCTTAGTGCATACTATTAAACTGATCAACTCGAATGTTAACATGTATCAATATACATCACTACGATGTAAACTAATGTTAAGATGCATCACAGTGTATACTATTAGCACTAATCAGCTCGAATGTTAACAAATATCAATATACGTCACTACAATATAAACTTATGTTAAGATGCATCGCAATACATACTATTAATACTCTACCACACGAGTGTTAAAATTTGATATTAGTCTAGAGAAATGTTATCACTTAATGAAATTTGAAAGTATAAGAACTCAAATTAAATTAAAACATTTATCAATGAATGTTAACTAATATTCATCCAAATGAATATTCATCCAAATGAATACTACCACTTAATATACAATATGATGAATGTTTAGTTTTAACCATCGCAAGAATATGACCCTTTAAGCTTGTTGAGCATCCGTTAGTTGTCAAGTACGTCACATTTTCATCAAGAACATTTGTCTTTTAATTGAATGGCAATTCATCATAGACTATATCTTTGATATCTAGCAACCTTTCACCATCACTCTATTGAAGTTGCACAAAAAACTCCATCCCGAAAAGGTAGAAGTTACATATCTTGTAGGGTCATCATTTTGATGAGTACTTCTGGAATCTTGCTAGATAATCGATATCCCATGAGAGCACTTCATATGTATGTAGTTAAAAAATTAACACAAAATTTTAGAAAAACTACATCTGGTCTAGATATATAAATGTACAGCCTGTTCAAATGGTGTGTTTAAAATATATAATATAAGTAATAATGCTCATATAAAGTCAGAGACAAGTTGTCAAAAACCACGTAAACAAGTAAAACACCACTCAATGCAATAGCAAAAAATCAGAAAACCAACTAAAGAAGTAAAACTCACACCCCAATAACAGCGTCTCTAGAACTATGACACCGGCATGCTCACGAAAGGCAAAGCTTAGAACTCCTGTTACAAATTCAAATGTGTGGAAGAAGTTGGAACTGCACTAGCAAGTCATCATTCAAGATCAAATTATTTTTGAGCAAATGAACAAACAAGTTTGTTTGGTCGCTTCTAAGCTACCTTTAAGGCCACATAACAAACCGTCTAAAATACACAAAATAAATGCTTGTGATATAAACTCATATAAATTTACATCTTGAAGACTAAGAGTGATTATAGCCTTACACTTCGTTATCACAAGCAACTATAAGCCATATACTAATATAAGAATGTTATTTGTTAGAGTGGCTACATCTATGATGTAGGAAACATATCTAAAATCAAATCATTTAAGAAAAACTGTTTGATAAAAAGTGGGTCAAATTGAGTTCGGGATGGTCCTGAGAACAATTCGGTCTCGTAGCGTTGTGCAAACATCTGAAAACCCTTAATATGATGCAAGTACAGTGATTAATCATTTCCATGGGTAGTGAAACGATAAATTTCTCGACAAAAGTTCTGTTCTTTCATGACAACCTTTATGGAACGATTAAATTCCATTGTTTTAGCAATATGACCATTTCAGGCCAGCAAGAGGTATACACATATAACAAAACATTAATAAAATTCTATAAAAATATAAAAACTATAAATAACTAACATTCATCGTGGGTAATATTATCATTATTTTAGTTTAACATCATGAACAAATAAGTTGAAACATCACAAATTATCTTTAAGATAACTTACGGGTAGATTAATGAACACTTGAATTCAATTTATAATAAAATACTGGTTACATGTAGTCTCACAACACCTCAAATCAAGACCGTCTCCCATGGCATCCTTTTATTCAGATAAATTACTAAAGGACATTACTTAAGACTTTCCAACTAAAGATGCATAAAACAAGAAGTACTAACATGACATCGATTGACATATTATCGCTGTACTCAACAAATTCTTTGATTAACAATATCAAAATTTACTAATAATATGAATGTAGCTTAGTATTCGTTAATGTGAATATTAACTAAAACACTTCATTCAGAATGTAAACAAGCATACAACTATATAATATAAAATTCAATAATTTATAAGAAACAACAAAATTAAATTTAAGAAAGATGATAGTAATACATACTTGAAACAAGTCTATAAACTAATGATTGCAACTGTGAACTAAAATTAGCAGATATAAATGAATGTGAAATAGGAAGAAAAAACCCTAGAAATGAAATTTTAGAATTTAAAGATGGTATAAATTGAAGTTAATGAAATTGAACGAATAATCAGAATCTTTCAAATGAATTCAATGCGTAATTAAGATATTGAATTGAGCAATTGATTGAGAACTACAAAAAACAGAGTAAGCAACATGAAAATGTTGTAAATGATTTTATTATAGTTAAGTATGATACCAAAATCGAATTGTAAGTACAATTTTATATACGATTAAAATTGAATTGTAAGTATGAAACCTGTAATTTGATGAATCTATATGAGATCTATAATTTGATGAAGATCAATTGAATTGAAATAGGAGAGAAAGTGAATCTAGATGACGACCCCTTTCATTGTGTGTGTGATAGAGAATATGTACAAGGAAGTGCAAATGACAAAACTACCCCTTTCCTTGTAAACAAGATGATACGAACGCTGCAGGGGAATACAGTAGGTTGGAAGAATTATGATGGAATGGATGGTGAGATCACCACTTCCCCCCTTCCCCCAAAAAAAGCCTCTTCCCTCTGGATCATGCCACTATATATATATATATATATATATATATATATATATATATATATATATATATATATATATATATATATATATATGTATATTATGTATTGTTAAATTGCTAATAGTAATCTTAATTTTTCATTTTCAATTAATTTTTTCTCCAAATCATCAAATTTATTTTCACTAATTAATTATAATTTTCAAATTTCGAGAATGCACACGAGATGTTTAACTAAATGTCTCTAAGGATTTCAATTGTTTAATCCCAAATGTAAGATCTATAATTTTGATTTGGTTACTTGTTCAATTTTCTAATAAATGTTAGATCCCGCGTATGTAACCAATAGGTCACGGGTTCAAATTCATGTCTTGGCATATGTGGGTGATTTGTGGACACGTGATTTGTCCAGTGTTGATACTCGCTTTGCGGGTGGGGCGAACACGTACCCTTAAAATATGGTACATGAGTTGGGGGTACCCTCCAAATTACCTTTTTTCCCAATTTATTATTTAGTATAAGTTTTTTCTCAAAAAAACATTTTACACTTATTGTCGATAAATTTCGGATAGATATATGTTTCCGTTTTCTTTCTTTTTTTGGTTATATTAACCTTAATTTTGTTGCTTGCTTGGATTTAATACAATAATGTGATATCGCAGTGTAGTCTTTGAATTTACCCCATGGAAAACATTTTTTTTCTTGTGAATCATGAACTTTGTTATTATATACAGCAACCTTAACTCATCATTTATAAATTCGAATTGAATATATTCTTTAACTTTTTAATTATATACATGCACTATGTTGTTAAATTGCTAATACAGTAGTAGTTTTAATTTTTCATTTTCAACTTATTTTTTCTTCAATCATCAAATGTATTTTTATCAATTCATTATAAATTTCAAGTTTCGTGAATGTACACAAGATGTTCGACTAAATGTCTCCAAGGCTTTCAACTTTCTATCCCAAATGTAAGATTTATAATTTTGATTAATTGTTTATTTTGTTATAAATCTCAGACTCCACATATGTGACATATTGGTCACGTGTTCAAATCCGTGCCTTGGCATATGTGGGTTATTTGTGAACATGTGATTTATCCGGCGTTGATGCTCACCTTGCGGGGTGAGGTGGACACATACCACTAAAATATGGTACATGAGTCAGGGATAACCTCCAAATTACCTTTTCCCCAATTTATTATTTAGTTTAAGTAATTCATAAATAAAACATTTTACACTTAGAGTCCATAAAAATCTTATAGATATTTCTTTCCTTTCATTAGCTGGTTATATTAACTTTAGTTTTCTTGCTTGTTTAGAACTCATATACTGTGCAACATCATCTTATATTATTTATCAACTTTTTAATATTATATGTTTCTCTTTATCACATACTATTGGTGCCAAGTGGTGTAATCAACTCTTATAAACTATTTTTCTATATATAAGTTTTAATTAACAAATATGTGAAAGAATATCTAGGGATGAGCATTTAGACTCAAGTACCGGTACTGAACCGAAATGGAACTGGTACCGACCGATACAAATGGTACCGGTATTTGGTATTTGATTTGTGGACAAAAAAACCCGGTACCAACCGGTCGGTACCGGTTCAGTACCGGTATGATACAATGCACACAAAATACCTAAACCGAACCGGAACCGACCGGTACCGGACCGAACCGGTACCGACCGATACAAGTGGTACAGGTATTCGGTATTTGATTTGTGGACAAAAAAAACCCGGTACCAACCGGTCGGTACCGAGCTCACCCCTAAAAATATCTTTTATAAGCTTGAAAATATTAGGTTCTCAAGTTTTTATTTTTTCACGTTATATAGGAAATTTGATTCGGTGTTAACGTAAAAGAGGGTTTGTGATAAAAACATCTTTCTTGTGGTAAGAAAAAAATTTAGATACCTTAGATTAATGAAATAAAAGATAAAAATTTGAGTACCTAAAAATTATTTTACTATCATTGAGATCCACAATATGTATGGTGCTATTATTAACAAATAAACAATGTTTCGATTACTTTAATTTAATCATAATTAAATGAACTTAAGATGTACTCGTCTTTCTTTCTAATTAAAAACATTTATACATTTTTAGTCACATAATTATGTTAATTAAAACTTGCGTGTAAAATAAAAATATAAAATAAACTTTGTATAAAAGTTATGTGGTAACCCGTGAATTTGCGGGTTATAATCTAATTAGTATCACGTATAAGTATATATTAGTATTATAGTAATAGTAATACTGTTATTTATTTATATTTATATTTATATTTATGTTAAAATATTGAATTATTAGACTGTCGCTATTCAATATTATCTACCTAGCTTAATTACTTCCACCCTTGCAACTTGATTCAACATCTTCATTTCAATATATTGGTTCAAATTCTGAACTAAATGATCTAATTAAACCTGTTTAGACATGCATATTTCTTAATTATTACATTTTCCGCGCGCACACCGTTAGCTTAGTTTGTGCTGTGTACGATGAAATGACTAGCAAAACGTACGACCCAATTGTATATATTTCGTTGAATTGTAGACACAATCACACAAGTTGGAAAGGTAAAGCACATGCATGCATGTTAAACAACTAAACACGTGATTTTGGTAGTTCTCAAACCCAAAAATATAAGGGATGGAATTAATATGGTTGCTTCTTTCAAAACAGAACACTAGATAGCTTGGTCCAAGTCTTAACGTCTTCAGATCAAAAGAAAGTCAAACTATATATTTTCCGGAGCTAGCTATTGGTGACGTATATGCTACATAATATCCGGACTTCACATGTGTGATATATAGGTCAGGGTTCGAATCCGTACCTCAACATATATGATTAATTTGTGGACATGTAATTTGCCTAGCGCTGAGCCTTCTTGCGGGAGGATCGAACGCGTACCATTGAAATATGGTACATGGGTGAGGGTGGTTTGTGAACATGTAATTTATCCGGCGTTAGATTTTACTTAGGATGTAGCATATACATACCATTGAAAATGGAAGTCATGGTACCCTCCAAATTACCATTTTCTTTATGTAGCTACAAACCTACAACTTGTTAGTACATTATATCATATAAATTAATGATGAATGTTGACTTTGTCTTATATATGACTACCAATATTTAATAGGGTCTTCAAATTAAATGTGCATATATTGAATTCTTTCTTGGATTTTATTTGGTCATATCTAGAGGAGGATTCTGTCAAAAAGTCAGATTCTGTTATGTTATTATCACATTATTATTATTATTATTGGAAAAATGTACGTTACAAGATTAATTTATTCATAATAATATATAAACAAAGATAGTTTATTGTTAATGTCGTTATATCATTCATTATTATTATTTATATATATATATATTACTTCCTCCGTCCCATATTAAGTTTTCTAAATCAGATTTGTAAGTCTTTCTAAAACTCAATCCATTTATATATTTTACATCAAATATTATATAACACAAATAAAAATAATTTATGTCAAAGTTGTAAAGGAAAGACTCAAAAAGTCAAAACATGACATTTAATTTGGGACACATAGAGTAATTAGCATTAATATCAATATTAATATTATACCGAGAATAAAGTTTATTTCAAAAATAATATATATATATATATATATAAACTAAATAATTAGGAGAATTAAAAGGTTTGAAGACAAAGGGGCTACTTTTATTTTTAGATAGATTTATTACAATATTTGTGATATGATATGATTGATGATACAAATTAAATAATATCCTTCCTGTATAATACTCCGTAATGAATAAAAAACAAATAATGTCTTTAACATTAATTAATTTTATTATTCGGTATAGTCATCATGGCCCCGCCACTTGAGGCTGCTGTTGAAATTACACAATGTCATTAATTGATTGGTGTTATTATTAATCTAATATGTGGTAATATGACATTATGGACGTGTACGCACCTCTTAACTAGCTAAACATTCATGTTTTAATTTATTCAGAATATCTTATATAATCTTAAATAAATTATATTTAGAAAACACGTTTATTATATCATCAGTTAATTAAGTTTTAATTTTTTTATTAAGTCCTTTAATGTAGTAAATTTTAAAAATAATATCTCTCATATAAAAAAATAATAATTCATTAATTAAGATATTATTCAAATCGATCTGTAATATTTATCTTACACCCTTATAAAGGGTTTATCCCTTTTCTTTAATGCTTTGGATATCTAAAGTACGAAAATGACCAGAATACCAGGCCACTTTATTCAACAAAATAGACTAAATTACCTTAGTTGATTTTAGAAACAATTTATAATATTAATTAGATTTAGTCCATAAATAAACAAGTATATATTTAAGAATAACTAAAACTTATAAATTAACTGAATCATGAATAACGAAAATTAAAATAGACATACCCATTTAAATTAAAAAAAAACAAGAAATTTCTAACATATAATGGAATTTACTTTATTAATACTTATATTACAATATTAAACGGAAAATTACTCCCCTGCTTTGCGCGAGTATATACTAGAATTCATTAATTCACCAAGGAGGAATAAAATTACTTGAAAAGGTTTATATAGACTTAAATAATAATTATTTTTTTAATCAACTACTCACTTACATATAAAAAGAAATTTAATTCATTAATTAAAATACTATTCAAATCGATTTGTAATGTTTTTATTTTCAATTCACCAAGTATGAAGAAAATTACTTAAAAATATTAATATAGACTTAAATAAATAAATTTTTTTTCACTAAATTTAATGCAGAAACAATGAATTAACAACCATACGCAAACAAGAACTAATCGAAAATTCTCAAGGAGAGAAATTCTCTTATTCAATCAATATTTTATGTCTGTAAAAACTGAATATGAAAAACCCTAGAACTCGTCCATGTAGTGAGGACAAGATCTAAAAACGTCTGAAAACAAAAGCCCAAGCAAAACGAAAATAAAAAGCCCAAAACAAAGTCTGAAAAACAGTAAAACGCCATTTTCAGGCCCAAGACGGCCCCGAAAGGCCCAAAACTGACAGGGCTCATGGCAAAGCGATGAGTCTTAATCGTTGGGCCGTTTTCAGGACGACATGCGATTTTCAGCCCAATTCGCCACCGAAATCTGTTGGATCAAAATATGCGCTAAGTGAATTTGCCGCGTTGACCGGAACGTTGACCAACTCTGCATCAAAATTGTTTTCAAAAATTGTTATTTTTTTAATATCTACTTATATAAATTAATTTATATAAAGTAATATTATAATGAAATTGACTAAATGCTTAATATACATATTAATATATACACTATATCATTAAAAACAAGATACTTCATAAGGGATTCCATATTAAAAGTTAACGACCTGTACATATACACGGGTTAAAAGTTAGGTGAGAAATTGTAACATCCTTTCTACTGGTCTGGTAAATTTCTAAAATTTAAATGATTATTTAATGATGTTAGAAATTTATTGATATTATTTGTTTATTTGTTAAACTTAAATAAATAAGTCCCAAAACTTATTGTGACTAGTGGAATAATAATTGTTTTTAAATAGTAGTAGTCGATGATAAAATAAAATATTATTCTCGCAAATGGTTTTTGGATTCCAGACAATGAATTTAGAACGGGTATAAAATTATACCACTTTATATGTGGTGTCGGTTTGTTAAACCGACTATAGTATTCTTAAGTTACAAAGTATTCTTCCTCATTTTCATTTTGAAAACTCTCAAACACAAGACCACCATAACCAAAATTAGAATCAAAGTAGCTCATTGGTTTCGATTTCAAATAGCAAGCTTTGTTATCACCTTAACTCTTTCATCTTCATCAAGAAATGAGTTGATTTTCAAAATTATATAAATGGGTTTTATAAGCATATGAGTGATTTAGATTAAATTGAAGCTTAATATGTTGTTGTTATTAGGTGTTATTTGATGTTATTAAAGTGTTAGAAATCATAGAATTGAGTTTTTAGAGTTTTGGTGAGATTTGGTTCGGAAAAATCGTAACAGCAGCGAAGTTCGCGGTTCTCAGTTCGTCTTGCGAACTGAGATTTTATGTTGCGAATCGAGTTCTGCGAACCGAGTCGCTGCGATGCGAGTTGAACTTGCGAAGTGAGTTGAATCGCTATGCGAGTTGACATTTTGCGAAGCAAACTGAAATGTTGCGAACCGAGTTGACTCTGCGAACTGAGATCACTGCGAACCAAGATTTTAAAACTTTTTGTTTTGTAAATTTTGAAAACGCGTAAGTGTTCAGGGTCACGGATAAGTGACAATTTCATTAACTCGGATTGGGTTGAAATTCGCATGGTCACTCGGAAACGGCCTAATGATCCAGGAGCCTAGGCAGTTTTTGGCCATTCGGGGTCATCTAAGGGTCGAAAATGACATTTTTCAGTTTTTAAACCTCGTTTTGGCATTTTCCGATTTCATTTCGAATTGAACTTTTGTTTGCTTAGATTTCAGAGATTACCTGATTGAATAAATATGTTAGAATGATGATTATGAGACAAGTTACTGACTTGTGTTGTTCTATTGTGTTTCAGATAAACCGAAGACTCAGTGACATTAGACTACTGAGTGGACGATTGAGGTATTGGTGAGTGGATCTTTAATCCTCAGTGTGATTTAGTTATAACAGGTTTGGTTACAACGGGTAAACGTATTATTACTACTTTTGTTTGCCATGATGATTTTGGTATATTAGTAATAATATTGTTGCCTAGACTGTTTAGTCTGATAAGTTGACCTGATTGAGTATGTGAATATGTGAGCACGTGATATAGTTGGCCTTCGGGCATCAGTTGTTAATGAGGTCAACGAGTTGATTCAATTGGTTGGGCTAGTTGGTTATTGTGTGAATTACACAGGGTTTTGCTTCATTCGTTGTGTGTAAAATCTGTGTTTGAGTATAATAACCATTAGCTATCGGTCTCGTCCGTTATGGCCATTCGGATATGGTTGGGTAAGTGTTCTTTGAAAGCCACCGCGGTAGTAGGGTTTCTCAAGAGCCACCGATCCTCATTATTGAGTTGTGATATTGTTGAACTGTTGCATTGTTGAATAAGTTGAATTGGTTGAATAGTTGACCAGTTGAACAGTTGACCAGTTAAATAGTTAAAGTTTTGTATTGTGTATTGTATGTTTACGATGCTTGTTTGTAATCAGAGTTGTTATGCTAAGTTGAACTGTTGATTAATTATTCCCTCACTTAGCGTTGAGCTAATCCCCCACATTAACACTTTTTGCTGGTTATGGATTTATTCTCGGGTGGGCAAGAAGTATGACTGGATGAAATGTTTGACTACTAGGCGTGTACTCTGATATCTGATTTGGTTAAATCAGAAATGTCTTGTGAAATTATATAACACACACTTTGATGTACTTTGTTTTTACTTGTAAAAAATTATTGTGATTGAGATTTTGAAATAACATATCCTAAATACGTAAACATTATAAGTTATGATGAAAAAATTGGACTGACGCTTCCGATACATTATGTTTAAATGGTTGTAAAATGAGGGGTGTTATAGAAATACACATATAGTGAGAAGTGTGAAAACTCCAACTCTGTCTACGAACAAAGAGAATACTTCACATGTACAAAACTCATTTAACCCCAATATAAATAATCTCACAAACGACAAATCAAAATTTATGAAAATTACACCAATAAATTCAGCATTTTCTCCTCTTCGATTTGCCGTCCGTCAAGGCATACTTTTGACGATTTTTTTCCCATTTTTGAGTGGGTTTTATAAGTTATTAACACGTGTGTTAGTGCTTGGTTGTACATTTAATTTAGGGTTAGGGTTTAGTGTTTAGTAGGATTTAGGGTTTAGAAGGATTTAGGGTTTAGTAGGGTTTAGTAAGATTTAAAGTTTAGAGTTTTGTAAAGCGTTTAGGGTTTGGGGTTTAGAGTTTGAGGTTTTGGCTAAAACATTAAACCCTTAACCCTAAAGACACACTTTAACACATGTGTTAGTGATGTGTGAAACCCACCAAGAAAGAAGAAAATAAAAAACTCGTCAAAAGTATGTCTCGAAGGACGACAAATTGAATATGAGAAAATACTGAATTTAATTATGCAATTTTCATAATTTTTTAATTTGTCGTTTGTGAGATAATTGATGTTGGGGGTAAATGAGTTTTGTACATGTGTAGCATTCTATTTGTACACATCTTTATATATATATAAAACAGAATACAATGGAGCAATCTGGATCCTATATTGGTTTCATCCATAAAGATCCTACGGTTAAAATTATTTCTTTCATTTTTTTTTTCAATTTTTATAATGTATACCCACAACTATTGAACTTGACACTTCCAATACTTCACTATTTTTTTTAGTCCTTATAGTCTAAATACTATGACATTTCAAGTAATAATTTATAAATAAATAATCGTATTTGAAATATTTATCTATATTGATTAATCACATAATTTTTTTTATCGACATTATAAAATTAAAAATTGGACATGCATTTAGCCAAACAACCGTAGTATCATGAATACGTTAAAATCGTAACTAAAATATTTTATGATTTTAACTAATAATCCTTTAAATAATGTAACTAAAATATTTTATGATTTTAACTAATAATCCCTTAAATAATATACATTAAGCTAAACAATAGACAAAAATATGTCATATTCAACCATAATAACATTGAATATGGATTATTATCGCTATTCAAAATCTATTGTTATTGCTTATGTATATATATGAATATATAATCATAACAATGTACGATTTGGATAAAAATTTAGGTTTGAATTACAAAATAAAGTTATTTGAGTTACACTGAATTCATAGTTAATTTAAGTTTTAAAAAACTATTTTATGAGTAACAATAATTCTATACTATCTTCTTATAATATGTATAATATGATAGAGTATATGATAGATATTATTGGTTGACAATTATATTATATAATAATCCGGTTCATGGTACAATTTCATTTGACTTAACTTTTTATTTACACAATTTAAAAAATCAAATGTCAAAACCTCGTGTTGTCGCAGGACCTTACCTAGTGACACAATATAATTGGTACTTCAATTCTTTCCGATGACCTTATCTCTCTATTTTTAATCAAAAAACCTAATTTTGATGATGCCAATGTCTTACAAATTTTGAAGTCTAATTTGACGGGTTCTAATAAGGGATGTCACAGCAAAGACTTCTAAATTTACGTGTAGTACGAAAGAAAATGGCCACAATCAATACATATTTCGGGGGGGAAAGGGGTCCATAATAAAAAATGTATGCGAAACAAAAAAAATAAATAATTCACACCTAAAAACAATCATGAAAAAAATGTCAACCAAATGATTAAACTTCCGAGGATAGTTATCACACGTACACAGTTGTATGTCGCACACGTTAAAACTTAGGGCTTAGTGTTTGGGAATGTATCAGACTTTCACCAAATCTCTATAGTGTATATCCAACTTACAACACTCAATATTAATGCACTCAACTTGTAAAAACCCTTATATTGATGTACTTTGATGACGTGTCACGCACATAGCATGCCACGTGGCAGAAGAAGAGAGTGACATGTCATCAAAGTACTTCAATATAAGGGTTTTCACAAGTTGAGTATATTAATATTGAGTTTCGTAAGTTGAATACATACAATAGAGATTTGGTAAAAGTTTGATACATTCCCATACATGGCCTAAAACTTAAAACAAAAACTACGATGACCACCACACAATGAAAAGAACAGATAGTGGTGTATAAATAGGTTTTACACAAAATTTATCTGTTACTCCATATCACTCCGTATAACTTTACCAGTTATGATTTTCAGCTTCGTTAATTAATTTATACTTTTTAATTTGATTATGTATATATATGTACCTTTATAACTCAATGTTATTTGACTTATATGGAATGTTTTCAGTTACAAAGTTAGTCTTGACACTCAAATTCGTATAAAAAAGTAACATTAATATAACATCAACTAAATGATTAATATATATACAATCTTAAATCATTTTCATTCTATAGTAGTATATTGCATATCAATCATTTTACATCGTATAAACTGTTTGAATTTTTTTTGTCATACATACATTATTTGCATATTTATAAAAATCAGAAACAAATTCGAAAGTCTCTATGTATATACGGTTTTAAAATCTATAACTTGCTTATTATATTAACTAATTTTAGCAAATTGTATGAACATAGGAATTTACGCATGGATTGCTTCCATTATTGGTAAACAACATTTAAGAACTAAATACAGGCTAAGAAAGATATTAACAAGGGAAAGTATACGTAACAGTCACTACTCACTACAAATACAAAATGTCTATCTTATCACATTTATTTCTTTACGCTTTTAAAAAGTGTATAAAATCTTTTGGAAAAGATAAGATTTTCCACATATATGTGTAAAAAAGGAAAACTCACGCTTGTAAGTGTAATAAAGTTACAAGTTGTTAATTCTTTAAAGTGTGGAAAATTTGTAACACGTGAAATGTGGATACACTGGGTGTTACAAATTGAAGTTCACACCTATAAATGTGGATACATGTAGATTTTCTTCACACTTTAAGTGTAAACTTTTTTTTTCTCGCACTTATATGTGAAGATTATGGTGATATCGACAATTATTGATGTAATAATTTTTACACAATTATAAGTGTGAATAGTTTAACATAATTCCACACATAAAAAGTGTAGATAAATAATATTTTTGTTTTAGTGAGGATTGATATTACAATAACATAAAATGAAACAATTATTAGCAGATCTTAGAAAATTAAACTTCACCAACTTTAATTATTTATATCTTGATTCTTGTGTTGTGTGTGTACAATTGTATGTTTGACTTACCTATTATTTGACATTTAGTTAAAACTTAAAAGTAACATAAAACTAATAACCTCTAGTTTTACTTTGAATATATACTAATAAAGATAAAGATGCTAATTAATTAAAATGTAGGTAGCAATTCATACTGATATAATATCTACATCTTAATTCAGTTGATGACCTTCAATTCAAGGATGTATAGGATTCCCGGCCCAATGACCTCACGTACTGTACGTTTTCGCAAACAACACGTACACCACGGATCTGAATCACACGAGGCCATCGTATTTTGGAAGATGATAAATATTGGTCTCGGTCGGTCATTTGTAGAGAACATCATCAGACCAATTTAACTTGCAAATAACACGATGGAATTGAACCTACTAGCTAGCTACTACTATGCTAACATTCTTCGTGCAACATTTTCATGATAATTAAACAAAACAAACCCCAAACATAAAGAAAAATAACCAAAACACGTACGTCATGCATGCAGCTATATGTTGAACGCTAGCTGCTTTGATTCATGAATTACTGAAAGGGTGTTGGGCTCAAAAGCATCGAAGAACACCATGATAACGAAGATGGTGACAAACTAAACCCTAACGGGCTCATAAGTGTAACCCCGAATGGATCAGAAGTTCGGGGTGTAGGTGACAAACTTAACCCTAATGGACTCAAACCTCCGAAATAGTCCATAACGGGTGGCTTTGAAATAAACCTATTAGTATCCAATGTTTCATTCAAGAATTTGCAAAAATCGGGGGACAGAGTGAAGGCAGATAACGAGGGGCTCCCACTTTCTAATGGTGGCGCTTGTGGTTGCAGTTTGGAAAAAACCGCGGGTTTTGGTATTGTAGAAAGAACAAGAGGCGGTGGAGCGATGTCTTTTAGGCGGCGTACGGATGGGGACTGAAATTCAGGGGTGCTAGTCAGCATACGAACGGCTTCTTTGAATTTTGAAGATTCGACGTTGTAAACTTTAGCTGGGGTTGGTGGTAACGGGGCTATGAACTGTTTGGTTATAGGTTTTTGGATTGTTTTACGAACGGAATGGATGGAATCAAGGTACGATGTACGGCTAGATTTGATTGTTTTTGATGGACGATGATTATCATCTGAAGAAGAAGAAGATGAAGTAGTGAATGAATAAGTAATTTGATTCATTTTAATTAGTTTATTGTTACGACTTTATGTTTTATGTTTTTGTTGGATATACTATGGGTTATCATATGTGTGCGTATATATACAGAAAAATGTGTTTAAGTCAATTATTGTGATATGTATGTATGTATGTTGCTTAATGGTGCATATATAATAAAATAAATCAACTTGATCATTGTTATAACGGTTTGACCATAACATGACTGGTTCCTTGTGTTGTTATTTACTGATTTTTTTATATTTATTATTCATCATAAAAAATAAAATAATAATTAAAGAGAAGGAAATACAGTAAGATGTAGACTTTAATTATATAAAACCATAATTGAAATTAGGTTGGCAACAGATTTTAAATGTTACGTAGTCGACGTCATATAGGATGAGATTTTATGGATGGTCAACTCTTGACCAACTTTTTTTTACTAGATTAAAATCTTACTGTATCCTTGGATATAATTGTTTTCTAAGAAAACACTCCAAACAGTACGTGTTATGTGACGTTTCATTATGTTTTGTTTAAACAACTTAGTAAATTAAATTAAAGGTGATATATTAACTACTCGTATTAGATTAGATTCGATTCTAGCAAAGGCCTTATATGGGAGAGGTTTAGAATATAGCAGCCACAAATGGGCCCAAAACGTATGATTGAGTCCTAGCCAGCCTAGCTGAGTATTTAATTATTAAATTAAACTAATTACTGTATTATTACTTTATTAGTATATACTCCAGTATATAATTTTATCTCGCATTAAATAAAAGAATCAAAATTTTAAAAATTAAGTTAATAGATAGATTACAAATACAAATATAAATAGTGTGGGAGGTTTCAAATGATAGAATATTTATTTTGAAAATCAAACTTTGTACAAATAGTAGCTTTTCGAAAATCAAACTACTTTGTACAGGCATCGTGCACGCACATAAATTATGTTATTAGATAGATTACAAAGATTCGAAACAAAATTTAATATTAGGCGTAGTTGAGCATATCGATCATTTTTCTTGAAAATGTATAATTGGCATGCATATAACTAGTTTTCATTAACTTAATTAACTGTGTTAAATTTCTTCATGAATATAATATTGCTAGATATACTTCTAAAAAAGTACGTACACTTTGTATCAAAATGTCAATTTTTCGTTTTATGAATAGATTGCATCTTAAATAAAAGCAAGAGTGAGACAGTGTAAAATAATATCAGACAATTCTAATTTCAATGGTTTTTGATGGTTTATAAGAGTTAGAAACAAAAATTGCATGGTTTGTCCATCTAGTTTACATACAATTGCATAGTAAGTGTTTACATTTCACTTTGCACAGTAAGTGTTTACATTTCACTTTTTACACCCACAAACACAATATAAAAATAGGGAATTTAAATGTCAAAGTTACCATTACAGTTCTATTATATAAAAATAAGGAATTTAGGGGTATTTTGGTTGGAGGAGGTATCGACTGCACAACAACTTTTATGTTTTTGAATTGTCGGTGTAAAATGTAAAGTATATAAACTCACGATACAACTATGTGTAAACTAAAAGGACGAACCATTCATTTAACTCCAAAATTAACGAATGATAAGGTAGTAAATTAATTATAACTCATATATATACAAATTTTATGCATAATTAGTGGGACACTCCAATTTTTTTTATTTTTTTTTATCATCCTCGGATTGAAAACCTCTTTTAGTAATATCCCATTTCTCAAGGGTGTCATATAAACTCAAGAAAACACTTACTCGATCGAACTCATCCCAAAGACTCTTTATATAACGCCCCCCGGTGTTTTGTAAAAATGATTTTTGTAGCAAAAGTTAAACAAATAAATTATATGATGGATGAGTTTGTATCGGTACAATTGAGGTATGGGAATCATATTAAAAGAGTTCTGAGTCCCGGCGGGTATCCGTCAGTTTGCAAATTTTCTTTTGTGTCCAATTGAGTTGTATAATTGTTATAACAAGTTCACATTAACATAATTGAGATGCGGGAGTTTAATAAACGAGTTTTCAGTCGAAAGTTATTTTAGAGTTGTGGGACATTATTTAAAGAGTTTTGAAATGAGTTCAAACGAGTAAGTGTTATGTAGAATGTCATTTAACACTTTTGAGAAATTAGATTTTTGCTAAATGAGTATTAATCTGAGAAAGATTTGATGAGGTAAAAAATTAAAATTAATTGGAGCATTTCAATTAGTGTATCACACAATCGAGTTCATAGAATTACACATTTACACATTTATATATATATATATATATATATATATATATATATATATATATATATTATAAATTATAAATATATAAGCTAAAAATAAGTGTGTCCTTGGGTGATTTATGCATACATCTGGTTTGCACTCAAATAATAAATGAATTCAATTATTTCTTCAAACCAGAAACAATCACTTTCCTTGATCACGTGATCAAATGCAACTTGCTGGTGATGCAATAAATGTACAAGAGGACCCAATATTATTTAAATTTATAATGATGTTCAAGGATAGGTAACATATAGTACGTACGTTCGTCGAGCTGAATTAATGAAACGGTTGAATTTAGACCTTCTTTATGGACTTCAATTCACGCCGGCGCTTCTTCTGGAATCAAATGTACATCGTAGAATAAGATCGATCCATCCATCGGTTGATTATCAATCAATCTATGTATTCCTATAACTGGATTTAATGATTTAGTAATTATTAATTAGTACCCCGTGATACATGAATTAATCAGTGAAAATCATCTGCATACTCTTTTTGGAAAACTTCTATTCCCCTCGTCCATATTTATACTTTATGTTTTCTTTTATGCACGTTTCAGATTAATTGTCTACTTTCAGAAGTACTAGGGTATAATTCAATTAACTCGATCAATATATGTTACCCCTACTTTATATGTATGCTATAAATGTGGATAACAAGTAAGGGTGCACTTGGTTCAAATTGGGAAATGGTAATGGGATAAGGAATGATAATATTAAGCAATGTAATGAGCAGTTCTTAGTATTATCTATACCATTGATGTTGCTTGGTTCATACCACTACAAGTAGGGGTGACAAATTGGGTCGACTCAAGTTAACAGGTCCAAATTACCATATCCAAATCAAACATGATTTGTTAAACGGGTTGCGGGTCAAACTTACTTAATACGTACTCAATCTTTATCACCCATTTAGATAATGGTTTAATGAATTGGCATATTGGTTGGTCGAATGAGTATTGCCTTGATGGGTCGATCCGTTAACCCAAATCTTAACCCGAGTCCAACCAAAAAAACTAAACGGGTCAAAGGGGTTAATGGATTGACATGATGGATTTGATTTAATTCAGGTTGGTGGGCTAGTTTTAGGTAAAAGAAGTCAAATGTTTGTTTGACGGGCTGACCCATTAACCCGAAACTTGACTCGAGTTCGACTTGAAAAATCAAACGAGTTGGAGAGTCTAGGCTTAGTGGGTTGACGGGTCAAGATAACTATATAAATGTTATACATCAGGATGATTACAAGTAATGATACCCATTACCCCCGATTTGGTAGGAAATCGATGATTACCCACTAATGGGTAATGATTGATTGCGTTGTATGTAACCAAACACTATTATTCAATCTCTTTCCTATTCTCCATCTCTTAATACATCCAATCAAGCACCCTCTAAGAGTAAAGCTATCATCCTACACAAAAAAATTCAAAAGTCAGTTATTTTCTTCTTCTTTGACAGTTCACTTATTCGAAGAAAGCATAATGGATTGATAATATATGAATGAGTTAATTTTAATTAATTATACTTAAAGGATAGCTACAATTGAGCTTAACTTATGACTATAAAATAATTGGCTTAACAATTATAGTATTAGTTAACTTCCTTCGTTCCTTTTTTTTTCAAATGGGTCCTAGCTATTTTGTAAGTGATGTTCATATCTATAATACTAGATCTTAACCCGTGTTATACATACGGTGCATTAAATATCAAGCTCGTGTATACACATAAGTCGTTTCGGATATTATAAAATATAATTTATAGTTTTGTAGTGTATCGAACTTTAGACCTTTTATTATTGAAGAAAGCGCAAAAAAAACATAATAATACCAGCCCATAAAACACAAGTGTATAAACGAAACTAGATTCAGTTTAAGCGACAAATGAATGAATAAAGTGGGTTGGGTAACGAACAGGTCAGGTTGAGTTGGATTTTTATAGACAGAGCATCAAATCAAAATTATATTAAAAACGGCGCTAGATTTCTAACACTTGCTCACGACCTTTCTATAAACCCTGAAAATAATCTTACTAGCTAATCGTATCGTTCTTTTTCTATCAAGATCAAAAAGCTTATAACACAAGCCAAACTAGCTTTAATTTGTTCGTTTATTCTTTTTAGTAATATTAATCTATATGTAATTAGATAATACATAAGCCCTGAATCGATTTCGTTTAATTTGTTATAGCTTTTAAGTTAGATGAATTAACCATCGGCCTATAGTTGTTGGCCGACATTATTTAATTATCACTTTGCATGATCACTTATTGTAAATTTCATGATATTCATGCTTTCGTGGATTACTTGGGTTTTAACATATGCTCTAGAGGAAAAATATATATAACACCAAGATAAATATGCAATCTACTACAATAACAAAAGGGAGTTGATATATACAACAAATAAATTACTACTTACAACAAACAGTACAAATATTAAAGCGTACAGTACAAACAGTGTTGTATATAAGTTTGGTGTCTCAATCAAAAAAATTATTGTATTTATCACCTCCCATAACAAAATGACATGTTTATTTATGAATCCAAGTTTGAAATAACTATACGTACTCCCACGCACATTTAAGTGACCCCATGCTTGCTCATGCATATAAAGGATAAAGGATCTTCAATTCATTTAATATATATAGTAAATTAGTAATAATAATACTTTTTTTTATTATACCGTATAAATATAACGATAAAGTTAAACATATACATATCTCGGTATCTCCTGATAAACGTGCAAATATGTCAACTAAAGATATAATGTTATATAAATAAAAAAGATTGTATATACTTTGTATTAAAGTTTTGCGTAGCTCGCGAATTTGGGTGCACCAAAGCCATAAGCCTTGGACATCCCACTCATACATTGGATCATTACCTTTTTTCGGTGACAATATTAACGTAGTTCGTTGTTATACGTAGTAAGTAATAATAGTCCAATGGTATTATGTGACTTCTAAACAGTCTCGCTGAGTTTTCGAAAAGCTATGGTCGTTGGTCAACACAATATTTTATCCTAACGAGTGATCTTAAAAAAAAAATTACGGTGAGACAAACTGGTACTCAAATTCAACCACTCCTTCGAGAAACATTTGTACAATTCAATGACGTCTTTAGCATAAAAATTCAGTCGCTAAAGCTGATGTTTTCCATATCGTATATGGAACTTGGAGTTTACTTGTCGAACGATGCATTATTTGGATTGATGGCTTCCGTCCGTCTGAAATCATAAGGTAAGACATTTCATTATCATTTATTATTAAATTGCTTTAGTTGTTCTTATTTTCTTTGAATTCAATTTGTTTGAAGCCAAAATTAAGATATCTACACTTTTTATATTGTGTTAGGCTTTTATGTTATTGCTTATTTCTTACTTGCATAGTGTCTTGTATTGACTTTTACCCTTCACTATCCTTTAGATTTTATCTTTATACTTTGCTATTAGTTAATTGAGCAACAAGTAGAAACTATAGAGGCGCAACTCAAGAAAATACACCATTTGCTATATAAAGTCAAAATGGATGAAAAAGTGTTACTTGGAGGAATTGAAAAATTGCAAGAGTCTATTTCGTACACAATGATCAGGGGTACAGGGTACTGTGACATCTTCCACCAGTTCCCCAAAATAGTCCACATACATGAATATTTATGGGTGACAATACCATGAGAATCCAAGTCAAAATGAAACACTCACCTTTATCATTCATATTTTCATGTTTTCATTACAAAGCGAACAAGTTGTGATTACTTTTTATACTAGAAGCCGAATATAATCTATGTATTCATTTATGTACACATTCGTGCAGTTTTCACATATAAAAGCACAACAACTTTAAAATAATCAAACATAAAATAATGTCTGTAAAGTTATAATAATTTGAATATAATATAGTGATCTAGTCCTCAAATTTTACGAGTTATGATCTACTAATAAGTTATAAAACAACCATATAAAAAAAGTTTAAAAGTTTAATGTGTATCCTCCTGAACATTGCTATATGACAGAATCGTTACTCTTCATAACTTCATAAATGTATACACTTATCATCAATATATCATTTATCTACTTTTATCGTACACACATAATACGTAATCTAGATTTGTAAAAAGAATTCACAAATGGAATAAAAGAGCATTGTTCATAACATGCCTATTGTATATATAGGTAATATAATGATATCAAAGTTATAAAAGTATAGATTAAACTTACCAACTATCATCTGTATAACAATTTATGTACTTTGAATTGTACATATGTTTGAATATGTTATAGGATTATAAAAAGTTAAAGATCTTTACCCGAAGAAAATGTTATTCTTTACAACATTAAAAATAAATGTATACCAAGAGGTTGGGGTCATTGGCCTAGCAATATGAGAGAAACTTTTCAACTAAAAAATTGTAGGATTGTCTTTTCAAAAAATAATAGTGATAAATAAATGTATACACTTATCATCTATGTATCATTTATGTACTTTGAATTTTACATACACATGTCAATTATTATTATTATTATTATTATTATTATTATTATTATTATTATTATTATTATAACAAATACTCCCTCGTCCCAGATTAAATGTTCTGTTTTGAATTTTTGAATCATTCTTTTTAAATTTTGACATTAAATATTTTTGTTTGTGTTATATAATATTTGATACAAAATATATGAATGGATTAAGTTTTAAATGTATTTTCAATTGTATAATTTTTATAAAGTAATATATAACACAAACAGAAATATTTATGATCAAAGTTGAAAAAGAAAGATTTCTAAATCTTATTCAGAGTACTTAAATTGCGATGGAAGGAGTAATGCTTTAGGTTTGAAAGAAAAAACTCTAGTAAAGGACACAATATGAAGTATTCATAGTTGCCTGATGTATATATAGATAAATGTGACTTTTGGCTTTGTATTAAATATGAAATGATAAGAAGTTGATGTGAAAAAACTATATACAGTATATAAATTGATGTGTTTATTGTAATGTTAAGAGCACAGGGAGTGCCCCATTTTTCTCGCCGTTCAACATAGGAAAACGCTGGGCTTCAGCATTCGACACTTCTTGCCGGCGTTCGTGGCCGGCATTCAAGCCCAAGATTGAGATCCAAACGCCGAGCTTCAAGCCGTTCTTCAATTTTATATTATTATTTTTTGCTTTTCGTTTGAAACTAACGGATTTAAAAAAAAAAAGTTTGAAAACTGAAGGCCTCAGCCATATTGTTTTGTACGTACAACGAAGAAGATGAAGTCAACATTGTAACTTTTTATAATTTTCATTTGGGTCCCCTGATCTATGTATAATGTTACGAAATAAATAAATTGAATGTCATAAGTACAGTTTAACCCCCTAACTCCTTAAAAGTAATGTCATTCTAAAATAATTAAGTACATAATCTCATTAGTATTATTTGTATGTATTTAATTTTTTTAAAAAAAGATAATAATAATAATAAAATAATCACGAGAACATTAAACTGAACACTGAACCTCAAGATTAACCATTACCCCACTTTTCTGCTTCAGTGTTCAAGTTCAGTGTTTTCAAGAACACTGAACCATCATTCAGCGCTCCCTATGCTCTAATACCTAGTCTTTTGACGCATCGTACTATCCGTACATTAGTAACCACGTTTCACGCATTGTACAAATGAGTTTGGCATTTCTCATATCTTTCCACAGTATAATATTATCCCTCCGTCCCAATATATGTGTTGACTTTTTAAGGTCTTTCATTTTCGACTTTGATCTTAAATATTTTGTTTGTGTGAGATGAGATCATTAGAGTACAAGAATTATTGAAAGAATGAAAGTACCAATGATATTGTGTCATGTATACAAAGATAATAAGTCGCATGTACAAAACCCATTTACCCCCAAACTTAAATATCTCACAAACGACAAATCGAAAAATTATGAAAATTGCACCATTAGATTCAACGTTTTATCCTCTTCGATTTGTCGTCCCTCAAGGCATACTTTCGACGAGTTTTTTTCTCTTCATTTTTTGGTGGGTTTCACATTTTACTAACACATGTGTTAAAGTGTTGCGTTCAGGGTTTAGGGTTTGGGGTTTAGGGGTTAGGGTTTCGGGTTTAGGGTTTGAGGTTTGGGGTTTCTCCACGAAACCTCAAACCCTAAACCCTAACCCCTGAACCCCAAACCCTAAATCCTAAACGTTTTACAGAACTCAAAACTCAAAATCTTACTAAACTCTAAACCATAAACCCTACTAAATCCTAAACCCTAAACATTATATCTAAATTTAATGTTCAACCAAATATTAACAAATATGTTAGTAAAATGTGAAACCCACCAAAAAATGAAGAAGAAAAAACTCGTCGAAAGTATGCCTTGAGGGACGGCAAATCGAAGAGGATAAAACGTTGAATCTAATGGTGCAATTTTCATAATTTTTCGATTTGTCATTGGTGAGATATCTAAGTTTGGAGGTAAATGAGTTTTCTATATGTGGAACATTCTCTTTGTACACATGACACAATATCGTTGGTACTTCCAATCTTTCAATAATTTTTGTACTCTAATGAACTTTTCTCTTGTTCGTGTTATATAATACTTTATGTGAAATATATGAATGATTAGGTTTTAAATGAATTATAATTGGTATAATTTTCACAAAGTATATATAAGGTTAAAGTTGAAAAAGAAATACTTTAAAAACTAAAACATGATACTTATTTTAGGACCGACTGACATGTGTGTATATATATACTTTAAAAGAGTTGATAGTGATCAGAATTTGTAGTGTATCTGAAGTTGTTGGTGATGGTGGCATTCATTAACAACAGTAAAAGGCTTGTTGTTCATATTTCCAAGTCATGAGTCAGTGATGTGAAATATGATTTGCCGTGTCTCTTCTGCCTACCTATGGAAATGGCAATGGCAATGGCAATACATGCCATACTTGTTGTGTCTTCTCAACAATCAATCGGTCTCACCAAGTTTCACCTATATACTACCAGTATTCTAATCATACTATGCAAATGCCTTAAATCAATGACTTTAACCAAAACATGATGAAATCAGTTTGGGATGACCAAAATTGGAGACTTTCACTATTGAACATGATGAGATGAGATGAGATGAGATGAATGACACTAAAAGGAAATCTTAATAACATAAAAAAAAACTAGAAACTGAATGGAGCACAACAACCACTTGAAAATGATAGTATTACAATTGTGATTGCAAACCCCAAATGGTTTTCACAATTCCACCTCTCCCTCAACCAACAACATCCCTTTGTTCCCAATCTAACCATTTCTCTCAGGAGCACAAACATTCCAAAACTTCGCATCGTTGCTTCTGTCGTGGTGTGCCCAATTCTGCAATTGAATCAATAGCTGGTAAAATGACTGTGCACGAACACGAGTTCACCAGCTCTCACTAAGAATTTCTAGCTTTATCATCATCATCATCCCATTCACTGAATGGTTCTTGTAAGCTTGCATTTGGAAATGAAAGCTGAATCTGAATAGTTTAAGCTACATAACTTCAAAAGCTCTGCTGATTGCTGCTTTAGTGATGGATTACAACCACTCTGTATAACAAGTAAAAGTTTTGCAGCAAGACCCACATCCACAGCAATCAATGAATACTCTTGAGGTGAAAGCTTGCATACAGACCATAAGATTGACAAAGCGTGTTGTGTACAGCTTTCCGAAACGCGCATTAACAATCTTACCATATTCGGTATGGTGCTCGAACAATCACTTAAAGCGACCTTCCCTTCCCTAACACTTGATAATGCATCCAATATAAAAAGGCCTACTTCCAAACAATCAGGATTTAAACTAGGTACCAGTTCAACCAATTGAGCAACGGCACCAATGCTAACTATCATGCTTCGAACTCGTTTATGCAAACATATTGATTTAATTAAGCTAAGCCCGGGAAGATGCCCACTTGGGTGTCTCTTATCTCTAACTAATCTCATCAAAGCAACAAGTAAACTATGGCTTGACACGATTTCCTCTTGAAAATCATTTCCTTCCATCAAAAGTTGGATTAATCGTGTACAATTAATCTTTGTTTCTATAGAACCTTCATTTAACATGTCTACCATTAACGATACCTTGGCAGGCTGCATCAGGTTCAATCTCGAAGACGAATCCAGATACAATTGAACAAGAATTGAAACAGCCTCAGAACCGATGGCATGAGATGTATAAGGGCCTAATAACGATGAAAGAAGACTCACCCCGCCTTTATCAACCACTGTTTTTCTAGCAATAACATGAGTGGTAACAAGTCGTCGTAGCTCCTGGAGCGAGTGCACACGAGCCTGGCCTTTTGAATTCTTGAGTTTATCTAAAATCTGAGATGCAGTCCCTTGTACATCTTGAGATCTATTCTTAATCTGAAAGTGTTTAGTTGAGAACCAAGTGTGAATTAGGCTGTGAAGAGTGTTGTTTGGTGTGAGTGAATCATCCCATAGTTCTTGCATAGTCGTTGGGCATGTGAAATGTCCCAAAGTGAACCATTTCAGGATATTAGAGCGCTCATACGTCTGTCCCGTGCATAGGGTAACAGGGTCTTCCATGGGTTCAAGTGAGATTGGGCAAATGAACACGGATGGAATCTCCACCATATCTAATTCTTCAATCATTTTTCTCAGATCCAGTTCCCCACCAAACCCACCACCGCTAACATCATCACCACCTCCACCACCACCCAAAACCCCATCTTTGACAGCAGTTTCTAGATCCAGAACCTGCCCATCACCCCCATCTCTGTTGGAAACAAACACCGGCATTTTCGCAAACACTTGGTGTGCATAGACACAAAAATCAGCTTCCAAGGCACATTACATTGCAAAGAAACATGGTTGTATATTAGTATTATCTATCTATATCCCTCCTCTGAAAATAGTGACTCTTTTTTACTTCAACTGATTATTTCCTCGGTCAAAAGGCTCGCTCATCTACATCATTCATCATTCATAATAATGATAAAATAAAAAGATTTTTATTATAATATAAAATATAATGACCCAAAATTCAAAGTAATTCACATCTCATTCAAAGGGTTGAATCATCGTCATCAAAACAAATGTAGCAGAGTGAATATAAAAGTAGACTACACAAACATCCATGTACTCTGTACTTTTTTATAAATTATTATTATTATTATATACTGCTACTACTCTACTAGTATAAATAAAATAAAAGAAAGGATCAAAAGAAGGGGGAAATTTACTAAATAACAAAGGGACATAAATCAGACAGAACCTGTTACATTTGAAGTCCTCAAATTAAGAAAATAAAAAGCTACTGATGATGATGCTGATGAAAATTTTGAGTCAAAGAAACAGAGAACATGGGGCAGATGTTCACAACAAAATTAATAAAATACAAAATAAATATATAAATATATAAAATATAAAAATATAAAAGAAATTGAGATAGAATTTTGTATTCAATGTTTTGTTTGATGGAAACTATGGACAAGTGGGCCCACTCTTACCTCATCGGCCCGGTTACACGTGCTGGCCTTTTATATTTTATTTTCATTGTCAATTAAATTTTAACAAGTCGTTTTTTCCGTGCGTTGTTACGGAGCGGAAAAATTTATAATTTTAGATAAATATACAATAGTGTACGTTGAATATAAAAAATAGAGTATCAAAATACATAAACTTAAATACCAATTATGATACGTGGATCTTACAGTTGATTACGATAATGTTAACAACAATCTTATATCGAAGTGAATTACTTTTTATTTATGATAACAAATACATGTCATTTGTGATCTATATCAACAACCGTATGCAAAACTAAATAAAAATATGTTATGTTAACATAAGGAAGGATGGTTTATTTTTAAGTTCGAAGTAAACAAAATTTAACTAAATTTTTGTGAATGGCCGTAATGCATCTCTTTTTATGTAGTGTGTCACCTCTTCTGTTATTTTACAAACTCCTTCTGTATTTGTATACATCGAACGATTCAAAATAGACTCAAGGTGTTAGTCTCGACTTATACCGGATATAAACCTTACTAAAAATGATAGTGACAAAGTACGGAGTAATATCTATTGAACTTCTAAAATATTTAAACCATGAAAAGAATAAATTTTATATGCAATTCTAATTTTATATGAAATAATAATAATAATAATAATAATAATAATAATAATAATAATAATAATAATAATAATAATAATAATAATAATAAGCAAATCTAATATTATATGAAATAAACCTTACTAATAACAATAATTTTATATGAATTATAGAGGTTTCTAATTATATACTATATGACTTTGTAAAAGAAATAGGAAGAAATAAAATCTATTATTCATTTAATAGTGCTCTTGCATTTAGCTCCTACTAAATGGAGTAGTCTTCAATTTGTTGAATCTTACCGTTTATTTTAAATATATATATATATATATATATATATATATATATATATTTTTAAAAAAACAAAGGATTCATAAATAGTGTGTAGCAATAAAAATAATTTCCATTTTGTTGTAAAACTAGATTAAGACTCACGCATTTTCGGACTTTAACCAAATAATATATTTTAATTGAGAGTGAAATAAACACAACTAGGAAAAAAATTATTGTGCTTTGTACTACAAAATTCTACGTCGGCATTGGAAAGTGCTATGCAGACTTGAGTAGGGACTATAAAATATATATGCAAGAGCGTCTAGAAGGACTAATTATGATGACGAGCAACCCAAAGTGTGTTAAGCGCACGTAGCCGAGAGAAGTAATTATGTATTGCAATGATGACATGTGCAGATTGTGTAGTCGTAAGTATTGCATGGATTTGTTGCATTGTTTATTCCAGCAAGTCATCAGCCTGAGATATGACAATGTAGTTGAGTTCAATAGTATGTAGCTATAGTGACAAAATAGATGCCTACAAAATTATTAAATTTGATTGCCACATAAGTGTTTATTAACAAAATCTATATATGTAGTTAAAAAATAATTTTAGGTGAATTATATTAAGCGGTAAGAAATGTTGGTGAATTTTGCATGTTTAATTAGAGGAACGTACATTAGTAGGACTGATGTTGTTTACTTTTCGTAAGAAATTATCAAGTGAACCCAAATTTCCTATAGCCATATACATTTGACTCATGTAGTTGCCAGTATTAGATGAGCTAGTTTGTTCGACTGTTACGTCCTTTTTCAAAGTTTCAAACAAAGTTTGTTACATTGTAGATAGTTGTTGAGATATGGATTCCTTAGTCTGAAGTGTTGTTTGATTTAAATTGTTGAGAAGATTCAACTGCTCGGTTGTTAGCGTGTTCAACTGAGATACAATAACCTGAATTGAACTAAAAAATTGACGTTGTAGCTAATCATAGGTTATTGTATTAGCAAATTGTAAATGATTGGGATAATGGTTCACAACATAAAAACTTATAATCATCTCATTTATTTTGTAAATAATAAGGAAATAATCATCTCATTTATTTATAATCAGTTATATAACATATAACAATTATTATTATTATTATTATTATTATTATTATTATTATTATTTTATTGTTTTAATCATCATGAATTTGAATTAATTTAATGATTTTCAAAAAGACTTAATTAGTAATCATCATTTCTTTATTTAAGAAACTCCACCTAAAAACTTATGATGTCATAAAGATTTTGAATGGTGAGATTATCAAGTCTCTAATAAATCCAAGAGCCATTTTTAGTTTAAGGTTTTTCTTTTAAAGTATAATATAAATATAGATTGATGGGTTTATGGATAGCCCACCATTTATCGTCTAGTAGGTTAGGGCTTATTCTTCTTTACCCTATAAATACTTATCATTTGTTGACTAATCATTGAATAACATTCTTCTCTTTCTCTCCATCTCTTATTTTAGCTCCTTCATTTCATAACACGTTGTCTGCACTAGTTTGGTCTAAAGAAAGATATATCTAGGAGTTTTTTCAATTCTAGTTTCTTTTTGATCTTATAAACTCTTATGTAGTTTATAAGAACAAATAATGTCTATTGCAACTACACAAAAATAATTATGATAACATAACCTCATGTTATGATTTAAACCATTCTAAAATGATTCCTTAATAAGATCAAATCATATAACATCATGCAACTGTCATACCACTTTTGTTTTTTAGATCATCATGATCTATATAACATCATGAATGTAACGCATCACATTTTTTTTTTTTAAATCGAAAGCGCAAACATATTTATTATATACAATAGATGACATAAAGTTATCTACAAAAATCATTATACAAATTCATAAGTATTAGATGATAATTTACAAACTAGTAAAATGTATCGGGACAATATATATATCAAAATAATATCAGAGTAGCTATGGTCAACCACTTCCAAGCACTCCTTGCCCAGTCCCATTCTAGTCAAAACCTGCAAGGAATAAACAACGGGATTAGCACGAAGCTAAGTGAATAAACCTGTTTCAACCAGTTTGACTTAGCTCGACATAATTAATTATCAACAATTAACACATAGACTCAACATCACCAAGAGGATCGGTGGTCCTTGTGGCGCCCTCAGACCGCGGTGGCCCACCAAGCAACACTTATAATCACTGCAGGCCATTACAGTGATTTACCGATAACTGTTTGCTACCTTTAACCAACATAAGTTCCATTCACAACACATGTTCACAATTCCTATGTTGGTTAACCTGTAGCATCCCAGTCCAACAATTGTTGACCTTCGATACCCCAACTTACTCACAGCAGTGTATACATATATCACAAAGCAATCAACATTAAACACTACTATGCTTAATCTGTTGTAACTAATACGTCACAACCAAATCACACTGAAGTCCCAAGTTAATTCACCTGTTAACTTTGCTCCAACCACTCAGCTGACTAAATCACTGAGTCTTCGAGTTATCTGTCAATACAATAAAACACTTAAGTTAATAACTCAATTCAACTTATCTACTCACTAAATACAAGTACATATATATTTATGCATACATACAAAAGCACAACAATATTCACATTGATTTTGTCACAGTTTTAGTACCATGCCCGATTGGCTCAATACTTTAGCCGTTCGGCTAAAGACTTTTACCCGATCGGCTCACCTTGACCCGATCGGCTAGCTCAACTAAATTTCGAGACCTTCGTTCAAACATCAAGTTCTGTTTAAGTTTTGTTCTAATTCAACCGTACGGCTAAGTTTACCCGAACTGCTAAACAAGTCTTAACCGATCGGCTCACTTGTTATAGCCGATCGGCTATATAGTAGCTTTTCACAAGTTTTGTCCTAACTCCAAGTTCTGTAACCATTTTACACTAAACTAGCCGTTCGTTTTAAGTTACCCGTTCGGCTCATTGATCATACCCGATCGGCTCATCAAGTATAGCCGATCGGCTATGAAGCTTAAACACAGAACCTGCACAAGCTTGTTTCTATTTCCTGCACGAGCCCTAACTCGAAATTCTTACTAACACAGCTTCAAACTTAAGTTTTTTAACCATTTTACTACTATAATTAAGTCATATAACATTAACACTTCAACAAGAACAACTTCAATTTCTAGGTTTATAGCAATTTATACAATACCCTAACTTAACTTAATTCAAGCTTTATATGTATAATTAAAGCATTCAAACACTTACAAATTGCAAGGAAGAAGATGATGATATGAGGTGCTGCAAGTTCCAAATTTCACAGCTTATGATTATTAAGAGATTACTAGTTTGATTTGAAGGTTAATATCACATAATACTTCAAGATTTTAGAAAGGAACTGAAGGTTACAGGAAAGAAGATGAAGTCGGGTTATACCCACTTTCATTACTATATCATAGTATAATTATATACCCAACTCTATTGTCTGGAACCTAAATACCAATTGCGAGAAAAGTATTTTATTTTACTGTGACCCATAACTATTTAAAACAGTTAATATTTTACTAGTCACAATAAATCTTTTAACCAAACTTTCTAAGTTATAATCCAAAACATATAAAACACAATATATGTAAATATAACAAATAATAATATGAAAGTAAAGGAAATTACCTAATTACCCTCAGATCACAAAATGGGTGTTACAATGAACGTGATAAATAATTTAAAAGAGTTTTTGTAGAATTACTCATTTCATAAGATAGAAACTTAGCTTATTTTTAAAAGCTAATTTTAATAGTTTTTTTTAATATATAATTTAGTTTTTCAACAAGCTTTTGAGTTTTTGATGGCAAACAATTAAATAATAAGTTTATACTTTATTTAGCTTCTACGTTGCCAAAGATTTCCATACCACACTCTCTGATAACAGTCACCGTTAATTAACTAGCTTCCTTTATAATGATGTTTGTTTAAAATATTAGAATTGTATTCCGACTATTTCAATTTATATTTATAATGAAAAAGAAAATTATAATGAAATCAATACTTACAGTTTGATAAATATATAAACTTCATATAGTCGGAGTAAAAATAATGGAAAATAATTATAATTATTTTAAATATTATTTTTCATGACACTATTTCGAGCATCTCCAGTGATAAAGTGGTTTCAAAAGTCTTTTTATGTGCCAACTAAGTTTTTTTCAAAAAAGATTTATACAAAAGCTTTAGCTCCAATGTAAAAAAGCTTTCCAATCTATAATCTATACTTATAGTAAAATAGCTTGAAGAAATCTTGATCCTCGATTAGGTTTACAATATGTTTACATTTTTTCTTAATTCAATATTTAAAATTAATTAAGATTGATGATAACAATAAAATAAAAAGTATAAATCCGGCCTATCATATATTCGGCCAAACCATATCTTTTAATTATAGTACACATTTATAATTCCTATTTTCTTTAAATGTAATGTCAGACCCTAATCTTCCCAAATTATGCAAACCTCAAATAGGTATAGTCCCTTAAAATTTTGATTTATTTGTTTAAATTAAAAATATGATCATCCCCCATTTTCAATTATTTTCAAACAAGTACAATTTTCTTAAAAACTACTCTCTCCGTCCCTATTTATTAATCCACTTTTTCCTTACCGGATTATCCCAAATTGATTGTTCACCACCAGATATGAAAATGAAATTTGATCATGTTTACCATATTGTCCACACTTAAAAACTATAATTACAAAAGGGAAAGAAATCTCACATTAATTGGTTAAGATAAGAATGTTATTGTAAAAAAGTAAGTAGTATTTTTTGTGTTTTTCTCAAACTACCTATTTTCTATTTAGGGACAATTAAATTGGGATGGATGAGTTAATAAAATAAATAAAAAAAAAATTAAATTAAAAACAAATCATTCATTTACATTTTTTAGATAAAATCTTATCCTAAAGTATATTTCATCTCCGATTATTTTCAAGCACGTACAATTTTCCTTTAAATTAAACATTATGTAATTCATTTCTAAAAAAATATTTCAAAAGTAATGTTAATAAAACTTTTGAAAATCGATTTGACACAATTATAATTAAAAAAATAATCTTTTGTGATGTTTTACTATATTCAAAACTTAACAACATAAATCAAAACAAAGTTTAACTTAATAAATTTATTTAATAAGTACATATATGGAAGCTCGTGTTATCACGGGTTCTTTACCTAGTAGCTTTTTTAAACCACAATAAGAATATTAAATGTAAATATTTGGGCTAAAAAGCTTTACCTCCAAAGCTTGATAAATCTCAAGCTTTTAATCAAAAAAGCCTTTCTCCGAGTGATAAAAAGTTTTTTCAAAGCTTTTTTGACACCGGTCGTCTTTGTGATTGCCAATTCCAGCACTCGTTGTACCTATCATTAATGACTGTTAACCAAGTTCGTTAGAATTTGACATGTGTCGTATATGTGAGGGTAATTGCGTAAATTCATAAAATACAGGGACCTTCCATGTAAACAAATACACTTTCCTTTATGAAAAATTACAAGGATCGTCCCTGTGGTTTGTCAAAAATTACATTAGTCATCCCTTGCACTTTTTTTTGCATTGGTCGTCCATGTGATTTCTAAAACTTGCATCGGTAGTCCCGCGCGCTAACATTTGTTAATATTTCCGTTAAATCTAAGGGTACAATGGTCATTTCTATAATTTAGGGACAACGAGTGTAATTTCAAACCATAGGGATCATCCGTGTAATTTTTAATTATTGAATTTTTAATTCATTGAAATTTAATATTTCTTTTCCAATATGTATTTGTTAGCTATTTTAGATTTAATAAGTTTTCAACCTTACTATCATAATTATGTTTTATTATTTTATTTTATTTTTTCGGTATATTTTTTCGATGATTAATATTAGGCTTATAAGCGAACCAAACATTCATCAAACAATTCGTGAACCGTTCAACGAGAAATTGGTTTATGTTCATTCGTTTCATTATATGAACGACCATGGACAAACTTTGACGTTCGTATAATTATATGAACGAACATGAACATGTGTCCCGTTGATTTATTTACGTTAATGAATGTTCGATGTCATGTTCAATGAACGTTATGTTTGTTTGTTAACTTATAGCTTAATTAAATTAATACATATTTGTATATCTTATTTAATCTCATCTAAATTATACTTATAATAATATTAAATATTTAAATATGTTTACATTTCACATTTTCCCTCCACTACACACACCCCCATATATATATATATATATATATATATATATATATATATATATATATATATATATATATATATATATATTCGTTCGTGAACGTTCGTTTATGTTCATAAACAAAGAATTTTTTTAGTGAACGAACATGAATAACAAAAATCTGTTTGCTTATCCGTTAGATACATAGAATTGAAGTTTTATAAGTTTGATACATTGTACAAATATTTTAGTAACGTTTAATACATTTGAAAATACTTACACCAAAAATAAATAATTAAATTAAAGTGAAAAGATTATTAAAGAAAATATATAAATTAACTGTATATTAAAAAAAGTTAAATATAAAAATTCAAATATTTCACGAGTGGTCCTTGTGGTTTATAAATTACACTTATAGTCCTTAAATTACTAAAATTACCAATGTACCCTTAGATTTAACAGAAAAACTAACAGACGTTAGCACGAGGGACTACCCGTGCATGCTTTAGCAATCACAGGGATGGCCAGTGCAAAACAAAGTGCAAGGGACAACCGATGCAATTTTTGACAAACCATAGGAGATGATCCGTGAAATTTTTTCTTTCTCTATTCCTTTTTGTATTTCTTTTAATCTATACTAGTTTAAGACCCGCAAAATTTGCAGGTTGACTTTATGATATGTCTTATATGGATGTGTTATATAGATTTAATAAATGTTTTGATGTTGGTGTACGGTACATCGGTTTGTATTGTTATAAATTTAAATTAAAAATGTATTAAGGATTTGAATTGTGATAGATTTTGTATTGTGATATCACTTTGTTATTTGTACTGATATTTAATAATACTATATTATTTAAAATCACAGATTTGTTTTTCCAAATAAGCAAATTTACCGGTTCAGCAGGAAAATACCATTTTGTACTTAAAAAGTAACGCTCTTTGCAGTTTATTGGTGTTTTTCATCCGCGTAAGTTACTCTCTGTAATTTAAATCAACAACCTATAATAAATTACTTTGTCTTTTGAACTTTGACGACAGATGACAAAACATGACAACTTAATTGTAGGCTCTAATGACCTGAATGATGTTAACACGGCCTTAGAAGATTAAATAGTAAATTATTTTAGGGATGTAAATCGAGATATATAGAAATTAGTGGTAAAAGAGTAATTTTATTAATCAGTTATTGATAATATTTTGCATTTGTATTAATCGAGTAAATTTATTAATCAAGATATATACCGCTTCCCTTTTTTGAATTTGCATTGTTCTTTAATAAGAATACCTTATTATGTGTCGAAACTTTGAATTAGTTAATTAAAAAGTTAAATTTTTAGCTTTAAGATTTTAAATCTTGTAATCTGGTATCGTTTTTTTTTTGTGTTTCTAATTTGCATCGTATTTTCAATAAGTAATTTTATTTTGTTTCGTCAAAGTTACATACATGAGGATAAATGAAACCCACGAATAAATATGAAAAACCGACGGGTAATAATAATTGGGTACCCAACGGATATTTGGTCGGGTATCAATACGAATATTCGAAACCGATATATATACAGATACACTTAAACCCGCCGGAAACCGATACATTGGCATTCATAATCCAAACATTGTAAATTCGAAATTGATAAAAGAATTTTAAAAAGGCGATAGTATGGGTACAAATACACTAAAATCCGCAAGAACCCGACCCGTTGGCATCTATGATCCAAAATATTGTAAATTAGAAATTGATAAAATGATTCAAAATAGTAGGTCGTATAAAAATTTAAATTAGTGGGCGATGGAATGAAGTTATGAACTTTTTTGGAATTGAAAATAACTTACTCGGGTTTTTTCATAAAAAAATAAAATAAATAAGATTGTAGGAAGAGTTTGAATTATAGAAGAAATTATCAATTATAAAATATTTGGAGTATCAATAATTAAAGGAAAAAGAACAGATTTATATTGGAAATATTGAAGGGTGTATATTGTAAATGTAGAAGGGTAAAATAGTATTTTAATCACATAACAATGGGATTAATGATGTCATGAAATAAATTAAGGATTAGATTTATTGGTTGATCTCCATCTAATGGCTATTATTCTTCCATGATTTTTCTTTTAATATAATATATATATATATATATATATATATATATATATATATATTAGTATATGTACGTATTATTTTAGTTATTTAATTGCATATTGTAGATTCACAAAAATAAAATACATTAAATAACAACAAGCAGATTGTCTTCATGAATTCAAATCAACACATGATTTTTTCTCAATTTTGTTAAGTTCATCATCACTCCAAAATAAATAAACTAACAACAATAACATTACAACACTATTGTTAAGAACATATAATAAGGGCGTGTTTGGGGAGCTTTTTTTGAAAGCTTATTGCTTATTGCTTTTAACCAAATAAGCTGAAATTTTAGAGCTTATTTTGAGCCTTTAAAAACCCCTACTAAATAAGAAATTAAGTTCAGTATATAAGCCCTCCCAAACACTAAAACTAGAGCTTAGTTATTGTGTTAGAATAAACAAATACGTTAATAAGCTTTTAAAAATAAGCCCCCAAAACACCGACTAACAACAACTATATCATCATCATCATCATCATCCTCATCGTCATCGTCGTCGTCGTGGTCATCATCTGTCGCACCCCCAAATTCGGGTTGCGGAAGCGAATCGGGTCGGGGCGCGACTAATCAATATACACAGCACAAAAGATATAATGAACGACCACTACATGCGTCGTTTTACATTGATATTGATAAAACAAAAGTTTACATCAAAATATTATTTACATTAGCCCGATTTGAAATTGAGAGATTTAAGTACATAATTAACCTATACAAAATATAATAATGCAGCTAAATCTCTGATTGGTTGCATGCTGACTCGAGCTAATAGTTCTTGATTGAGTTGTCCAACCTACTGCTGGTCACCTGTGATACATGCTAAAATGGGTCAGCGAAACGCTGGTGAGCTCACAGGTTTGTATGTCAACGCATATTTGTATGAACCGCAAGATTTTATAATATAATTGAATTTAAAATGCAATTAAGCAAAATAAAAGTTATACAGCCATAAGCACATAGTCTGAGCTTAACTTGAGTGTCAGGTCCAATTAAGGAAACCTAACTGAGTTGCCTCCTATGAGTGCCTAATCTACACTCGTCTTCCCAAATGCTAATACGTCCGTTTGACCAGTTAGTGCGTGCTAACCCGGATGAGAATTGTCAATCCTATATGATATCATATACTAACATTCACGCTACAGATGTATTACCAGACTATGCTAGGGAGGGCTTTAGTGATTAGTTGAAAACAACTCATGTAGTATTTGATTGATTGGTACTTGCGTTCAACTTGTAAAATAAAACGAGCAATAGTATCACACCCCTTAATGAAAACAGTAAAATAGGGGCCATGAGACTCACCTGAGCCTTGAGCGATTAAATTAATAAACTTGAATTGATTAGCGGTGGATTGATGTCCGAAGACTTGTAACCTCAGGGTGTCCAAGACACACAATGGTTATAACATGAGTAGGCATCTCGAAAGACTGCCCTTGTAATTGTTCGTCCAACTTATCCAAATTACCGCGATTTGGTTGTTTGTTTAAGTCTTTGAAAATGTGTACGGCCCGTTGGTGCTTGTTTGTAACAATAATCCCACATTATTATTTTGATGGTTTTGAAGTGTTATACCTAAAACTAAGTTCCAATGTGTTTTAGAAGTTGTGTCGCATTCGTGTTTGATGTTATACAAGTTTAATACTTTGTGTGAAAGTTTAGATGTAACACCGTTACTTGTGAACCTAGGGTAAGGGCGAAGCCCGTTAATGACGGGGGTCCGGGGGCAGCACCCCTGGTAGCGGGGTCCAAGGGGCGACAGCCCCTGGCGGGGTCCAAGGGGCAGAGCCCCTGGCTGGGGTCGAGCTACCAGGTCAGCTTGGAAAATTTTTATTTCTACTAAATTGCTTTGGTGAAAAACGCATCTGGACTTGAATTTGGGTGAAATCAAGTGATAAAACTTTAGATCTTGACACTTAGTAAAATTTATATTTTCTTGGTTCTGTTTTCAGCGACACTGGGCTAGTGTCGCTACATGCGACACTAGTTAGTGCGACACTGGCTTGAGTTATACGACATTGATGGTGTATGCGACATTAGGCATAGTGTCGCTATCCTGCGACATTAGGGTTTATGCGACATTAGGCGTAGTGTCGCTATATGCGACATTACCGATTCATGCGACATTAGGTGTAGTGTCGCTATCCTGCGACATTAGGGTTTATGCGACACTAAGCATTGTGTCGCTATATGCGACATTACAGATTCATGCGACAATAGTGTCGCTATCCTGCGACATTAAGGTTTATGCGACACTAAGCATAGTGTCGCTATATGCGACACTAATCAATTTCTGCGACATTAAGCCTAGTGACGCAGGTGGCCTGGAGCCTCTGCGACACTGCGGACTGTTGGCCGGAAAATGGCCCAAAAAGGTGTTTTTCGGCCTCCGTTTGACCTGAGTCTTTTACCCAACCCATATTTGGACATTTTAAGCTTAAAGAAACCATAAACATGTAAAAATAAGTGAAATCGATGAATTTCGAGAGTTAGCCGGAAACTTACGAAGTGTCGAATGGAAATTCCGAAAAGATAGAGTTGTAGATCGTTGCGTGATGGTCGTTTTTCTCCAAAAGCTCCAAGTGATTTGAGGTGGTTTTGTGGTGTTATTTAGTGATTTAAGGTGGATGGTGGTGGTTTGGTTTTTAGAGAGAAAAGAAGAGAGGAGAGAGAGAGATAAGTGGGAAATGAGGGTAAAAAGGGGGAAATATGGCTGATTTTAGGGGGGGGGGGTCTCCCTACTTTTTAATCCCCGCGTTTACGCTCCGTGCGGTATTCATTTTCCCGATCGTTTAATCGTTAATTAATTATTTTACGCGTTTAAACATGCGTTTTAAAATACGAGGATTTAGTCAATATTTTTGTTGAAGTATTTTACCAAATACTTAACACTTGGGTTATATAAAATATAACTTAGTTTCGCTTTGATTGTTTGCGCGCTTAATATTGTAATCGCGTAGATGTTTCTTCGTGCGATGCGAATTAATTACAAAATATTATCAAATAGTATTTTGAATAATTAGTGTTATTAAATAATGTTATATTATTTAATAAAATTGTTCACCAACGTCCGTATTAATTGAACCGAATTACATTCGATTTGAAAATTGCACGATTTAATCAAATCGCATAATTGTATATATTAAACAATATATATATTGATACATTAATTAGCCTAACACAGAACTAATTACATGTATTACACTTGATTAGACATTAATTACTAGTCCTAATTTGACGGGTGTCACATCATCATCGTCGTTGTCGTCATCATCATCATCATCACCATCATCATCGTCATCGTAATCATCATCACAATATAGTGTATATATAACTTCCAATTCAACGATTTGAGATTCAAAGCTAAACAATAATAATTACCCCTAATTCTCAATCCTAAACTCAAACCTACAACTCAACTTCTTGCTGAAATTCTTTTTGAAATTTACTCCTTCCGATCGATGTTGACATTATCTACTAGCGACATCGAGATCCTAACCAACCAGAGTCGGATCTAAAGCGTGGTAGTTGTAACTCCTCCGAGGTTTTCCAACGAGGGTTAGATCTGTTCCCGGTGTGTGAACGTATGGTGGTGATCCCGATTGGAAGTGGGCAGTTTTCGGTCAAGCCATCTGATGTGATGTTTGATGGTAATTTACCGATGAGGTCGAGGAGACCAAGGTAAGGAAGTTAAACAAGATGGAATCTCTCAAGTGATTTGATTTTGTCCCACCACCGGTTCTCGGTTTTAGTTGGTGGCCGTTGAATCTATCAGAAGTAAGGTGAAGATGATGTTTCTTGGTTGGTGGTGGTGGTGGCTTAGTAGAAGAAAGATAACAGATAGATATGAGAAAGAATAGTCATATTAAATTATGAGAAAATATGAAAAAGACATGGGAATTTACCATAATACCCTCACATGCACGACACATGTAAAATTTTAACGAACTTGGTTAATGGTTGTTAGTGATAGGGACGATGAGTGCAAGAACTGGCAATCACAAGGACGACCAGTGTAAATTTATTTGCAAGGACGATGATTGAAATTTTCGGACAACCCACAAGGACGACTAGCGTAATTTTTTATAAGAAAAACTAAGGCCTACAATGGCGTATCTATTTGTTCGTACTTTAAAAGTTCAAAGTTATGAGTTTCTACTCTCTAAATTTCATTAATTAGATTATTGGATGTATTTCTATTATCATCATCATCAACATTTAATATAAGAACTATATGATAAGCTTTTTCGGTACATTTATATAATTATATCATTATTATTAATTCTATCTATTATTTAGTATTATTTGATGGTTACTATTTCTTTTGATGTGTTTGATCATCGATAATCACAACGTGATGGAATAATGTTATGAAAGATGTTGCTGAGGACACAAAACCACATTACCATCATGGGTCCAAAAATAACAGTATGCGGTTTCACTTGTATGTCTCATCTATTTGTAATCGTTATCGTTATTCATATATCTTCTTAATAATAATAGTTTGTTACAATGTGCTAGAAAACAATATATTGTTGAATTAATTTAGAGTAAGACTCATGTTCTAAATTTCTAGCTTCGCCCCTAATGTGGAGTGTTGCTCTACTTCGGTTCTTGGAGGGTCAAGGATGATACAATGGCCGGAGAGGGCTCCTTGCTAACCAGGTCGTGGTGGAGAATTTAATGAAAGAGGATGGGGAAGGAAGCAAGCCCATCTTTTAATTTTTTATTATTTTCTTTTTCCATTTTAACATTCAATAAAAAATTACGGCTATTTGACCATCTGAATAAAAAAATCAAAAGGTTCTAAAGTGGAAAATTGTTTGAATACAAAAAGTTTACAAAACTTGTTATACAAAATGATTTGTTTCCAATTACATAGAGAGAAAAAAATGAATGTGTCAATTTGTGTAGATTGTTTGTAAGCATAGCACATGATCTTTAAAGTCTTGTCAACGGTATAAAATCTGCAAGTTTTTTTTTAAATGCAAGTATTTTTTAATTTTTTTTTGCACTTTAAATGCAAGTTTGTTTGTTGTTTTTTTTTTTTTTTTTGGTTTTAAAAGCAAGTTTATTAAAAAAAAATCTACTTTACCAAATAAATACCCTCTTTTATGCAATTTATTCTCCTATTTAATACAATTCCACAAACGTTTTACCAATCCAAAAATGTCTAACCAAAATCCTAACAAAAATGAAAGCATATCCTACACCGGTCTCGGCAATACAAATACACCGGGTTTTAACTTGTCATCACCAAACCTGAATCCACAATAATTCAGTGGATTTCAACAATCTTTTAGCCCCAACAATAATCATTCAAATACAACGCACAACAATTCTAACAGCAAATTCCAACTTTTTCAACAACAATCAAATGTAACTTCTCCTTTTGTTTAGTATTGTAACCTTTTCATTTTTATTAATCAAGTACTTTTCTTATTAATTGTAGTGTTTTATTTAATTAGAAGTACATTTTTTTAAAGAAAATGAAAAATTCAATTCAATTGTGGGTCCAAATTTGTAGTTGTGGTTCTTCGTGGGCTCTCCACAATTACAAGTCATGCCACAATTACAAGTCACTACCATAATCGTTGTTTATTGTTACTGTATTCATTTTAGTTTAACGATGCATACCTCCTCACTAGTTTTCCTACAATTGTAAGTCAACCCCTATTTATAGTGAAATGAGATTTAAAAATAATATTGGACTCAATATAGAAAGAAATATTGATACCGCTTAACCTTTTAACCAGCAAATTTGACAAGGTAATTGTGTATTTATAGCCTATAGACTTTTAATGTACTTATATACATATGAATGATCAATAATTAGTAACTTTAATTATTATTATTTTTGGTTGAGGATGCACTACTTATTAACGGACGCTTAATATGTAAAAATATTTATTGGTAGAATAAAAAATTCAATCGCGTTATCACGGGTCTTTCGACTAGTTATCAATTAAAAATAAAATAAGTTTGATTGGTCTTAAATTGCGAGCGGAATCTTCTTTTTCTTCTTGATCTTGATAAATTTTAAAAATTAATTATTAATAATTCGCCAAATATTCCAACTTTATTATTTTTTATTATATACTAAGACATTAAAACGGAGTTGCGTTCAGCACACACTTTTTTGTTATAACATCCAACTCATCCATGAGCCTTAAGCTTGTAGGATTACTTTTTTTTATTAGTTACGCAATTGGAGTGTTAATGTAGCATAACCATTTTGTTTCAACTCTTGTCTATATTATAATCATCCCAAAAAATTTCCCCTGATTAACTAAAAGGTAATGATGATAAATAATATTTATACAGTATCTATTAATAAATAATTATTAATTAAGATATATATGATCACGTTAAGTTAATTAATACTCTTTATTATTGTTTTTCTGGTCTTTTCGTCATCATTAATTGAAGGTAGGTCTATATATGGGGTTTTGCTAACATGTTCCCCCACATCTAATTTAATGAAGTTTAAATTTCCTTAAATATCAGAATTTGTAATTAATATTTATATAAAAAAGGTAAATATTATATTGAATTAATGAGTATTAAATGAAAATTAATACAATTATATTTAAGAAAATTTAAATTTCATTAAATGCGGCTTAACGTGTACTATAGGAGTAATATACTTACTATATACGAGTATAAGATATCAAATACGGAGTACAATAATGAATGTAAAAACCCCTATATATCACGTTAACTTAATTAATAATTAGGTCCTTATTTGGGTATTCGTTATAAACTATTTAATTCGATAGAATAATTTTATATATATATGACACGTCAATTATTTTCTGTCTTTTTAGACATGTTCGATATTCCTCTCTAACTACAACAATTAGTTATTATTTTTATTTATTGAGCTTCTTCTAAATACTACATACGACTTCTCTCTAATGTTCACTTTGACTCTGTACGTAGTTTATGATTCTTCACTAATTACACATTTCAGAATCAAATATTAAATATACCCATTAAAATCTTTTTTGATTAGTTTAAATATTAAAGTAAACATTTATAGTGGGACATTTCAAAATATTTTAATATAAATATTTTAAGTGGGATAGGGAGGGAGTAATAGTTACTATATACGGAGTATATAAGATATCAAATCAAATACAATAAGGGAAAATCATAAAAATGATCCGATCACCATACCTCTTTTAACAAACTAATCATTTGATCAACCAATTTAACAAATTAATCCACCTTTTGGCGTCAGGTGGGCGCCCCTGATGCCCCACCTTCAAAAAATGCGCCACGTGGGGCGATTTATTAATATTTAATAGTGGGGTGCCGGCGCTCCACGTGGGGCGCCTAGGGCGTCGGTCTCACATACTGGCGTCCTGGCGATAATGGTGCAAGCTTTTTCGACGTGGTGCCTTTTAAAAGGTGAAGCGCCCCACGTGACACATTTTTTGAGGGTGGGACGCTTGGGGCGCCCACCCGGCGTCAAAAAGTGGATTAGTTTATTAAAATGGTTGATCAAATGATTAGTTTATTAAAAGGAGTGTGATGATCAGATATTTTTGTGATTTTCTCATGCAATAATAATAATGAATGTAAAGACCGAAGACCGTTTCACCACCGCATTCTTTATGTTAGACGTTTTCCGTGCAGGGTCCACATTCAATTTTTTTTATAGGATATACATGGATCGATCGATCATCACAACGCACAAATTAACCTTTAATTTGTTGACTTTCAAATTCAGCTAATTAATCTCATTCCCATTCCCATTCCAATCCTCGTTAAGAAGCCGATAAAAAAAAAATAAAAAAAAATCTTGGTTTCACTAAATTATTTCATTCCACAAACAATTAGAGCATGGACACCCCCAAAAGTCGTGAAAAAAGCACCAAAAGAGCAAGGATTGCAAAGAGGGTTTTGAAGGCTCCAGTTATGGTAATTTATAAGATCAGAGACCTGTACATCTCAAGCATGTACACCTGTGCAGCCGGGATGGGCGGGCCCACCACCAACGCCTACGCCTCCGGTATGCCACGAAGCTATAGCAGCGCATCCTCAAGAACCGACGATGATTTTGTGGAGCTCATGAGGATCGCGTCTACTAGAAGCTTGGCTCCCGACTTTCTACGACGCCAACAAAGCGTACCGGTCGTGCCGCGTAGTCAGAGCGTGGCAATTGGTAGGATTGACGAAGATAAAACCAGTGATTTTGGAGATGATTTTAAATCCAGTCATTCCGAGATGATGTTTCCAAGGAGCAGAAGTCATGCAGTTACCAGAATGTATCCACACCCTAATTAATCAACCAACTCCATCCATGGAGGTTTTTCTTTTTCTTTTTCTTTTTAATTTTAAGTTAACAAGGAATTGAATGAATCTTCCTTGTGTTTCACGATATTGTTTTTGTGAAAAGTGATGGACCTGGGATTTCAATTCATTGGATATGAAATAATTGTAATTGTAATTGGTTGTAACAAGATTGTTACAAAGATGAGTTTCATTAGCATGCATATATTACTCGTACTATTAATTAAAATTGATGATCCATCTAAATTAATGAAAAAAGAGAGAGTTAATTATTTATTTTGTACAACTCCTAAAACATATTTTAAAGGCTTAAAAAGAGCCATAAGAACTTTGTTTAGCAAAATCATTCAAAGATATAACTTTGAAAAAAATACTCCCTATCATACCCTATATGTTTTAGTCATCAAGTCCAAGATAATTATCACAATGGCTTAATTATTAATTAATTAATTGTTGGGACATGTATGTGTGACAACAGATCTAGCTTGTAATAGTACTAGTGATTATTGTAATCAAGTTTGTACAATTAATTTGGATTTGTAAATGATATTAGTTTGGTATTAATATTCGTTAAATATATTAGTATGATAAAGTATTAGACGAATATCGAATACGATGTTACAAACTAAAGTCTGTGAGATAAGATCTCAAGTCGCAGAATTCAAGTCCTGCGAGATGAAATCTGGGCTCGCAGAGCTGCGAACCGAGTCGAACTTTGGCTTGGTTGTGGGCTGCGAGTTGAACTCGACTCGCAGAACCCATCGACCTGCGAATCGAGTTTAACTAAAACCTATAAATACTTCATTAGGTTTAATCGGTAAAAAAAACTTTTGCCATTCGATTTCCAAAGGACAAAAACACGTTTCTAAGCATTCATAAGGTTAGGTATTGATCGATTAACATTAATTAATCAATACAAAACCTTGTTGATAAATCAATTCGCTATTATCTTGCGAAACAAATTGTTCACTTATTGTGAACCAAGTATTGAGGAATTCCGCACCTTAATACCTAAGATAACCTTGTTATCGATCCACGTACTAGGGACTTACAATTGGTATCAGAGCTTTCGGGCTAAATACTTAGTTAGTTCGAGGTTATTTGGATAATAACGATAGATTTAGGGTTGTTGTTACGTTTATTCTCTGTAAAAACAATCAAAATCAGTCTCTGGAAGTTTTTAGTTTCGTAATCGACCGAAATCTTAGGGTTTAATCAATTAGAAAACTAAAATTTTCGTTTTAGGGTTTTTCAGACGATTCTGCGAACCGAGTTCCCCTGCGAACTGAGTTCCCCTCTGCGAACTGAGTTCCCCCTGCGAACCGAGATCCCCTGCGAACTGAGTTCCCCTCTGCGAACTGAGTTCCCCTGCGAACCGAGTTCCCCTGCGAACCGAGTTCCCTTGCGAACCGAGTTCCCCTGCGAACCGAGTTCCCCTCTGCGAACTGAGTTCCCTCTGCGAACCGAGTTCCTGTCCTGCGAATCGAGTTTCTGCGAAGTGAACTTTCTGATTTTTCTGATTGTTAATTTCCGAAACTCTTAAAATGTCTGACATTAGCAAAATGATTGAGATGGAGCACGAGGTTGGAAAATCTAATACTCCACCTAAGTTGTTACGTGTTGAAGACTATTACAGTTGGAGAGATAGGTTTGAATCTTACTGTAGATTCCATAATCTCTCAATCTGGATGTGTATCAAAGGAGGATACACGGCACCCACCCAAACTGTTCAAAATGCTGTTGTTGTGGTATCCTATAATCTGATGAGTGAATAACAAAAGAAAGACTATGAGAATGAGAATAAAGCTCATTCTTGTATCAAGATGTGCTTATCTAAGGAAATTAATCATCAGTTAAAATCTTTTCATACTGCTAAAGCACTCTGGGAAGCGCTTGAGAAAAGATGTGAGGGAAGTCCACAAGTACAAGCAAGCAAGAAGAAGCTTCTGAAAAAGCAGTTTACTCTGTTTAAAGCTTTTAAAGGAGAAACTCTTGATGCTTATGTTACTCGTTTCTACCATTTGTTAATAGAGATTGAAAACCATGAAATCACTATTGAGGAGGTAGAGAAAACCGACAAGTTTCTTGAGGGTTTACCTTCTAAATGGGAGATGTATGGTGTGATGATTACAGACAATGAAACCAGATATGCAACCATGACACTTGAGCAGGTCATTGACAAGCTCAAAGGATATGATTTCACTAAGAAGTCGAAAGATACTGATTCTGATCATGTTCAGGATCCAGGACTGTATCATGGAAAAACTTCTATCTCGATTGCTTCATCCAGCTCGACCACTGCTTTGTTTGTTGGTAATGCTGATGGAAAGGGTGAAATGATAACTGATGAACTGTGTTTCATTACATCATCCGGAAATGAAGCTAAAGGGAAACCTTCTGAGAAGTCACCTCAAGAACATCAAAAGATGCCTATGAGTGTGAAATCTGCTGAGCAGCAACTGTCTGTTCTTGCTTCATTTGTAGCTTCATATGAGAATTATATTGATTGTAAGATTAATGATCCAATTCTTTTTGATGAAGACTATGATCAGATAGATCCTGATTATCTTGAAGAAATAGATCTCCAGGACCAACTTGCTTTGTTGTCAAGGAGAGTTAAAAATTTCTTAAAGAAAAATAGAAGAAAGGTTGTTGGCAACAGATCAGGGTTTGATAAAACCAAGGTCAAGTGTTATAACTGTAAAAGTTACAGACACTTTGCTAGAGAATGCCAAAGACCTAAGGTAGAGACTGGTGAAGGGAAACAAGGCTCGGGAAATACTTTGCATTCCAAAGCCTTAGTAGTGAAACAGCTAGATGGGTCTTATGATTGGAAAACTCAGTCAGAGGAAGCTTTGATGGCTGAGATTGACGATCAAGAGATTGTAGCTGAGTCATTATCCTATATGCCCACTGATCCAGCTTTTGAAATAAAGGTTCCTGAGACTCCTGTTAAAGCTAATGTTGATGATGTGTTAGACTTGGGTTCAACTGAAGATTTGGATCCTGTAGATTTTGTAGCTAAGATGGCTGAACTGCAAACTGATAAAAAACGGGTATGCCTAGATCTTGTCTCTCTTGTTGATCTTTGTCAGTTAGTTTCTAGTTTACAGTCCCAAGTTAGTGTTTATGTTGATTCCTATAAGACTTTGACTGAAACTAATAATACCATGTCATCTTAACTTAGCACACTTAGTAAATCCAGTGAGGCTGTAAGATCTGAACTTGACCTAGCTAAGTTAGATATATGTAGGTTAAGTGATGATAAACAAGCTTTAAAGGATAAGATTAAGGCAGATGCGGCTGACAAGATAGCTTTTAGAGATACTGTGAATGAGAAATTAATTGTCATAGACGGTCTCTATATGAACATAAATGATTTGAATCTGTCCATTGCTAATAAGGATAAGGAGTTAGCTGATTGCAAAACAAAACTTGTAGCTCAGAATCGTAAGCTTGAGAGCTATAGAATATCTGAAATGGATAAAATGTTAGGTGCTCAGCGTAGTGTGAAGGATATGTCTGGTTTAGGTTATAATGATATGCCTCACCCATTCAATTCAAATTACACTAAAACTTCTGTAGATATTGAAATGGCGGATGTTAACCCTGAGACGAAGGAAACTAATAAACCGGAAAAGTTAGAGGTACAGAAGAGTGTTATTAAGAACCATTCATCTGATGATAGTAAGAAAATTCCTCACACCAAAGTACATTTTGTACCGGGTGGAGTAATTAATGATACTAAGACTAATGAAGTGGTTAATAAAGAACATGTCATTGAACCTTTAGTGCCTAAAACTCCGATAGCGGATGCAAAAGTTAGTAAGTTACGTAAACAGATGTCTTGCTTCAAGTGTCACCAAAAAAGACACGTAGCTTCTTGTTGCCCAAATAAGAAGCTGGAAGCATCACATAAGTTAGTGAATACTGAAAAGACACCAACTATTTCTAGTTCGATTGTAGATAGGTTAGGCTCCAAACCGGGATTAGGAAGCAAACCTGTAAACATTCTAAAAAGAGATAGTAATCATAGTGTCTCTCCACCTAAACCTAAAAGGGCTTATACTCTAAACGAAAATACTTTCAATAAGCCAAGAGATAAGACACCTTCGAGGTTTAGGACCCCAAGTAGAAACCATAGTCAATTTGAGAATGGTTCTACTTTGAGTGCAAAGGGAACTAAGTTTGTGCCTAGGAGGTTTTCTACTCACTCTCCTTATAGGCCCAAGACTACAGATCATCAACAATCTCTAACTCCTGTGAAGGTTACCAAGACTCCCAATGGGAATAGTTATGGTTACTTTAAGGAGGTTCAGATTGTAGATGATCAGGGACAAACCAAGACCGTAATGGCTTGGGTCCCTCTTGATAACTAACTGTGTACAACTTGTTATGTGTAGGAGCAGACTGTGAACAAGGACAACTGGTGGTATGTAGACAGTGGATGCTCAAGACACATGACAGGTGAAAGAAGTCTACTGAAGGACTTCAGAGAAGGTTTCAAGCAAAAAGTAAATTTTGTAGGAGACAAAGGAGGAGTAATTACTGGGAAAGGAAAAGTTTCAAATGGAACTTTAACTCTAGAGGATGTGAATTATGCTGAAGAACTAACTCATAACCTAGTGAGTGTTTCCTAAGTCTGCGATAAAGGTCATCCAGTTCATTTTAATGAAAAGGAGGCTTTAGTCCTGAAGCCAGGCTTCACAATTCCTGAAGAATGGATATTGATGAGGGCACCAAGGAAGAAGGATATCTATGCGATAAACATGGGTGTTCCTAATTCTTCAATGGTATCTACATGTTTATTATCCAAGGCTTCGGAAGCAGACGCGCTACTATGGCATAGGAGAATGACACACCTAAACTGGAGAAAAATGAACTACATAACCAAAAATGGTTTAGTTTTGGGTGTACCGCAAAAACATTTCGAGTCTGAGGATAAGTGTGTTCCTTGTATGAAAGGAAAGCAGCATAAGAAACCACACAGATCTAAGACTGAGAACTCAATCTCCTCTCCATTTGATTTGCTACATATGGATCTCTTCGGTCCAATAAGCAAAAGAAGCATAGGTGGCAAATGGTACTGTCTAGTTGTCACAGATGACTACTCTAGATTCTCGTGGGTATTTTTCTTAGGATCTAAGGATGAAACTCTAGGTATTCTAATTGAGTTTTTAGATCAAATTGAGAATGTATACAAAATGAGAGTTAAGCGTATTCGTAGTGATAATGGAACAGAATTCAAGAATTCAACGTTAGATATCTATTGCTTAAGCAAAGGGATAATTCATCAATTCAGTGCACCATATGAACCTCAACAGAATGGTGTGGCTGAAAGGAAGAACAGAACGTTGATTGAAGCTGCTAGAACAATGCTTGCAGATTCAAAGCTTCCGGTCATCTTTTGGGCAGAAGCAGTGAATACAGTATGTCATGTTCTGAATAGAGTTCTTACGGTGAAAAAGCATAACAAGACTTGTTATGAGCTTTTGAACAATAAGAAACCAAACTTAAAGGGATTTGAACCCTTTGGAGTTGCTTGTACAATATTGAAAACTGGGAATCAAGCTAAATTTGGTGAGAAGGCTGACGAAGGATTTTTCTTGGGTTATATGCCTAATTCTCCAAATAAAAGGGTTTTCAATAAGGTCACTAGTCGTCTGGAGATAGTTTATAACATTGAAGTTACAAGCTATACACCGGATGTGCACAAGGGATTAGATTGGCAATTTGACTATTCTGATCTCTTTCAGTCATTTAAAGTTCCCATAAGTGACTTTGTCAGTGATTCAGAGATTTCACAACATTTATTGACTGGAGATTTGGACAATGGTTCATCTTCAACATCGAATGTTCCGAATTCTGGAATCAGGACAACAGATGACTCAAATGAAGCTTCTTCAAGTGGGTCTCGACAATTTTCAAAGGATAAGTATCAAGAAACAGAAGATTCTGAAAAGGATCTTCAACCAACGTTTGATGATGTGCTTACTTCTTTGAACCATTTAAAGATCTCTTCAGCAAATTCAGAAGAAATGCCTTCATTAGAAGAGATTGGTACTAACTTAGGAGATGAGTTAATAGCTGACCCTATAACGGTTACAAGAATGAGTAAGAATCATCCCGTTGAAAATATCATCGGTGATATTAATACTCCTGTTCAGACTAGGACTCAATCTAAAGCTAGTACTTCTGAAGATTTAGAAAGCTTGTATACTGCTATGAAAGAGATAGGGATTCCTAATCATTGTCTATATTCATGCTTTATCTCACAAGTTGAGCCTAAAAATGTGCAAATGGCTCTCAAAGAAAGCTCATGGGTTGAAGCTATGCAAGAAGAACTGCAACAGTTCTCAAAATTACAAGTTTGGGAGTTGGTTGACCTACCAAAGGGAGAATATCCAATTGGAACTAGATGGGTATTTAAGTGTAAGAGAGATGACCAGGGAGTCATTACTCGCAATAAAGCATGTCTAGTGGTTCAAGGTTTTAATCAACAAGAAGGCATAGACTACAACGAAGTGTTTGCACCAGTTGCTAGACTAGAAGCAATTAGAGTATTTTTAGCATTCGCGTCATTCTATGATATAAAAGTTTATCAGTTGGATGTTAAGAGTGCCTTTTTGTATGGCAAAGTAGAAGAATTGGTGTATGTTGCTCAACCTCCAGGGTTTGCTGATCATGAGTATCCAGATAGAGTATATCGTTTGAATAAGGCTCTATATGGATTACATCAAGCACCAAGGATGTGGTATGCAACACTATCAACGTATCTACTTGATAATGGATTTACAAGAGGAGCAATTGATAGTACATTGTTTGTAAAATGGAACAAGAAAGACTTTCTATTAGTACAAGTTTATGTTTATGACATTATCTTTGGATCTTCTGATGAAAAGATGTGTCAAGAATTTGAGAAAGTCATGAGAAAAAGGTTTGAGATGTCTGCAATGGGAGAGTTGAAATTCTTCTTAGGGTTACAAGTTGACCAAAAGAAGGATGACTTCTTTATTCATCAATCTAAATATGTTTATGAGTTATTAGAAAGATTTAAGATGGATGACAGTAAAGTCTACAATACTCCGATTCCAGTTAATCACAAACTAGGTCCGGATACATCGAGTGATCAGGATGTGGATCCTACTCTATATAATGATTGGATCACTAATGTATTTGACTGCCTCTAGACCTGATATTATGTTTGCTGTTTGTTTATGCGCAAGATATCAGGCCAATCCGAAAGAGTCACATATGCAGGCTGTTAAACGGATCTTCCGTTACCTCAAAGGGCAACTGAAGCTGGGACTTTGGTATCCAATTGATGGAGACTTAGATCTAGTAGCATATACTGATTCGGAGTATGGAGGATGCAATCAAAATAAGAAATCTACGACCGGAGGATGTCAATTCTTAGGAGGTAGATTAGTATCTTGGCAGTGCAAGAAGCAAAGCTCAGTAGCCATTTCTACATGTGAAGCTGAGTATGTTGCAGCTGGCAGCTGTTGTTCTCAAGTTCTTTGGATACAACAGCAACTGCGGGATTACGGGTTAAATATAACCAATACTCCTATGATGATTGACAACGAATCTACTATGTCGTTCACTAACAATCCTGTGAAGCACAGTAAAACTAAGCACATTGTAACATCCACTCCTCGGGTCTAGAAGTATTTTAATATTTTCTGATAGTGAACGATTATTTAATGTGTCAGAAAATAAGTGTGTTGTGTTAATTTAAAATAAAAGGTGAAAATAGTTGAATAATCTATTGTGACTAATAAATTATTGATTATTTTAAATTAACTCAGTTGACGGTAAAATAAAATAATATTTCCCCGCAAATGGTTTTTAAGTTCTAGACAATAGATCTAAAAGGGGACAAAACTAGTACACATATTATCTAATATATGTGTAAATACGTATGTAACTTCACTAGTATTCCAGAGAGATCGATAGAGAGCGAGAGAAAGATTCAGAACCCTAAACACAAACCCTAATCATTTAATTCTTTCAAAAATTATCATCTATATCTCTTGATTTTGGTCTGGCCGTATGAACCACGCACAGGGACGATTGCAAGTTTTGCAAAACAAGGTCTAAGATCAAATTAAGCTTAGGGAAGTTCGATTTAAGCTTCCAAAACATGAATTAGTCATCCTTTCATCCTTCTAATCACTTTATAAGTCTTGATTTCTTGATTCTTTATAAACCTAGAAATGGGTTTTTGTGTAAATGATGAAATTAGGATGGTTAATATGAAATTGAAGCTTGTAATGATCAAATAGTTGTTAGTTGATAGTTAATTCATGATCTTAATTGAAACCCTAAGTTAGAAATGATGAACTTAAAGTATAGATGAAGAAAGTGATGGGTTTCATTGATTATTCATGAATTAAAGCTTTTAAGCTTAAGTTAGTGATGTATGATTGATAAGTATGGTTAAGAATCATAATATGGGTGATTAATGATGATGACTAACATTGTTCAAGCTAAAAGTTATAATCATGATTAAGTATTATTGAGAATTACATGGATTATGATGATTATCATGGGATATATGATAAATTAATATTGTTTATGATTTAGAACACTTAATTGATAATCAAAGAGTTAAGTTAGAACATGGTTGTTTAAGAAGTCATAAAATCTAGTATTGTGGTTTTGATGAATTATTGATATTTGAGGTTAATGACCTTGTTAAAGGTCTAACTATGTTAAAATGTGATAATTAAAGTTAATTAAGTGATTGTAAATTAATGATGTTAAGGTGATTATTCATAATCTTGAAATGATACATTTTAAGTGAGTAATGAATTGAGTAATAACTCATTGAAATGGAGATTATGAATCATGTTGTACGAATTTAACATGAGTTGATTATTATGGATGAGTTACTAACTTGTTATTTATATTGTATTCTCAGATGTGGAAAAAGACTCAGTGACATTAGACTACTGAGTGGACGACTGAGGTATTCGGTGAGTGGATCTTTAATCCTCAGTGTGGTTTAGTTGTAACAGGTTTGGTTACAACAAGTAACTTATTATTACTGTTCTAGTTTATCATGATGATTATGGTTGTTAGTAATAATAATGTTGATAGACTGTTTAGTCTGATATGTTGACCTATTTGAATATGTGGATATGTGATCACGTGATATATATTTGGCCTTCGGGCATCAGTTGTCAATGAGGTCAACGAGTTGATGAACTGTTGGTTGGGCTAATTATTATCCTAGATTTAACACATCTCCTGTGTTGGTGGATGATAATAATTAGCTATCGGTCTCGTCCGTATGGCCATACAGATATGGTTGGGTAAGCGTTCTTTGAGAGCCACCGCGGCAGAAGGGTTTCTCAAGAACCACCGATCCTCATTGTTGATATGTGATGTTGTTGGATTGTTGCATTGTTGACAAGCTGTATTGTGTACTGAAATGTTTAAGATTAGTTGTTGTACACAAAGTTGTTATGCTAAGTTAGACTGTTGATTAACTATCTACTCACTTAGCGTTATGCTAACCCCCCCACATTAACACTTCTTGCAGGTTATAGATTTTATCGGGTGGGCAAGAAGTTGGACTGAAAGGAATGTTTGACATCTGGGCGTTACTCTGATATTCGATTATACAAATTAATGTTATTTTGTGGTTTTTAAATAACACCCATGTTGATAAACTATGATTTAAATTAAGTTGAATTTGTAATGTAAATTTGGTATTATTGAAAATTGGACTAACGCTTTCGGATTTATTATATTTAAATGATGAAAATTGAGGGGTGTTACACACATTGATATTCGACATCATTTTATTAGAGACTGTGCTGAAAAGAAAATGATAAGGTTAGTTAAGGTTCCGACTGCGGATAACTTAGCAGACCTATATACGAAGGCGTTCGACAGAGCAAGATTTGAGACATTGATTCAACTGAATGGAATGAGAAATCCAGAGTGATTAGTCTTCCAAGGGTATTTTAGTAATAGTTAGTAGTTATTTTTAGTACTTATTAAAAAAAAAAGGGGGGGGGGGCGTATGGCATTTATTTGCTTGTTACCCGAGGGGAATCGCCTCCAATAAAAGAACAACCGAAGTTATTTTAGAAAAAGCTTTAAGTTTTGGCTGTAAAAACTTGAGAAATGATAGTACATTAGGAGAATAAGTCTAAGAATAATAACCTTAAGTATTAAGTATGATGTGCTAGTAGATTCTTATAAGTTGCATTAGAATAACGATTTTTATCTAGGATTACACTTATATTTATCTTATTATACACCTATATCCACTGATTATAACTTGTCCTTTTACTTAACAAATGATAAGAATAACTTAAGTCTAGTCAGCTTCATCATACGATTTATTGGTAGGCAGGTTATGCTAAGATTTCCGAGCAGTTAAGAAGTATAACTTTCATGTGTAATATCTTATGTGCTCTGTTATATAACGTATGACGTATGTCTTAATTGTTGAATGATAGTACTACCGTGCACTGTGATCTAAAATAAAAAAATTGAAATGATACAAAGTATCATAATGTCAAAAGGTGAGTTATATGTTTCGAAAGAGCATCATTTAGTAACCTCTACCTTACAGATGAAAGATACAAAGTATCTCGTGTCAAGTGTATGTTATATGCTTCTAAAGAACATCATTTAGTAATCTCTACCTTGCTAATACAAGATACAGTGTTATGTGTTGTACTTGAATTCTTCAGTATGTTGTATAGTAGAAAACACTAGATATTGTACACATTAACAATAAAAGTTTGCTCAGAAATCTGTGTGTAATTTGTTTATTTGGATCATAATATCGGTAATCGTCTTGAACTGTCTATGATATTTGAATATTCACTTTTGTGAATAATAAGAAATAATAAGTTATTTATCAATAAAGTGATATATCATGTGGATAAAGGTACATAAGATATAATTTTATAAATATAAGTTTAATACTGATTAAAGTTGTGATTTTATTGTGCTTATATGAATTTCATGAGGTATGTATACTAACAATCGTCTTAGGCTTATTACAATCTATTAAGTACAGCTTATTCTTTCTAATATGATCTCTAAGCAGTTAAAACTTTAAGTGTTTACTATTAAGTTAATTTATTAGAATGTTAGTAGTTTTATTATTTTAACTTTTGTAATTATTTCTTAGAATTAATGAAAGTTTTATTTTGTATTCTTGTTTTGTTTAATGTTTACCCTTTGGAATTAAATTAAACTAGTTCTCTTGTATCCGTGTTGAATAAATGTCTCAACTTCAAGTGAAAAATGATTTATTTATTTTTGACTTGAATTTTGACTTAAGGCCATTTTAATAGTGGTATAAGTTGACTATGCAAAAACATTTATTGTTTTGGCTACATAATTACGAAGATAATTATTTAATTACGTTTTAATTTATACTTTTTATTTAATTCGTATTTTAAACTAATATTGCGAGTTTGACCAGTCAAATTTTGCGAGCCGAGTTGAAACATGCGAATCGAGTAAATAGTATAAAAAAGCAAGTCCAACGAACCGACCCACACTTTTCTATTCAACTCTGCGAACCGAATCCAAACACCTCTGCGAAGTGAATTTGGCGAAACGAACCGAACTCAATTTTCGGTTGATTTCTGATTTTATACAAAGAGGAAGGTGTTTTCGATTTGTTGAACTTACTCATCTTTTCATTACGCATCTATTGAAGTAAGATTCATGACTTTTCACCGTGTAATTTGTGAGAAATCAATCGGTTTACGTTTTTGAATGTTTCGGTTTAGTTTATCACGGATTTTGACCAATTAGTGATTTAGAAAACCTAAAACATGCTTACGATGCTTAATCGATGGTTAATGAACATGTTATAATCGATTAATTGCTTCGAAACATATTAAATTGTTAAGTTGATGTTTGAATTCGTTGAGCAGATGGTCCTGCGAACCGAGATCTATCTCGCTTCGCAGCCCGCTCCAACGAATTGAGATGATGAGTTGAACGAAGCGAGATGACTTCAACTCGTTTGACTTCAGTTGATTGAAGCGAGACGAGTTCAACTCGTTTGACTTCAGTTGACCGAAGCGAGACGAGTTCACCTCGTTTGACTTCAGTTGACCGAAGCGAGACGAGTTCACCTCGTTTGACTAGGGTTGACCACAACGACTTGAATTCAACTCGCAGGGTTTCTGCGAACCGAGTTGAAAAATTAAATTAATTTTATTTTTATTTATTGACTTAATATGACTTTGAGAACTGAATTAACCTTGTTGACTTCAGTTGACTATGTAATATTAAGTAAATTTTATAATTTTTCAATTATAACTTGTTATCGATTTGAGAATTGTTTGTTTACAAATAATTAACAAGTTACTTATTTATATACATATAGACTTAAGAACTTTTGTTTATAAGTTTAAATATGTGTAATATCTTAACAATTTAAGTTATTTCATATCGAAAGTCTTCCGACTCATAGCGTAGTCGTGCAGCGTGTTCCGATATTTATCGACGGTATGTTAACTCGAATTGTTTGTCATAGCTAATGAGCTTTATATATAATTTATAGAATATAATTGAACTTGTTAATTCAATTAAGTTTCAGTGAATTATGTTATTAGTTGATAGTATATTTAGACGTTTGATGATCTTTTTGATCATAATACGTTAATGTGTAAATTATCTAATGCTCGTTAACTTAACATTTTTGCTATTTGTGTAATTTGGAATTACAGATATGGCTAACAGATCTTTTGAGAAGGGTCACAACATCTTGGTGAATCTAGATGTCAACGAGCGTGGTGCTGAGCGATTTGAGCAGATTTTGACATATTTAGCACGTTCGAGAATTTGATTTGCTATCACTGAGTCACCTCCATTGAACAAAGACCTTCTTACGCAGTTTTGGACGAACATTGTATATGATGGTGCTGCTAACCCACCTACTATACGTACGACGGTGAATCAGCATCCGATTTCTTTTACTGCTGATGACTTACGACAGTTACTGCAGCTAGGAACTTCTGAACAAGAAGCTGGTCCATCTGCTTATTCAGCTGATTTTATAGAAGGAGCTCTAGGTCGTACAGGTTATTCAGGACCTAGGAGAGGACGCTAGTTTGTCAAGGCATTCGTACTAGGACAGTGGAGATTTCTCTTTACTGTTATAGTATCTATTTTTGGGAACAAGAAGTCAGGATTTGATGAGCTTAGTCCCGAATTGATGTCAGCTGTACTGTCACTGGTTTATAATAAATCATACAGTTTTTCTTCTTATATCTTTCAGTCCTTCAGAGGACAGATCACCGGAGCTGCTAGGACGTTGTTTATTCTTTATCCTAGATTCTGTATGCTCCTGATTCGAGCTCAAGTTCCAAACTAACCAGCTTATATAGCTGATTTTCAAGTTGAGACCATCGGACTGCGAGGTTACAACGCTTGCTTTTTGCTATCCAAGCATAAAGATGAGATTAAGCCTGAGGCTGCTGATCTTTTTGGGCATCTTCTTGATGCTGCTTATGTTGCTCCACCAAACAATGGTTGGATGGATGTCGGAGCTCACGGTCAAGCACAACCTCAACCTCCACAAGCTCAACTTCAACCTCAACCAGCAGCAGAGTCACAGGAACTCATTGAGGATGTTTTACATCAGGTTGAACATCAAGGCCAACAAGTTGTGCCTGAGTTAGCTGCTGAGGTTCTTCATGAGGTTTTGATACAGATTGATGATGATACAGATCCCTTGCTACGGGATATTGATAGTTATGTTGCACAATCTGAGGTAATTTTATAATTATATAATAATATTGGTACTTCACTGTTATATTATTATCACTTTATTATATAATGCATATGTTATAGATATTTAGTTAATTAGATATTATTTTGGATTATAAAATATAAATATCATTATGATCAGGGAGCTGAGACTGCAGACCCAGAGGTCACTCGACCTGAGGGTGAGCAGGGACAGCTTGATAGATCTGAGGGTTTACCTTCTCAGGTATTTATCAGATTAATCATAAATATATAGAACTTGTATGATAGAGCTTTTAGCTAATCATAAATGTTTAATATATTTAATATTTAGGATTATGATGTTGGTCCATCTGGAGGCCGTGATGGTCAATCGGCTTCAGATGATGATGATAGTACTCCTTTTCCACCTCCAGATGCTGGTTATATTAGATACCGATCTCAGATGATTCCAGATCCAGCACTGAAGGAAAAGAGAAAGGCTAAGGAAGTCGATTCAGACTTCAGTATTATTGACGAAGGTCCTGAGGAAGAGGATCTACCTCTTATTCCTCAACGCCGTAAGCGTTCTAGGACATTGATCATTCAGGATGGTATGTTTTTATTTAGAGTTAGATAATCTTAACTTATTGTTTATCAGGAGTTAAACTGAGACAGTTAATTCTGTGACAGTTGCTCAAGATACATCCCAGGTAGAGATGATGATACCGGTGGTTACTGAACCAGTATCTGTACCATCTGAGGTATGAGATACACGTTTAGTACTACGAGTATTATAGATATTTAATTAGAGATTGAGACAGAGTTGTCTGTAACAATTACTTATTTAATTATATCTAACTTTATAGGCTGAGAAACTGCTTGAGTCAGTGAAACCAGAAATGGTCTCCAAGACTGTTGAGGATGGAGTTGCAAAACTGGTGCATGATGCTCAGTTTCCGACCACTAAAGCTAGTAGATTCGTAGCTAGTCTTCTCAAAGAAGCATTATCTCAAGCCATTCCACCACTCACACGTGAATCATACATTGCTTCAGTGACACCGCCTGGACCATCCACAATATCTGTTATTCCGATGACTGATGGTGAAAGGATAACATCCTTAGAGTCAAGAGTTAAGGAATTGGAACAGAGTACTTCTAGGATTCCAGGGTTGTTAGCTGAGAATGTTTCTCTTGCTCAGCAGATGGTTCATATCAGTGAATCACATTTGACACTGCTGAAGACTCATGATACTTTGCTTGCTGATTTTACTGCCCAGCGACTGAAGCTTGAACACTTAGAACGTTTGGTGTTGAGAGTGAATTCAGGACAGTCTGCTCAGGGGGAGATAATGATATATCATGAAGCTTGCTGTGACACCCGACGATTTAGGGTTACTGATTAACCCTCTAGAAACCCTAATTACGTGTGTTTAGTTTAGTATTAGGCTAAATACTTGTAATTACTTGTATCTATTTGTATATTTATGTGAATATACACTTCCGTAATTGAATTATATTACGCTACGTAATTCGTTGTAATTACGCTCACGCAATTTGGTAAAATTGTGCAAAACAACCGGACGGAGTCCGACAGAAAATACGACGTTGGTGAAAACATTTCTGTAAATAACTTAAATCTATTTTTAGAAGTTATTTATCATATATTATTATTATCTTATAATAATACCCGAAAAACCTAGACGTTTCGATTTAAAATGTCTCAAACGCAACGAAAACGCGCAGAACGCGCCCGACAATCGAACGAAATTCAAAATACACTTTTGAATCTAAAATATATTAATTAGTGAAAAGTTATCAATTAATATATCGTGTCTTTAAACGATAACGAAAAACGTCCAAATAAAACGTCACGCGATTTAAAATCCGTACGATGAACGCGCAAATCGAGATCATTAAATTAACGAATCGTTTTTATAAATGTTTTTCAAGTATTTTAAATAAATACTTCAAGAGAAAATATTGAAAGTTAAATCGTTACTTAGAAACGCGTATTAAAACGTTTAACACCAAACCAAACGAGTAAACGAACGTAAAACGCAACAAATAAAGCTAGGAAGGGAAAATAACCAAAATACCCCTTGTGGGGCCCCCTATGGGCCGGCCACCCCACCCCTCTCCTCCCCTTTTTGCTGCCCATTCCCCTCCCCCATTCAAATTTCATGCAAGGATATCAATCCCACACTCCACCTCACTCCTCATTCTACACTCCACCCATTTCCACTTTGTCTATATTCTCTCTCACACTCTCCCCCTCTCTAAACTCCAGAAAACTCAGTCCCTTTCACCACCCAAGAACCACCATTACCACCACCACTAAATCACCATCAACCACCACCATTTGCTAGGATTTTTCAAGCTCAAGAACATCATCTTCCTCATCATCACTTGTTCTTCATCTTGTTGGTATAAATAACCTAAACTCTTCACTAGTTTTACTTACATAATGTTTATTTACATGTTATAAAGTTCATCTATCATGTTTATGTCCAAAACCATTGACAAAAATCGTTTTTATAAATTATATTCAAACTTACATAATCTGTCTCAGAAAAGTCAGCTTAGTAAATCGACCATAACTCGAGTTCTACAAAGAATTAGAAGATTCAATTTTTTAAAAAGTTGCGTATTGAAAATATCTATAAAAAGTTCTTCTATGGCTCTTTCCATAAATCTACGGATTTTCACATAAATACAAATCTATGCGACTGGTATGCATGTGCTTAAAAACTGAGTATGGTTCTACCCATAAATTTTGTACCTATCAAGATGGACACTATAATTACTGGAAAAATTAAGTTAACCTCTAGACACATGGTAGAACAACTGGTAAAAATTGTGGACTCTAACTCGGAATATAACTAGTTAAGAAAAATAGAGGAAGTGAACCGACAAAACCGAAAAAACATAAATATGGACTGTTTTTGGACTTTTATAAAAACCAAGACTTTTGGTGAACTCCGACATGAACCGACAACATATTTAGACCTTATAAACTGATATTTGGGTTGGGTGAAAGTTTCGGGTCAAACCGAGTAAGTTTGACCAAGTCAACAAAAGTGGCTCGTTTTCGAAAAACTTACTATATTTGGAAAGTGGTAACAAAAATGGGTTTGGTTGACTTAATTAGTAACTTGGACCAAAAACTAATTTTAGAAAGTTTCCCGAACAAAAACCGACACTTGAAAACACTTGGACAAAAATCGAATTTTTGGACAGACCCTTAGTGTCGCATGACAATGCGACACTAACCTTAATGTCGCATAACCTGCGACACTAACCATAGTGTCGCACCCCACTGTGTCGCTGATCAATCATCAGTGACTTCAAACCTTGCGACACTACCTGCGACACTACCCTTAGTGTCGCATAATCATCAGTGACTTCAAACCTTGCGACACTACCTGCGACACTACCCTTAGTGTCGCATAACCAACAGAGACATTGACCTTAGTGCGACACTGACCCTAATGTCGCATAAACACACTGCGACAATGACCTTAGTGTCGCATGACCTGCGACACTCGCATACACTACGACACTTACCCTAGTGTCGCATGACATGCGACACTGACACTAGTGTCGCTAAAGACAGAATGTTTAGAAATTGCCTTTCACTAAGTATTGAACATGAGTAACAAATTATAACCACACATGATTCATACAGTAACAAAGTATACGATGACACAAACTTAATAATAATGTCTTAAAGAATTATTATTACAAACTTTTACCAACGGGTCGTACACATTTTCGATAAACGAACTTGAACTACTATTTGGACATACTAGTTGATGAACTAGCTTTAGGTGGACATAAAACCCCCACCTACCCGATTGGCTTAAGTGGAGATTAACCCCCACTTATACAATCGCTATAGATGGTCTTTTGAGACATCTACTTATACAACCTCATACGTTTAGGGCGTTAGGAGGTTGCACACGGGAACGAGAACACCCGCTATTTGTTAATATTTGATATTGCTTGCTACCTGCTCAACTCTGGTGAGTTTCATAGCCCCTTTTTACTGTTTTTCTCTGGGGTGAGAATACATACAACTGTTTTATAAACTGCTTTATGATCACAAGTACTGGAAATAACTTTTCTGTACGGATTGCATGAGACCTGAATAATCCACTAAAGTCCTCTACTTATCATAGTCATTAAAATTTGTGCGTGAGTATTATTGGGTGGTACCATCAGGGTTTGACAAACCTCGTCCGGGCTAGTCGCGCTAGCCAACCCACGGGCGCAGTATTACTTGTGATTTAGAAGTGTATCGGATTAGTACACTTACCGGAGGCAAACAACGTTAAGCTTGACTATGAGACTCATGCAAATGGTATACTTATATTGCTGTATGAAATACTTTTACTTGTCATTGGATAATGATACTTTTATTTATCATTGACGAATGATGCAAAACTTGGAAATCTTGTGGATCATTTTAGCAACTGATTACTTAACAAACCTATGAACTCACCAACTTTATGTTGACCTTTTAGTATGTATTTCTCAGGTAACCCGCCGCAGTAGGAAGCTTTTGGAAAGCTTAGCTCGAGTCGCATTGTTTTCAAAACATCAAGAGATTAGATTACATGTAGCTGTATTTTGTAAATTCAGTAATGTATTAGAAATCTCTAAATGGTTTATGCGAACTCCAGAATTGTTTTGTAAACATTTGAATTATGGTAATGTAATATTTTCAAACGTCTCATATAGAGGTCGTTTGCTTGATCTTTGTGTTGATGATATTTGATTTGGTCGGCGCCCCCGTGACACCTCCCGTTTCCGCTGCCACGTGTTTTGGGGGTGCGACACTTGCAAAGAGGATGAGTTAGCTAAGAAGAGAAGAGATGATAAAGATGATGATCCCGATGCTCAGAAAGATGGTGAGCCGACTGGTCCTTCAAAGACTGGTGAGCAAGCTATTATTCAGGGGGAGTCTGCATGTGTTGGTGTTAGTGGTGATGGTGCTGGTACAAGTGCTGCGGGTACAAGTGAAGCTGGTAAGACAACTTAGACTTGTGTAGATATTTGTACTTAGAATTTTCGTTGAATTATAATTGTAATTTATAATTGTAATTGAATAATTGTAACTTAATAGTTTTTGTAATATATTCGGCTTGAGATTTTTATTACAAGATTAAATATATTAGAAATTGTTTAAGTTATTTGATTTTGAAAAGTTAAATAATTTAGTGATCGAAAGTCTTCCGACTCATTGAGAAGTCGAGCGGCGTGTTCTGATTTATTTCAGCGGTCAAAGTTTATTTTAAGTTAGACATTTTAGACTTGAGAGTTTTTATAACTGACAAGTTAAATATGTATGATTTTTAACTAGACAAATGATATATAATTTAAAGATATAGTTGAAAGTTAAGTTCTTGTGATATAACAGTTCAATTAAGTCTTGCAAATTATATAAGGTAATTAACAGTAAATTTAAATGCTTGGTGATTATTCACAACGCATTAGAATTTAAAGTTAATTAATATTTGTTAAGTATTTATAAGACTTAAGAATTCTTTGATTGATTCAAGGTAATTAATAAAAGAGTTATAAGTTATATAGAATTGGTTATATTAACACAATTGAAATGAATAATGAAATTTTTTAGATTGATTCAGAGAAATCAATAAAAGAATTTATATTATTAATTTGATTTGTGTAGATATGGAAATGCTAGAATTGAGTGACTCTGGAAGTGATATTCTTGATGAAATTGATGAAGAAATTGATTTTGATCTTGAAGAAGGAGAATTTTTACTACCTGAGGATTGAACTGCTGTTTCTGAGAATGAGCAAGACATTGGTGTAGATCCAGATGCAAATATTGATGAACATCATGTGAGCCCATCTAGGACAGAAGTTATTATTGAAAATAATCAAGTTCCAACAGTTGTCGATGTAGATGAAGAAATCGATGACTCAACCGATTCTGAAAATGATGAAATCTTAATTCCTACCAAGAATCCAACAGTTTTTCTTAGAAAACTTCCTAAACAGAAAAAGAAGGTTGGAGTTTCTGAAGTTGATATAACTGAGAAACGGGAACCTAAAAGAGGGATTATTGGTTGGTACTTTGACTCTGAGCTGAAGCTATTTGCTATTAAGAGGTTTGACGGAGGTCAATATTTTGAGCGAAAACTTGCAGTATTTAGTTCTTTGCCTAGATTTGAGATTCGAGATTTGGCTCGATTATCTTTAAATAACCCAAGTGATGATTTTGTTGGAAAATATGTTGAACACATAATCAAGACTGAGGTTAGAGCAAATAAATTTGAAAAGATTAAGCCAAGAAAAGGAAAGACTATTAAACTGGCAGAGAGAAGTCAAAGAACAGGACGAAGAAGAAGAAAGAAGATTTATCCATCTGTTAAGTGTTTACAGCCGATTCCATTGAAGATAATGCCACAAGATATTTTGGAAAATATGAAGAGTTGGCATGTGGATTCAGAGACTCGAGAAGCTGTAATGGTTGAATCTGATGATGAGGTTGAAGGTGGTGAAAGAGAAATCTTCAGAGTTTATGACCATCGACACCTAATGAATATGTCGAAGAAAGATTTGATAAAATTGAATGAAAATAGAATCTTGACGACAGTAGCATGGGGTGACTTAGCACGTGATTATCAAATGATGGTTAAGACTTGTATAAAATTGAAGATTTATGCTGGAAGTAAGATTTATGAGTAAAAATCAAAGACAACTTGAAGACATAATAGTATAGATGCTAGAGCTATTGTCAAGGGGGAGTCTGTTGGGACATGTATGTGTGACAACAGATCTAGCTTGTAATAGTACTAGTGATTATTGTAATCAAGTTTGTACAATTGATTTGGATTTGTAAATGATATTAGTTTGGTATTAATATTCGTTAAATATATTAATATGATAAAGTATTAGACGAATATCGAATACGATGTTACAAACTAAAGTCTGTGAGATAAGATCTCAAGTCGCAGAATTCAAGTCCTGCGAGATGAAATCTGGGCTCGCAGAGCTGCGAACCGAGTCGAACTTTGGGCTTGGTTGTGGGCTGCGAGTTGAACTCGACTCGCAGAACCCATCGACCTGCGAATCGAGTTTAACTAAAACCTATAAATACTTCATTAGGTTTAATCGGTAAAAAAAACTTTTGCCATTCGATTTCCAGAGGACAAAAACACGTTTCTAAGCATTCATAAGGTTAGGTATTGATCGATTAACATTAATTAATCAATACAAAACCTTGTTGATAAATCAATTCGCTATTATCTTGCGAAACAAATTGTTCACTTATTGTGAACCAAGTATTAAGGAATTCCGCACCTTAATACCTAAGATAACCTTGTTATCGATCCACGTACTAAGAACTTACATTAATACGGAGTAATAGTTTTACTTTACATCTGGAACGAGATTTACTGTTCATTTAAGCCGGCCCCGCTTAATTAAGACATAAACAAACATCATCGATCAATATAATATTCTTGGACTTGAGATTGTTATCAACTAACTGGATATTGAAGCCCATATCTCACGGGAATTTGAAATTTATAATTTTTAGTCTATAGTACATCAAATGAAAATCAATATTAAAGGAGTACTATTTAATTGAGTAAACAAAATGATCCATACCTTTGAACTAATATAGATCCATATAGAATAGTAGTATACGTACAAAATATGACAAAAGAAGATGAGAGAATATGCAAGTAGTGTAAATTGTGTTTCAAACTACCAACAAAGAGATTAAGTTGTATTGTAATTCGGGTTTTATTCGTTTAAAATTGAAATTAAAACAATTTGGATTACGGTTTTCGGTTTTGTTTTTACACATTTTTAATGGTTCGGTTTAGTCTTTAGTTAGCATATTAAAAAGTATTCGACCTTAACTTTTTTTATGTTCCAGCCCCACCAAATTTTGCAGGTTATAAACTAGTTTTTGAATAAAATAAATAAACAAACCAACATCATTATTACCATTTGGATTTTTTTTACAACGGTCAAAACAAAAAAAAATAAAAAAACAAGTGGGCGGCCCCACTGGACCACCGCACACCTTCGTCGCCAAACCGAAGAGGAGCCAACTGACGAGGTCGTGCCATCACCGTCGGTCTCGTCAGTTCAAACCGAAGCAAAGAGACGAGTAAGAGTAGTCTAAAATGCATATTCTCATTTTTGGCCTTTTGTCTCAAAACATTACAACATATTTAATGCTACTATTTGACAAGCAAATTTTGAATGCATCACTTCACTTCACTTTATACTAGTATAATAATAATATTACATGTTATATGCGGTGGAATTTTAAACTTATCATGAAAGTGTTTCAACAATTGTTGTATATGATTTTTGTTATTCATTTGTGGAGTAGCTACGATTGTAAGTTGATAATAGTAGTATGTTTGTATGTAAGTTGATAATAGTAGTATGTTTGTATGTAGAGTTCGAGATTCAAGAAATGGTGAATAATAAAAGTTAATATCAAAATGACAGGGTTATATTGTATAATTTGGAATTAAATAATTAAATATAAAAATGTTAAATCTTATGGAGTACTTAAGAATTTCTAGATATAATATACCAAGATGTTTTATATATTAGTATAGACTAGTATAGTGCTTGTGCAAAGCAGCGGGTTAAAATTTGTGTTATAGATACGTCATCTTCAAATGTTTTATGTTGTAATTATCTTAATTATGTTAAATACTGATTAAGTTGAAATAGCTATTTTTATTTTGATTGAATTTTATGACGAATAATTCAAATGTATTATAAGGAGTAGTAGTACGTTGTAGATAGATTGGTAATGTAGTATAGATAATTAAATATATCATTAACTAACTTACCATTATTATATTTAAAGAATTTAAGAGCACAAGTTGTGGGAAGGTTTTTGTCGCCGTTCCCATTCGATAACGCTAAGCATAGTTCAGCCACACTGGAGCACAGTTTCGGAAGCTGTTCCGCACGGCGTTCCCAAACAACGTCCGGCTTGAAATATAACACCCCTCATTTTACAATCATTTAAATATAATATTAGGAAGAGTAAGTCCAAATAACCATTAATAATTTACATAATCTATTCAACATATAAAATTCAACCTTTTTAAAACATAATTTATCAGAATGGGTGTTATATGAAAACAAGATATAACAATAATTTATACAAATCAGTATCAGAGTCACGCCTCGTTGTCAAACATTCCTTCCCATCCGACTTCTTACCCACCCTTATTATATCCATAACCTGCAAGAAGTGTTAATGCGGGGGATTAGCATTACGCTAAGTGAATGAATAATTAACCAACACTCCAACTTAGCATAACAACCTTGTGTACAACAATTAACCTTTACACATAAGTACACAATTCAATTTTTCAACAACGCAACAGTTCAACAGTATAGCAACTTAATAATATGGATCGGTGGCTCTTGAGAAACCCTACTGCCGTGGTGGCTCTCATAGAACACTTACCCAACCATATCCGTATGGCCATACGGACGAGACCGATAGCTAGCGGTTACTACCCTCAAACACAGGTTCTATACACACAACAAATGAAGTAAGACCCTGTGTAATTCACATAATAACCAACTAGCCCAACCAACCAAATCAACTCGTTGACCTCATTAAAAACTGATGCCCGAAGACCAAATATATCAAGTGATCACGTATTCAACAAGTCACATATCAGACTAATAAACCTATCAACAGTATTATTACTAACAACATAATTATCAGGGCAACTAGTACAGTAATAATACGTTACTTGTTGTAACCCAACCTGTTACAACCAAATTACACTGAGGATTAAAGATCCACTCACCGAATACCTCAGTCATCCACTCAGTAGTCTAATATCACTGAGCCTTCTGCACATCTGAGAATACAACAGAATAACACAAGTTAGTCACTTGTCTCAAATCTATATAACATCACTCTAATATTACAAATAACCATATTAACAACACAATTCAAACTCACTTATCAAGTTTATGATCATTATGACCACCACCTCATTTAATCGACTTTTATTATCACCATTAACATGGTTAAATCTTTAATAAGATCATTACCATCAAATATCACTAATTCATTCAAAACCCCTAACACAAGGTTTAACGAATACTTAGTCAACTTAGTTGCAACTTTACTCATAATTTCTCAATTAAGTGTTCTAATTAGAAATCAACACGCATTTCATCATATCACTCATCATAATCATCAATTCTCTAGAACACCCCATGAACACTTAATCAAATTCTATAATTTCAAGTTATGACTCAACTTATAATTACGAATTAGGCACTAACTAGCAATTATAACATAACAATAAGCTTCAATTCATGAATTATCAACTAAGTCATAAACTTTGATCATGAACATACATCGATTCCTTTCTCTCTAGGTTAGGGTTTCACTTATAATCATGAAATACTCATTAACTAACAACTATATGATCATTATAAGTATCAATTTCACTTTATTCATCTTGATTTCATCAAATACCCAAAAACCCATTTCTAGGTTTATATGAAAATCGAAAATTAACACTTACAACATGCTTATGATGATGATGGAATGATTAATCCATGTTATTGAAGCTTAACTCATATCAATTTACCCTTTTGAAACCCTAAATTCGGATTATAATCAAGAACACTTAAACCCCAAAATTCTAGGGTTCATAATTCAAGAATTGAGACTTACAACTTGATTAGGATGATTAGAAGATGATAATCCATGTGTTTGAAGCTTGAATTCGAATTATGAAGCTCCAATTTGATGATTTCTTCATGTTTTGACTTAGGGTTCTTCATGTATGTATGTATGATACATACGTATGTATGTATAAGGTGGAAATTAAACAACCGACTCAATCTGTGAGTATTCTAGAAGTGCTTAATTTTTATTCTCCGTACTTATTATTGTCTGGAACTTAAAAACCATTTACGGGGAAACACTATTTTATTTTACCGTCAACTAAACTAAATTAAAACAGTTAATAATTTATTAGTCACAATAAATTATTTGACTCTTTTCCCCATTTATTTTCAAATAACACACGAAACCTATTTTCTGACACATTAAATAATAATTCACAGTCAAAAAATATTAAAATACTACCAAACCCGAGGAATGGATGTTACATGAAACGCTGGTTTGGTTGATTCATTTAATATTTCTTTTTCTTTTTTTTGCCTATTTTCTTTTGTTTTTAAGACTAAGATGAAGAATGTGTGTCTATTGTTTATATCTCTGTGTGTGTCTCTCTCTATGTAGCTGTGTGTTTGTTGTATCGTTTGGAAAGGAAGAAGAAAGAAGAAGATTTAGGTTTTAAAATGGACTATTTTAAATGGGCTTTTAGTTTTTATAATGGACTATTAAAATGAGCCACTAAAACTTTACTTGGCCCAAACAAGTTTTTTTTTTCTTTTTTCTATTTTTCTTTTAATAGTTTGTAAATTAGAATTCTTGTACTAATTTTTTTTTTAATATTTCATAAATGAATTTTGTATTTGGTTCTTAATTTAACAAATAATAAAAAACTCCAGAACACTATAAATTTAGTTTTACTACACCACAGAATCTTCACTTTCAACATTCTTCAGTTTCGGTGTCACCACACCCTATGCTCTAAAAGAGACTATGTTGAATGCTTTATGGTATGGTATGGTATGGTATGGTATAGATAGATAAATAACAACACTTAATTATAAAAATATATCATGACAGTTAATATGATACTTAATACTCTCTCTGTCATAAAATAAATATCCACTATTATATTTTAATTTGTCCTAAAATAAGTATTTATTTCAAAAATAACATATTTACTTTATCATTTAACCTATAATATATTATTTTCAAAACTTATACATGATGGTCTGTGTTAAGAGCATGAATAAAAGTAACAATGTAAATTTTTAAGCTTGGTCAAAATTAATTATGTACACTTATTTAGAAATAGAAGAAATACCTACTTTTAACCTTTTTAAAAATACTAGTATTAATTAAGAGTATATTATTATATATAATAAAGGGGAAAAAAAGTTAAAAGAGAGAAGAAATCTTAGAATAAATGTAGTACCAAAGAAGGTAAAGTTTGTCACATGACCATCATGAAGGTAATTACAACACACAACATTTCAAATTAGTCCGTTCAACGATCTACAACACACTCGTACGTAACTACAACACACTCGTACGTAACGTTTACCCATTATGAAACGGACAAGGCTTAGGCCTTTCTATTCTATCTCAATCTTAATGAATCACTTAGTCACCCGTTTAACTAATCCAACTCCGACTTACCATGTTACGTTTGTCCTAAACTATTCGTTTTACAAATCTGTCTGTTAATTTACCACAACATTTCATACGACTTAGAACCTTTGGAAATCATACTACCCAAACGTTTTATGACCCAAATTCCTACCACAGTAGCTTTATATCCTTAAGTTTAAATACTTTAAATTCTATTATTTTATACATGCTCTATTATTTTTAAATAATTCCGTTTAGTCAAGTTATTCAAATCGTATTGTTGATTGCGCAACAGAATGTTTAAAATCATTTAAAAATCGAAATGAAAACTTTAGAAAATAAATCTTACTCTTCTGAAAAGCTAACACCCCAGAGTTTGTCTCAAAACAATTCTCAGTAGTTAATTCGAAAAATTGACAGAGATATTAATTCAAATAATCGACATAAATTCTGTCTCTAAAAATCAGAACGTAAACTTCGTATCAAAAAAATTATTTGACTACTTTAATCTCAAAATTACGACTTGAGACGTATACCAACCGAAAGTAGACGTTCCAAACTTAACTTTTAGCTCAAGAATCATCCAAAAACACGGATTTATGACTAAGTTATGACCCCGCAAACATCGATTCCGAATCTGTCCAGATCTCTCATTTCCAACAAACACTAATACGTTATTATAAACTTGTTACACAACAAATCAACGTTTATTTATTCGTTAAAATGTTTTACTACATGTATGTAAACTAGATACCACGATTCATCAAGAAACAGAATTTTAATTGATATAATTACACGATAACGAATGAAGAACATTGAGAACTTACCCTCGATCGTGATTCGTGAATAGTAATGTGCTCGATTGATATGATTGATCAAGTGGTTAAAACCATTAAGATTTGAGTGTTTTAGTGTCAAAATAAACTAGAAATTGACCCCGTACGGCTGGATTTCGTCTAGTATGATAGATAAGTTGTTTAGGGTTTAAAATCGATTAATATATGCGTTAGGGGGCTACCGGCGGTTGATCGAGATGTTCAACCAAAGAAATCTTTAAGATGAGTCTTAATACGAAAATGTGTTCTAATGTTTAAGTTACGATTATTACAGCGTTTTGGTTACGATTGTCACAATATTGGTAATTTTTCTCTTATAAAAAAAATCACAAGTGTATTATATATTAATATAGATAGATTAACCAAGTATTAGTCTGATGATAAAAAAGCGTATAAATACTTGATTTAAAGATAATATTACGCATGTGATATGATATCGAATAATACTACTCCAGTTTACTTGCTAATGACCAAGAAAATAATATAAATATAATTAATATATGGTTGGGAAGATTATTAGTAGTATGACACTAAACTAGCTACTGGTATAATTAAAATTGAATGATGCCTTGTAGGTTGGCAATTAGTTATCTACTATTTGCATTAAAATATTTTACGGTGCTAGAATATTGCAAGCATGTGAAGTACTATTATTATCACTGTGAAATATTACGGTACGTAGTAGATTGATGATTGCATATACTAAGCAATGAGTAATTAAGTAGTACTATATTATTAGTTCACAACCTTAATTTTGATATTTATAAATCTCATACTTTGGAATATCAAAATCTCCATCCAAATTTATATCTTAAAACTGACTGAAAGTGACTGACCACTCACATCCTTGCTCTGTCACTTCATTTTTTAAACATACTGACTAAATAATTAATTAATTAAAACACAATAATTTAAATAAAACACATTTCATTAAAAATAAAAACAATTCCTAAAAAAGTACAACAAATTTAAAAACTAAAAACTACAAATCCTAAAAAACGTTACGTTTTTTGGAATAAAAAACACGATTATTAATTAACGAAAACGGTAATTTGGTGGAAGTTACGAAATGTGTTCGATTAGAACATTGTGAAGTTGATGATGAACCAACTGATCCCGTAATTCGTCGCACCCTCAAATTCGGGTAGCGAAAGCGAATCGGGTCGGGACGCGACTAATCAAATATCAAAACACACAAGGTATATAATGAACGACCACTATATGCGTCGTTTTACAATTGTATTAATTTAAATAAAGTTTACATTAAAATATAGTTTGCATTAGCTCAGTTTCTAAATTTAGAGATTTACATACATAATTAATTTATACAAAATATAATAATGCAGCTAAATCTCTGAATGTTTTGCATGATGACTCGAGCTAATGATGTCCTGAAGGCAGTCCAACCTACTGCTGAGTACCTATGATACATGCTATAATGGGTCAGCGAAACGCTGGTGAGCTCACAGGTTTGTATGTCAATACATATCGTATGAACCACAAGATTTAATTAAATTTGAAGTGCAATTAAGCAAATTAAAAGTTATACAACCATTAGTACATAGTCTGAGCTTAACTCGAGGTGTCAGGTCCACATTTAAGGTATCCTGATCGAGGTGCCTCCCACGAGTGCCTAATCTACACTCGTCTGAACAAATATTAATACATCCGTTTAATCAGTTAGTGCGTGCTAACCCGGATGAAGATGGTCAATCCTATATGGTACCATATATTAGTATTCACGCTACAACGTATTACCAAACTATGCTGAGGAGGGCTTGAAAAGATTAGTGAGATAACTCATGTAGTATTTGTTTGATTTCGTACTTGCGTTCATATAGCTAAATAAAACGAGCAATGATATCACACCCCTGAGTAAAACGGTAAAATAGGAGCTATGAGACTCACCTAAGTCTTGTGAGTTTAACTTAATAAACTTGAGTTGATTAGCTGAGTAGTGATGTCGGAAGACTTGTAACCTGAGGGTGTCCATGACACGCAATGGTTATAAATGTGAGAAGGTATATATGAAGTCTACATTTGTATTTGTTCGTCCAACTAAAATGTCCAAATAACTCCGATTTGGTTGATTTGATTATGTTTTGAAAACGTGTACGGCCCGTTGGTGATTGTTTCTAATAATAATCTTCAATATTATTATTTTGATTTCGAAGTGTTATACTTAAAAAGTATTTACAAACTTTAGGTGACGGGAGTCCGGGGGCAGCGCCCCTGGTTAGCGGGGTTCCAGGGGTGGAAACCCCTGCAGGGTCCAAGGGGTAGAGCCCCTGGCTAAGGTCGAGTTGCCTGGTCAGTTTGGAAAATTTTTATTTCTACTATATTGCCTTAATGAAAAACGCATCTAAAATTTGAATTTGGGTATCATTAAGTGATGAATTTTCAAGTCTTGACACTTTGTAAAAACAATGAGTTGCAAACATTCTATTTTTAGCGTCACTTATAGCGACACTTAGGGGTTTATGCGACACTCAGGAAGTGTCACATAAAATGGTAAATTCTGAATTAGTGGCGTCACTTGTAGAAGTGACACATAGGGGGTGACACTTAAGGAAGTGTTGGGTGCAAGTGTTGGTATCAGGGTCATGCGTCATTAGGGCTACTGTCGGATGAAATCAGATTTCAATTATAGGTGACACTTAGATAAGTGTCGCTAGAAGTGTCGGGTATTGAATTTGCGACACTTAGGCAAGTGTCGGAAAAAAGGGGTTTTATGCGGCACTTAGGCAAGTGACGCGAGATTAGGGTTTTAAGCGACACTTAATGCGTCACTTAAGGAAGTGACGCACCACTGGATCTGGCCGTGCGACACTCCCGTCTGATCGATATTTTTGAGTCCAAAAATGTGTTTTTCGGTTTTCGTGTGACCCGAAACTTTTATCTAACCCATATTTGGACATTTTAAGCTTAAATAAACAACTTTCAAGTAAAATATATGAAATCTAAGCATTTTCGAGATTTGTCGGAAACTTACAAGTTAGCGCGAGAGGATTTCGAGAAGATAGGAATGTAGATCGGGACGAGGCGAATGCTTTTCTCCTAATTGTCGCACCCCCAAATTCGGGTTGCAGAAGCGAATCGGGTCGGGGCGCGACTAATCAATAATCAAAGCTCACAGATATAATGAACGACTCTATATGCGTCGTTTTATAACTTGTGTTAATAAAATTAAGTTTACATCAAAATATAGTTTACATTAGCTCAGTTCCTGGATTGAGAGATTTACATACATAATTAATCTATACAAAATATAATAATGCAGCTAAATCTCTGAATGTTTTGCATGATGGCTCGAGCTAATGATATCCTGAATGGCAGTCCAACCTACTGCTGAGTACCTGTGATACATGCTAAAATGGGTCAGCGCAACGCTGGTGAGCTCACAGGTTTGTATGTCAACACATATATCGTATGAACCGCAAGATTTAGTTGAATTTAAAATGCAATTAAGCAAAAATAAAAGTTTTACAGCCATGAGCACATAGTCTGAGCTTAACTCGAGGTGTCAGGTCCACATTTAAGGAATCCTGATCGAGGTGCCTCCCACGAGTGCCTAATCTACACTCGTCTGAATAAATATTAGTACATCCGTTTACCCAGTTAGTGCATGCTAACCCGGACGAGGAGGGTCAATCCTATATGGTACCATATACTAATATTCACGCTACAATGTATTACCAAACTATGCTGAGGAGGGCTTTGAAAGATTAGTGAAATAACTCATGTAGTAATCGTTTGTTTTCGTACTTGCGTTCATATAGTTAAAATAAAACGATCAGCATATCACACCCCTGAGTAAAACAGTAAAATAGGGGCTATGAGACTCACTTGAGTCTGGAGAGTTTAACTAATTAAACTTGAGTTGATTAGCCGAGAATCGATATCTGAAGACTTGTAACCTGAGGGTGTCCACGACACGCGATGGTTATAAATGTGAGAAGGTATCTATAAAGACTACCTTTGTAGTTGTTCTTTCAACTAGAATGTCCAAATTACTACGATTTGGTTGATTTGGTTATGTTTTGAAAACGTGTATGGTCCGCTGGTGATTGTTTGTAATAATAATATCAACTATTATTATTATGATTTCGAAGTGTTATACTTAAAAGTATTTATAAACTTTAGGTAACGGGGTCCGGGGGCAGCACCCCTGGTAAGCGGGGTACCAGGGGTGGCAACCCTTGGCGGGGTCCAAGGGGCTGGCCCCTGGTTAGGGTCGAGATAAACGCACCTGGACTTAAATTTGGGTGAAATCAAGTGATAAAATTTTTGGTCTCGACACTTAGTAAAATCTGTGTTTTCTTGGTTCTGTTTCATGCGACACAGTGTGCGACATAAGGCTTGTGTCGCTAGATGCGACATAGTCTTTTGTGTCGCAGATCATGTCTGCGACATAAGGGCTTGTGTCGCTAAGTGCGACATCCGCAATTTAATTCGACCTAAAATGTTGTGTCGCTATATGCGACAGAAATAGGTTTTGCGACATAGTGTTTTGTGTCACTAAATGCGACATCCGAAGGGTTTGCGACATAGTCACTTGTGTCACTATATGCGACATATGTGGAGGTTTTGCGACATAAGGGCTTGTGTCGCAGGTGGCCTGGAGCCTCTGCGACACAACGAGCTGTTGGCCGGAATTTGAGCCAAAAATATGTTTTCCGGCGACCGTTTGGTCCGATTCTTTTACTCAACCCATATTTGGACATTTTAAGTTAAAATAAACCATAAACAAGTAAAAATAAGTGAAATCGGAGTGTCTCGGGTTTTGTCAGAAACTTACAAAATTAACGTCGGAAGAAACCGAGAAGGTAGAAACGTAGATCGTGACTCCGTGAATCTTTTCTTCCAAATGAGCGTGATGATTTAAAGTGGTTTTGATGGTTATTTTGGTGGTGGAAGTAGTGGTGGTGTGGTGGTGGAGATTGATGCGCCACCAGCGGTCGGTAAGGATTTCAACCCTTGTCGTTGCACCGGCTACCGGCGGCGGTCATCAGTGGAGTGTTTTAAATTTGTAATTGCGGGGCCTAAGTTTTCCCTAACAATGCTAATCCTAAATGTGAGCAAGTGGTAGGTATGACCTAGAGTCGTTCTTCAAACCGACTGAATTGAAACTAAGGCGTGGCAGATGAGGGTTTTCAAACTAGTGAAGGTTTTATAAAATAGTGAGGGAATTTTGGTTTTTATATTAACTAAATTAGGAAAGTAAATAAATAAAAGCGAAATAAAAATAAAAGATAAAGCATATAAAATAAAGATAGTGTTAGCTGAGATTTCATTAATTAAGTTATGGGATGATGTTTGTTGAAAGATATTTGTTAATTATTAATCTTGAATACTCGTGATGTAAACACTAGATTCACTACTAATTAAAATCACATTAGCATGTCACACCGGGAGCTAGGTTATGGTAACATCACAAAGTATTTAGAATAATAAGCAAAATCTTGACTATGGTTTAATAATACTTTCATATGAACAGGAACAAAATCTTAAGGTACTAGACATAACTGAATCATATAACGATTCCTCGTCATCCTAACAGATTCATGTATTTAAAACGGTTCATTTATGACTTTAAACCAGCCCTTGCTTAAGACTACCCAATAAATCCCCTAATTATCCACAACGTTCCTCACTTAAAGTGGTTCCGCCGCTTCAAACCTTGGCCATGTCTTGTCCTACGATAATCCCCCATGTAGCCTTGCGGTTTCATAGTTTCATACCTTTGACAAATTATATTGACACAAATGACTGACTACCTTTTAATTAGACGTCGTTAAAAAGGTGTTGTAATCACGTTTATTGGTGGAAAGGCGATAGATTAATTTGAAGTTTAAAAGTTTATTTAGAAAGGTTAATTAAACTAGGTTTCTCATTTTATATGTTAGTCTGTAATATAACTACCTTCGGTCGTTACTCGACTTCCATACATTTGTACTCCACCTTGAAGTGTTTCCAGTACTATATCGAGTAACAGTCGAATAGGGGCCATCATATTACTTCGTAATATGGTACCGTTTCGTAATATGACTATCTTCGGTCGTTCCTCGACTTCCATACATTTGTACTCCACCTTGAAGTGTTTCCAGTACTATATCGAGTAACAGTCGAATAAGGGCCATCATATTACTTTACGATAATTAAGACCGTTTATATTTTACCACTATGATAATCCTAAGGCAACAATCAAACAAGAACATGCAATAAGACGATCAAAACGATACTACCGATCTTTAATATTTAATTATAAATCATCCCATAATTAACTAACTACATTGCAAACAAACACAACAAGTATACTACTCTCTAATCATGGCAATAACTAAATCTAGCATAATCAATAAAAACGTAATTAATTAAGATAGATAGGGATAGAAAGAACCAGGATTAAATGCGAGAGAGAATAGACTTGAATTAATTGACACAATTCCGAGCATACACCGAAGATTACAATGCGTTCCGCACTTTCCTTCTACTTCTAATAAAACTCCTAAACTAGTTTACATACTAGTTAAAACTAATCTAAAGAAAGAAATATTGAGTGAGAAAGTGGGAGCTTATTTCTAGAGTGAGAAAGATAAGCTAGGAAGGTGTGTTGTTCAAATGAGCCTATAACTCCTATTTATAGAGGAGTTTTGGTGCATTTTAGCCAAAGGAAGCACACATTAGCAAAAGGTGGGAAAGGTAGTGGCACCAGGTACAAAAGGCGAAAAAGGTAGTGGCACCAGGTACGAAAAGTAGGAAAAGGTCTAGCACCGGGTACGAAAAAGGACAAAAAAGTGCAATCTGTGCAGGTGGTGGGCAACAGCCGGCGGCGGCTGGGTGGCTGCCGGCGGCGGCTGGCTGCCAGCTGCACCAGCCTGCTGCCGGTTGCTTCGTTTCTTGATTCGTGCGTGTTTTCTTCGTTACGCGTCCGTTTGCGTTGATTCTTTTTGCGTTGGATTCGTAATCCAAAAACAAAGCTTTTGATGAAAAGAAATCCCAAAAATATGTCTCTGAACTTTAGATGTGTCGTACGAACCGTTTGGATCTTCCGGCGTACGTAGAATCTTCATTCTTCGTCCGTTTTTGTTGATTCTTCCTCTGTTGGATTCGTAATTTGAAAACGAACATCTTGGGTGAGATGGATGTTGGTGATGGGCAATTTTATCTTGAAATCTCGTTTTGATGCCTTGAATCTTCAAACGTGCGTGGAATCTTCGTTTTTCATTCGTTTTGCTTGATTTTTGTCATGCAACCTTGTTTTGACCATCTTGGCATAATATCATTGATTTGTACTATTTTTGAGTTTAAAATGCCAAGAATCGTTCCAGAATGAGAGAGATATCGGTAGTAAAAACATGACTTTTTACGCGATATCAGAGATGAGAGGAAAAGAGAAGGAGAGAGAGAGAAAGAGATGGTGATAATGAGGAGTGGGGTGGGGTTTTTCCCCCATTTTGAGCAGATTTTTGGTGGGGCCCACCGAAGTGTGGGTCTCCACTTTTACTCCCGTGCATTTACGCTATGTGCGGTGTTCGTTTTCCCGGTTGTTTAAATAATTTTTCGTACATTTAATTATAGGCTTTGGAATACGAATATTTATTCGATATTTTAATTGAAGTATTTCATCAAATACTTAATAACCGGGTTATAAAATATAACTTAACTTGTTTCGTTTTGTTCGCGAGTTTATTGTTTTAATCGCGTAATTGTTGTTTGTACGATACGAATTCGAGTTGAAATATTACATAAATAATATTCTGGATAAGATTGAGTTATTAAATAATATCGTATTATTTAATTAAGTTGTTCACCAACGTCCGTATTAATTGAACCGAATTGCATTCAATTTGAAACTTTTACGATTTAATCAAATCGCATACTTGTATATATTCAACAATATATATATATATATATATATATATATATATATATATATTGATACATTACTTAGCCTAACATAGAACTAATTACATGTATTACACTTGATTATGCACTAATTATTAGTCCTAATTTGACGGGTGTCACACCAATGACCTCCGAAATTTGAGGTGGTTTTGAGGTAGTTTTTGGTGGTTTAATGGTGGTGGTGTGGTGATTTTTGGAGAGAAAATGAGAGAGAGAGAGAGAGAGAGAGAGAGAGAGAGAGAGAAAAGAAAGAAGAAAATGAAATGAGAGGGGGGAAGTGGGGAGGGTGGAGCCGGTTTTGGGGGGAAAAGGGGAGGGATCTCCCAAATTTTAATTCCCCACGATTGCGCTTCGTGCGGTGTTCGTTTCCTGATTGTTTAAACGTTAATTTAATTATTTTACACGTTTAAATATACGTTTTAAAATACGAATGTTTAATCAATATTTTGTGAAAGTATTTATCAGGTACTTTATATTTGAGTTATAAAATAAAACTTTTATTTGTTTTGATTGTTTGCACGTGTAATATTTTAATCGCATAGACGTTTATTTGTACAATACAAAGTAGAATTGAAATATTATCAAAATAAAATTTTGGATATAATGGTTGTATTAAATATCGTCATATTATTTAATAAAATTGTTCATCAACGTCCATATTAATTGAACCGAATTCCATTCGATTTAAAATGAGCACGATTTAATCAAATCGCATAATTGTATATATTCATCAATATATTTTTTGATACATTAATTAGCTTAACACAGAACTAATTACATGTATTATCAGTTGATTAGGCACTAATCACTAGTCCTAATTTGGAGGGTGTCACATAATTCCTTGTCCATACGCAATGAAGTTGAACTCTTTCTTCCCACAAGCGTCTTGGTCTATTAGTCTGGTCAGAGGGATAATGTTCTTCTAGTTGACACATATTTCGCCCGTTGTCCTCGGTTATCATGTTTTGTGGAATCACACAAGCAAACATGATTCTTTTTATTTTGTTGGTGCTATATGGTCTAACCGGGTCCTTGATGATTTGCCAATGACCTTGAAGCACACTGAATGTTCGTTCCATATCTTTCCTTTCAGATTCTTGATATCTCTTGAAAAGAGCCTCGACTTGAGTTAGTGGATGCCTTAACGACCTTACAATAGTCGCCCATTCCGAAAAAATCCCACCCCCTAGATAATAGGCTTTGGTGAATTCTTGTCCAGCAATAGTATATTTTATTTGGACCAGGAAGCGTGCCAAATCCACAAATCGTAAGACGCAACTGTGACACCCGTCAAATTAGGACTAGTAGTTAGTGCCTAATCAAGTTTTAATACATGTAATTAGCTCTGTGTTAGGCTAATTAATGTATCAACATATATATTGATGAATATATGCAAGTATGTGATTTGATTAAATCGTACAAGTTTCAAATCGAATGCAATTCGATTCAATTAATACGGACGTTGGTGAACAATTTTATTAAATAATATAATATTATTTAATAACTCTATTTTATCCAAAATATTATTTAGATAATATTTCAACTCAAATTCGTGTCGTTCAAACAACAATTACGAAATTAAAATAATAAACGCGCGTACAACCGAAATAAAGTTAAAGTTACAATTTATAACCCAATTATTAAGTATTTGATGAAATACTTTAAATATAATTTTGAATAAATATCCGTATTTTAAAACTCCTAATTAAACGTATAAGATAACTATTTAACGTTTAAACGACCGGGAAAAGGAACACCGCACGGAGCGCAAACACGGGGACTAAAAAGTTGGGAGAAAACCCTTTTCCCCCTCCCCAAAAATCTGCCCCAAAACCCCTCTTCCCTCCTCATTCTTTTCATTTCCTTTCTCTCTCTTCATTTTCTTCATCTTCTTTTTCTCTCAAACACAAACACCACCACCACCATAAACAACCACCAATAACTACCACCAAACGGCCTTGAATCGTCACACTCATTTAGAAGAAAACGTTCCTCTCGTCACGATCTACATTTCCATCTTTCCGGATTTTCACAGCGTTAACTTCGTAAGTTTCTGACAAATCCCGACACCTCTCGTTTTCTATTGTTTTCAACTTATAATTGTTTGTCTAGGCTTAAAATGTCCATATAAGGGTTGGGTAAAAGATTTGGACCGAACGGTGGCCGGAAAACTCATTTTCGACACAAATTCCGGCCATCAGACCGTAACGTCGCTTTTGGACCAGACTTTATGCGACGTCAGCTACTACGTCACAGAACCTCTCACAATGTCGCATGGTGCGACATCAACCTCAATGTCGCATTAAATTGCCGACGTCGCACATAGCGACATCGACCCCTACGTCGCAAAGACCAACAACGTCGCACATAGCGACATCGACTCCAACGTCGCAGGAACCTACAACGTCGCGCATAGCGACATAACACCTAATGTCGCATTAAATTGCGGATGTCGCCCTTAGCGACGCCATGATCAATGTCGCACCCATGACCTGCGACATAACAGCCTACGTCGCACCTAGTGTCGCATGAAACAGAACCAAGAAAACACAGATTTTACTAAGTGTCGAGACCTAAAATTTTATCACTCGATTTCTCCCAAATTCAAGTTCAGGTGCGTTTTTCACCAAAGCAATTTAGTAGAAATAAAAATTGTTGTATATAGTTTTTGTTATTCATTTGTGGAGTACCTACGATTGTAAGTTGATAATAATAGTATACTTGTATGTAGAGTTCGAGATTCAATAAATGGTGAATAATAAAAGTTAATGTCAAAATGACAGGGTTATGCTGTATAATTGGGAATTAAATAACTAAATATAAAAATGTCGAATCTTATGGAGTACTATACCAAGATGTTTTATATATTAGTATAGACTAGCATAGTGTTTGCGCAAAGCAGCGGGTTAAAACTTATGTTATAGATACGTCATCTTCTAATGTTTTATGTTGTAATTATCTTAATTATGTTAAATACTGATTAAGTTGAAATAGTCATTTTCAATTTTGATTGAATTTTATGACGAATAATTCAAATGTATTATAAGGAGTAGTAGTACGTAGATAGTAGATAGATTTGTAATGTAGTATAGATAATTAAAAGAGATATATCATTAACTAACTTACCATTATTATATTTTAAGAATTTAAAAGAGAGAATGTTGAATGCTTTATAGTATAGTATACTATAGTTTAGATAGATAAATAATAACACTTAATTATAAAAATATATCATGACAGTTAATATGATATTAAATACTCTTTTCGTCCAAAAATAAATCTCCATCATTATATTTTAGTTTATCCTAAAATAAATGTTTGTTTCAAAAATAAAATATCTACTTTACCATTTAACCTGCAATGTATTATTCTCAAAACTTATACTTGATGGTCTGTGTTAAGAGCATGAATAAAAGTAACAATGTAAATTTTTAAGTTTGGTAGAAATTAATTATGTACACTTATATAAAGGGTGTTGATAAATACAACATGGGACAATGACACTCTCAAATTCCGGCTAGGAACACCACCGGAGGACGGCGCTCGTTGTCGCCCCTCGCTTCCGACGCTTTCCTTTTTTTCTCCAGCGCCGTTGCCACTATTTTACTCGTCTGGACCTTTTCAACTTTCTCCAACTCTCAACCTCATCGGTCAACCACCACCAACTTCGATACCAAACCCTCCGTTACTTGTGACGACGTTAACTTCAACGACTATAACCCCCGCTACAACCCACCCGACCCGAATTGAGAGAAACTTTGATTCCATCATAAACATAACTAAAAACTTCCTTTCTATTACAAATTATAAGCCTTATAGTGGCAAATTAAAAGAAGATAATACATCACGGAATACCAAAAGTCTAGGACTAATCAAGAGTCTTGAAGAAAATTAAAGAAAATATTAAAAGAAAATAATTATGGTACTAATTACCATAATTATAAAAATACATGCATGTAATGTTGTTTGGTTCTAGAAATATCCCACTCGAAGTAGGAATTCATAGTTGAACTAGCATAGATAAATTTATTTTCCAAACTAATAAAGAATCTTAAATTGATTATGGATAGCTCATAATCATTTCCGCATCAAAATGTTTTATGTTGTAATTATCTTAATTATATTAAATACTGATTAAGTTGAAATAATCATTTTTTATTTTAATTGAATTTTATGACGAATAATTCAAATGCATTATAAAGTAGTAGTAGTATGTAGATAGTAGATAGATTTGTAATCTAGTGTAGATAATTAAAAGAGATATATCATTAACTAACTTACTATTATTATATTTTAAGAATTTGAAATAGAGAATGTTGAATGCTTTATAGTATAGTATAGATAGATAAATTACAACACTTAATTATAAAAATATATCATGATAGTTAATATGATACTTAATACTCTTTTCGTCATAAAATAAATCTCTACCATTATATTTTAGTTTGTCTCAATATAAGTGTTTATTTCAAAAATAACATATTTACTTTATCATTTAACCTGCAATATATTATTCTCAAAACTTATGCATTATGGTCTGTGTTAAGAGCATGAACAAAAGTAACAATGTAAATTTTTAAGCTTCGTAGAAATTCATTATGTACACTTATTTAGAGGGTGTTGATAAATACAACATGGGGCTTATTTAGAAATAGAAGAAATACCTACTTTTAACCTTTTTAAAAAATACTACTCTCTTCGTCTCAAAATTATTGTCCACCAATAAAAAGCACACAGTTTAATAAAAGTGGAACCACAACAGTTTTCAACCACTCTAATGGAATTTGCACCCACTATAATCTCTTCTAATTGGTTGAAGTGAGAAGTGGACAATTATTTTAGGACGTTCAAAAAGGGAAAGGTGGACTATAATTTTGAGACGGAGGGAGTAGTATTAATTAAGAGTATTTATATGTAACAAAGGAGGAAAAAAGTTAAAAGAGAGAAGAAAGCTTAAAATAAATGTAGTACCAAAGAAGGTAAAGTTTGTCACATGACCATCATGTAGGTACGTGTCACTGGATTCACCTAATTAACCCAACAATCAATCTTGTTGTAGTATCATCATAGCTTAAAAGTTAAAACCCCAGTCCCCGTGGGTCCCCCCTTCAAACGCCATTAAACCCACCTTCAAAACTTTACACCACACCACACCACTTTCACTACTAGTACTACTGCACTCCCCACACCGACGGAAACCCACCCCCTTTATAATTCCTTCTTTCTATTTATCACCACTAATGTAATATACGGGATGAAGTCACCTGAAATTTATCACTCTCAAATTCCGGCTAGGAACACCACCGGAGGACGGCGCTCGTTGTCGCCCCTCGCTTCCGACGCTTTCCTTTTTTTCTCCGGCGCCGTTGCCGCTATTTTACTAGTCTGGAGCTTTTCAACTTTCTCCAACTCTCAACCTCATCGGTCAACCACCACCAACTTCGATACCAAACCCTCCGTTACTTGTGACGACGTTAACTTCAACGGCTACAACCCCCGCTACGACCCACCCGACCCGAATTTCTACGACGACCCGGATTTCGGCTACACCATTCACACACCGGTCAAGGACTGGGATGAGAAAAGGAAGGAGTGGTTGGAACAACATCCCTCGTTCGGGTCGGGGTCGGGTTCGGGTTCGGAGGAACGAGTGCTGGTGTTATCCGGATCACAGTCCGGCCCGTGTGGTAACCCCATTGGTGACCATCTGCTGCTAAGGTTTCTCAAGAATAAAGTTGACTACTGTCGGATCCACGGGTATGATATTTTCTACAACAATGTGTTACTCCATCCGCAAATGCACAGTTATTGGGCTAAAATCCCCGCGGTTCGGGCCGCAATGCTGGCTCACCCGGAAGCTGAGTGGATATGGTGGGTTGATTCGGATGCCGCCTTTACGGATATGGACTTCAAGTTACCGTTGGAGCGTTATAAGAATCACAATTTTGTGGTGCACGGTTGGCCCAACTTGATCTACGAGAAGAAAAGCTGGACGAGCTTAAATGCGGGGGTTTTTCTGATCAGAAATAGTCAATGGGCGCTTGACTTTATGGATGTTTGGTCGGGTATGGGTCCGCAGACTCCGAATTATGATAAATGGGGCGAGATTCTGAGAGAAACGTGTAAAGACAAGACATTTCCGGAATCGGACGATCAGACGGGCCTGGTTTATCTGTTGTTAAAAGAGAAAGGAAGATGGGGGGACAAAGTATACGTTGAAGGAGAGTACTACTTGGAAGGCTACTGGTTGGAGATCGTGGAGAGGCTAGAGAACATAACGGCCAGATACAAGGGCGTTATGCAGGACGCGGGTAGGTTAAGGAGGCGGCATGCGGAGATGGTTAGTGAGGGGTATTCTGCGATCTGGGACGAGCATCTGAAAGGCGCGGGGGGTTATGGCAAGTTCAGTTGGCGAAGGCCGTTCATAACACACTTTACGGGTTGTCAACCCTGTAGTGGGCAACATAACCAGATGTATTCGGGCCACACTTGTTGGGACGCTATGCTAAAGACTTTGAACTTCGCGGATAATCAAGTGTTGCACAATTACGGATTTGTGCATCCTCATTTACTCGATTCCGCCTCAGTCACACCTTTAGCGTTTGATTTTCCAGCCTCAATTATTGATTGATTGTACCCATGTTTTTGGTAATCTTGTTACAACAACTTCTGATAATTGATTGATGCTACTCGTATTTCTTGTTTATTTATTGCATTACCTATTCTACCAAACTGCTACTAGTTCATTTGCCTAAGTTTTATAAATTTATTATTATACTTAGGACAGTCCAATGGTCCGTCAGTTTTTGTTCAGTGTTTGCGTCGGTTCAAATGGGGTTTCGGTTGTTTAGGTGTCAACACGTACCAAAACATGAAACTAAAATGCATACTTTGATATTATTAAGACCTGAAATTTGATACACACGTCCACTATAACATTATCTAACTTTCACTTTAAACACATTTTCAAATTTCACAGAAATACGAGATTTGAACATGTGGCTAATTTTCGACCACTTTGAACATTTTTACTTGACATATCAAAATACACATCATATAGATTCTGACCACAATCTCTTGCACACTTATTCAACATATCAAAACAAATTTAAATAACACATTTGACCATTGATTCACTTTCATTTAAGATCTAACAAATTCTTTTCACATATTTGACCCATTTTGACACTCTCGACCCGTTTAACCAAAACAACCATATTTAACCCAAACCACTACTCATTATTACATGTTTGACCATTTCCAACATAGTTGACTATATGTCAACTCTCACTTTAACCAACCAATCACAAACGACTTATATAAAATCCATACTATATTTAACCACTTAAGTTCAAGGTTTTACAAAACATGAACACCTATTTTTACATCGTGGTTGACTTTCAAAGTCAACATGTATTCTAAAAACCAACCCATAAAATCTTGTTTGACTTTAAAAATAACCCTTGGGCGCATTACACAACCATGATACAAAATGATAATTCAAGGGAAGAAACTTGCAGTCACTAACTAGCAACCAATCCACTCTATCACTTCATAATTCCCTTCCCCTCTCTTTGTCCCGAATTACCTAAAAACAAAAAACATTCATAGGGTAAGCAACCACCGCTTAGTGAATATATAGAAACTAAGTAAGCCTTCAACCACATGTATTAAACATTATACACAAATAATCAATAACATAATTAATCTTACTCAACATCATTATACTACCACATAAGAAAAAAGCACATAACGGATCCGGACCCTAAGAAATAAGGCATTGTTAGAAACAAGGCTTGGTGGTATCAAATCACGTCAAAATGAATACCACTTTTAGAAACAAGGCTCACGTCGAAATGGATATCATATTCAAGAAACAAGGATGGATACAATTCATTTTTCCCTTGATCGTATGATCCTCTTGCTCGGAAGCAATCCAAAAACACATACGATCATTCATACTCTTCATCATACTCATCATCATATAATCAACATTAATCATGTAAAACACATAATCACAAATAACAAAAACATGGTTGTATGATCCTCTTGCTCGGAAGCAATCTGGAAACACATACAACCATTACTTAATTAGCCCCAATATACTCACCTTGGTTTTCCACCGATGATATACCACTTGTAGTTAATGAAGACAACTCCAACACGTTAACACATATCAATGATCCATATAACAAACAACACACTTTAACACTACTAATCACCATAATTAAACATTTAACAATACTTCTACTCCCCCACTTATAATTATTCTTGATTTACTTATTTTAACTCATAATTCAATTAACATTATCACTAACTCTATTATCATAATCCTATTCATAATATAATTATTAGTAACTCAACAACACTAAAATACTCTAACTTCATCATAAATCATATTTCTAGTTAGTTAACATCATAACACAAAGATTTAGGTAAAACCCTAGAAATCATTCCAGAACAAAATCACCAATTTCATTACTTTTGAGTTGTTTTATGATTATCTACATGCTTAATAACACTAACAAACCCTAACTACATTAATCTATAACCCTAATTTCGTAATAGAATCACCAATTTTATGAAACCCATCTAATTTCCAAAAACTAAGTTAAAAATTGGAGAAATCACTTACAATGAATTAGAGGAAGGAAGAAGATGATAATAGACGATGATTCTTGAAAGATTAATGCTTGAATTAGGTTTAGATAAATGGGAATAACCACAGACTGTACACGTATCTATCTATATTTTATTTTAACTTCATATTATTTTACAGTTAGGAACTGATAAAATCGTTTACGTTTTATTTTATATCTTATTATTTATATCATAATACTTTATAATAATTATATATTCACGTACGAAATTAAATTCCTGAAATTCGGGATGTTACAAACATAACCTGAAAGAATAGACTCAACCTACAAGTAGAGATGCACAAAGCTTGGGTCGGGTCGGGATTAGACCGGGCCTAAAAAAGCCCGGGCCTTGATAAAAAAATAGGCCTACTTAGGCCCGAACAGGCTAAACGGGCTTAGCCCGAGCTTTTAAAAGCCCGGACCGGGCTTTTTTGGACTTTTTAAAAATTTAATTTTGTTTATTATTAATTAATTATTACATTATTTAGCACTATATAACTACTAATTTTATATAAATTTGGGCAAAAATTAGTTATTGTTGCATTTTATAATATACAAATATTATGTATATATGATATGATCGTAGTTGTTTAAATATCGATCGATAAAAAAATATATACTTGTATACTTAGTTAATGAATTGAAAACTTCGTATATTAATAAGGAATAAGTTATATAATATATCAAAGATATTTTTTGTAAGAAAAAAATATATATATGTAATATACATATGATATAAGGAAAAACTTAAATATAAATATCAAAAACATGTAATTTAAAATAGGATCGGGCTTTTTTTTAAAAATAACCCAGGCTTTATCTAAAAAAGCCCGGGCTTTGGGCTTTTTTCGGGCTTTGGGCTTAGCCTGACCTGGACCGGGCCCGGGTTGGATCGGGCTTTTTCGAATAATTCAAGGCCTCTTTAGAACTTCCGGACTAGACCAGCCTTCGGGCCATACTATTTCGGGCTTTTTTTTAGCCCGAGCTCGGGCTAAAGCCCATGTGTACACCTCTATCTACAAGTAGAGATGCAAAAACCGAACCGATTTTTTTCAAAACCGAAACCGGTTTTAATAAAAACCGGTTTTTATATAACCGTAACCGGTTTTCAAAACCCGAACCGGTTTTACCGGTTTTTCATTTTGGCCACAACCGGTTTTTTTCCGGTTTAATAACCGGTTTTAACCGGTTTTTAAAAAAAACAGGTTTTAACCGGTTTTTTTTCAAAAAATTGGAAAACAGCTCCTAGCCGTTGGAGGAGCGGGATTTTGAATTTTTTTGACTTTTTTGGGTGCTTTTGCCCTCTCAATGACACTATAAATACCCATGATTAATTTAGTTTCAAAACACACCAATTTCTATCTATTTCTCTCATATTCTTTCAATTTCTTACATATTCTCTAAAAAACTCTCTCTCTATATATATATACTTTTCGTTTGCAAAATGGAAAATATACAATCTCAAGCTTACGGTTCCGTTTCCGCTAGTAGCAATGTACGAAACAAAGTTTACACAAACGATGATATCGTGCAAATTATAATGACGAAGCGGAACCCGGATATTTGGGTGAATTATGAATTGTGTGTTATGAATGATGGGGCGAAAAAGGCTCGTTGCAAGAGATGTGGGCATTTTTATAACTCCACATCAAACTCCACATTACGAGCTCACATGAACTCGTCTTGTAGAGCAATAAGTGGAGATCCCTCACAATCGACACTTGGTTCGGATGGTGGGGTATTTATATATGACAATGATGCTCTTCGAGAAGATTTTACCAAGTTTGTCATCCAAGAGGCGCTTCCATTCAACCACTTTGACAACCAACGGCTTACGAGTATCATCAAAAAGAGACTACAACCACGATACCAACAAGTAAGTCGTACTACCTTAGAAACGATGCGTTTAAATTATGGAAAAATGCTAAAAAAGATATAATTGATGGTTTTCTAAACTATAAACATGGCGTTTCTATTACTTGTGATGTTCGGACCGCACCACATGGTACGGCAAATTCTTATTTAACCGTTACGACCCATTGGTTTCATCCCGAATCTTGGTTACTAATGAAACGAACAATTGCTTTTAAATTGTTTGGTTATCCACATACGGGATGTAACTTGCGAAAAATTATAAATAACACTTTAATTGAATATAATTTAGACGATAAAGTTTTTACAATTTCACTAGATAATGCGTCAAATAATACAAGAGCTATGAATTTACTAAAATTACGTTTTAAACCATGTTTAAATGGCGCTTTTTTTCATTCTCGTTGTGTTGCTCATATTATTAATTTGGCCGTGTGATAATTTACGCCAAAAATTTAAGAATTTATTAGTAACTATATATAGTTCAGGTAACGAACGTTAAGCTAATTATAGACGTTTTCGTGTACAATGTGGTGAAACTCCCTAGGCCCATGCTATGATAATAATACTAGGTGGAATTCTACTCACACTATGTTTGAAAATATTTAAGATAACGTGATACTTTAAATGTTTTTAATACGTTGTTAGTTGATAGATGTAAGTCCGTGGAAGTAACCGATTTTGAATGGGATCAACTTTATGATTTGACTAATTTTTTAGTAGTTTTTAAAGATGATACTACTATCATTTCGTGTGTATATTACCCAACTAGCTCCTTAGTTCTAAATCAAGTTTTTATAATGACCGAAAAATTGAAAGAATTAGAACTTTTGTCATTTCCAATTTTTAGAAAAATGGTTAGAGCTATTAAAAGGAAATTTATAAAATATTTTGCTAGCATGCCTTTGGTTTTTACTTGTGCCGCCGCACTAAATCCAACTATAAATGTTGGCGGCGTACAACGTTTACTCACGACTATTTTGGAAAATTTAGATTTAAACTTAACCGAGGACCCAAACTTTATTACAGATGAAATTATTAAATTTGACAATGGGTTTACACAACTATTTGAGATTTATGCAACCAAAATTGGTTACCAACCAAACCCAATTGTTGATTCCATGCGGGCGGGAACATCTCGGACATCATCGAGTGACATAAACATAAACCTTTATAACACTTTACTTGAAGACGCTACAAAGCGTCAACGAACATCGGCTCCAACAAGCGAGTTAGGACACTATAAGTCTACAAACTTTTTAACCACTTTAAGTCCCGAGGCTTTTCGTAATTTTGACATTTTGAGTTGGTGGAAAGAAAGAGAATTACAATTTCCAATTTTATCCGTTATGACTCGGGATTTATTAGCCGTCCAAGCTTCGACGGTAGCTTCCGAATCGGCTTTTTCTACTAGCGGTAGAATCATATCGGAAAGAAGATCAAGACTAACCGCTAAATCCGTGGAAGTATGTGTATGTTTGAAAGATTACTTGGATGGGGTAGATAGGATACAAAATGTAACAACGTTGGAAGACCCACTATTAGGTAATGTTGAAGAGATTATCCAAGATGAAGAAGTCGCATTAGGGATATCACCTCCAACGACCGAATTAGATGAAGGTGAATTTGAACCATTTGAAGTTGAATACGTAGATGAGGATGAAGTTTGGGACGAACTAAGTGGTTAAGTGTATCCGGGTGATGGCCATGCCGAAGCTCGATATACTTTACCACACGATTACATTTTCGGGTGATGGCCATGCCGAATCTCGAATGTATTCGTATTTGTATTTTATACTTTTAGTTGTAATTGTATCATTCAAATAAAAGTTATGTTTGTATGTATTCATATTTTTAGTTCCATTTGTATTTTAAATTTTCAAGTTATTAAGACTTTTTCAATTCAATAATATTTTAAGAAGACTTATATAAGACTTTTGTTTAAGTTATTGTTCAATTATGTTTCCATTACTAATGTTCTACGAATTCAATAAAAAAAATTAGACTCAAACATTGTTTTTCCTTAAAAAGCTTAACGTTCGAACCACTTGGAATCAGACGTTGATAAATGCAAGAAAGTTTTTACTAAATCTACGGAAAAGTACAACTCTTTATGCTTACAGTATCACTTTTTATGCACATGTTTCCTTAAATTTAGTAAAAAATTCCTTGAATGTATCAACTCACTTTGAATTTTATAGACTTTTTAGATTCAATAATATTTTTAGGAAGATTTACAAGCCTTTTGGTTATGTTATTGATCAATTATGTTTCCATTACTAATGTTCTACGAAGTTAATGAATTTTTTTTGACCCAAACGTTGATTTTCCTTGAAACGCCTAACGCTCAAACGTGTTTGAATTTTATAGACTTTTTAGATTCATTAATATTTTTAGGAAGCTTTACAAGCCTTTTGGTTATGTTATTGATCAATTATGTTTACATTACTAATGTTCTACGAAGTTAATGAAATTTTTTTGACCCAAACATTGTTTTTTCTTAAAACGCCTAACGCTCAAACGTGTTTGAATTATATAGACTTTTTGGATAAAAGTTATGTTTGTATATTTTATTTTCATTTGTATTATTAAAATTTTGTTATACGATTATACCGAATTCAGATCCGGAAAAAAAAACGAAAAAAATAACCGGTTAAAACCGGGTCAAAACCGATTCCGAACATTTAAAACCGAAAAAAACCGATTCCGAAAAACCGAAACAAAAAAAAACCGAAACCAATAAAAAACCGGTTTTTAAAAAACCGAAAACCGAAAAAAACCGATTTTTTCTCACCCCTATCTACAAGTCATATATAACCCTGTTAGGCGTTAGGTATATATATTTACCGACACTTTACACAAAACTATTAAACATTTTATAAACACATAAACAATAGGAAGGAGATAAATACACCATAATTCAAACACCAAATTTCTTAGTTCATATATCAAACTCCTTTAACAATATACCTATGATACCCTCAAAAACTTCACCTTCTTTCCTAGTTCCTACGCACCAACATATATGTGTATGGTTTCTTAAGCATCAAATGGTAGAGGCACAACCGAGCCCGAATCCCCTAAACTCGGGTGCACGAAACCATAAGCACGCAACACTTGATTATCAGCAAAGTTCAACACCTTTTGCATCGCGTCCCAGCAATTGCGCCTAGAGTACAACTCATTATGTGTACCGCTACAGGGTTGACAGCCCGTAAAATGCGTCATAAAAGGCCGTCTCCATCCATCCCTCCCATACCCCGCCCCTTTCAGATGCTCCTCCCACATAGCACTATAGCCTTCCCTCACTTTCTCAGCATGTCTCCTCCTTATCCTACGCACCCCTCTCTCAATGCCCTTGTATCTGTCGGTTATGTTTTCCAACCTACCCACAATCTCCACCCAATAGCCTTCAAAATAGTACCCATCTTCCACGAATACTTTATCCCCCCATTTTTCCTTCTCATTGAGTAATAGATAGACCAAACCCGTTTGATCATCCGATTCCGGTTTCCCCTTGTCTTTACAGGTCTCCCTCAAAATCTCGCCCCATCTTTCATAATTCGGAGTCTGTGGGCCCATGCCCGACCACACATCCATAAAGTCAAGAGCCCATTGACTATTCCGGATCAGGAAAACCCCCGCGTTCACGCTCGTCCAGCTTTTCTTCTCGTAAATCAATTCGGGCCAACCGTGCACCACAAAATCATGATTTCTATAACGTTCTAGTGGTAACTTAAAATCCATATCCGTGAATACAGCGTCCGCATCAACCCACCAGATCCACTCAGCTTCCGGGTGGGCCAACATGGCGGCCCGAACTGTTGGGATTTTTGCCCAATACGTAAACATTTCGGGCTGAAACAAAACATTGTTGTAAAAGATGTCGTACCCATGTATCCGACAGTAATCAACTTTGTTCTTGAAAAACCTTAACAACAAATGATCACCGATCGGGTTCTGACACGGGTTGGATTGTGACCCGGTTACTAACATGACCCGTTTCTCGACACCCGGTATAAACGAAGGGTGTAACCATAACCATTCACGTCTTTTTTCATCCCAATTTTGTATTGGCTTGTCTATCGAGTATGTTAGTTCTGGGTCGTCATAAAACGTGGGTTCGGGTGGGTCATGGGTCATGTTAAGGCCGTGATACAACCCATGAAGATGAGAAAAAACACTGTGGTTGTTAATCTCTGGAAAAATTGTGAAATCAAGGGTGCGGTGAGGTGGTATAAAGCTGAAACTGATGATGGGCCAAAAAGCCCATAACAGTGAAAGAGCTACAATAGTGCCACCTACGATTGGTATTCCGTTGGAGAAAAACGATGAGCTGCCTCTGCGATTTGGCATGTTTAATTGTGTGGGTTTAGTTATGTGTTGAAACAAAAGAGATGGATGGAGCGGAGGTACATTTGGGGGATTATATATATATGATGATGATGATCGAGGTGAGGTGGATCGGAGTTAGAGTTAATTGGGGTGACGATCCATAGATAGACTGATCGATGAGATGGGAATGAAGTGTCGTGTTAGAATTGTACGTGATAGAAATAGATAATGCATGCTACGTTATACGTAGTATATATATATAACTAATGTTATATATATTAAGATCAGCTATATATGAATGAAGAAAGATAAATAAATCAATGGGACGGTGTACGTGACATTTTGGGGATGAATCCAAATATGGTGACGTATATGTATTGATTCCCCCCCTCTTTTCTTGATTTAAAAATATGTATTGAATTCTAATTTCTATATTAAGGACGAGTTCACGAATCGAGCAGTTAATTAATTAATTAATGTGATCCGAGATTCATCATATATAATCTTGTATGATAATTACTCTACTTAAATTGATATATAACAAGTAAATATGAATCAGGGTTGATGACATCCTTAAATTACTTACTGGTTGAATGTTTGAAAAATTCTCAAAATAGTTAAATCTTCAAAATTCTAATTTAATCGCATAGTAGCTCAAAATATGTCTCATTTTTTTATTTTTTATTTTATTTAATTAGGTTGTTGAGTAAAATTATCTTTTAATATCAATTAATAAATATTTATGAATAATATATATTTTGTCTTTCTATGATTTATATTTTGAAATAAATAATTAATATTTCAACATTTTACAACTACATAAAGTAGATTGTATGATCAACATGTCATTTGTAAACAATTTAAACAACTAGGTGCAAGTTCAAGTTTAACTCCATCATTTTTTCCTTCGTAATTTTATTTGGTATATATATATATATATATATATATATATATATGAAAGGTCATAACATGGTATCAGAGCCATGAGGTTAGTAGGATTTTGAGAAGTGTTATCTAGCATAATTTAAACATGAATTTAATGAATATTTTTAAAAGAAATAATAAAAACATTAAAAATAATTTGCTTAAGGAATATAAAATTTCTAAAAATTTAGATTTGTTAAATAAATAGACTATTCCAAAAATTCAACCAAGGATTTTATATGAATTAGGAACATTTGAGAAATTAGGTTTAATTCAAACTGTAAAAACCTCAGAAGAAACATTAACATTAGATAATGATGATATGGTTATTCAATTACTTAACCAAAGAGATATTCATACATATAAAAATGAATATAATTATTTACATATACGATTGGTGCAAATTGCATTTAAACCTTTAACACTACAAGGTCTACCAGAAAGCTTTATGGCTGTATTAAGAGATGGTAGAAATAAAAATTGAAAACAATCTTTAATTGAAATTATACAATCTAGTTTGGCACATGGTCTAGTCTATTTTGATGTATATCCTAATTTACAGTTATCTTTGACAGATGTTAATATTCTAGATGCATTAACTTTAAATGTTAAGACTCATTGGTATAATTATATGTCAGGGTCTGAATTAATTTGTATATGTTACAGAATTTATTATAAGCCATTAGTCACTATGAATCCTAAATGTAAAAGGGTTAATAAACCAAAGAATGAAACAATTTTAATAGAAACTAATTTTAGTTTATCAAAAATTTCTACTAGAAAAATAATTAAATGGATGAAATTGATTTTTCAACAAATTGGATAATAGAGGAAACAGTCCCTCCTCAACCTAAAATTAATAGTAATTTAACTAGTATTATTCAAAGTTCCGATGGAACAATAAAAATTGAATTTGAAAATGAAAAGGAATAAGATGATGAATCTCCTTTAATAAGAAGAAGTAAATCAAATAGAACTAGATCTAATTATTCACAATTTTCTCCATTTGATTATAAAGTAGAAATTCCTCCATCAATTACATCAAGGGCTTCAACCTCTCAAATAAGAGAAAGAAAAATTGAAAGTTTAAAGATAAATGATAATATTGTTCAAGGTAATTATGATGAGGAAATTCCTGCCTCGGAAGTTGATTTTAATATTATTTAATGGATAAGTTAGAAAAATTGATTTCTCAAAAGGATCAGATGGAAGATCCTTAATTTCAAAAGAATTTAGGCTACTTAAATGGGAGCCATTTAGAAATTGGTTATTTGAAAATATTTCAAGAGAAGATCAAACATTCCTTCAAAATTAGTTTTATAACTACTCAGAACAAATTAATCAAATTATATATTTTATTCCATGGTATCTTGATAATTATATTACACATTATATTTCTACTTTAGAAAGAGAATATATTTTAAGAGATGGAAAAATAATAAAAGAAATTTTTCCTCCAAAATTTGCTTTTGTAATAAAAAAGGAGAAATTAGTCTACAATTTAAAGCATTTAAAAAATTATTCAATGAAAATACCTTGTTAAATACAACAGAACAAATAAATGCTTTTATTTAGCAACAGAATTTTGTAAATTTATATTTTGTTGTTCAAGGAGAACAATTATTTTCTTTAAATGATAGAGTTAAACAATTATTAAATCATTTTGGAAAAAGGGAGGAATCAAAAGAAACTAAAATAATAAACAGTATACAATCTCCATCAGAAATTACAGATTTCAAATTAAGAAATACAAATGAATTAGAAAAAATTTTAAGTGAACAATTAAAATTTTTTAAAGTTAATACTTTAGAAAAAGAATTAGAAAAATCATCTGACGAAGAATATAAAAATTATATTACAGAAGAAATAAATAAAATAAGTAGATATGATAATGTTTATTCAAATAAATTTTCAAATAAACCAAATCAAAGAATGTTTTACTATCCAAGACCTACTCCTCAAGATATTCTATATGAGGAACAGGAATATACATTTAATAATAGCTATAATGGCAAAAATATTTATGAATGGAATATAGATGGATATTCTGAAAGACAGATTTATAATTTGGCACATAGAATGCTCATGTATAGTACAATTGCTAGAAATAATGGCAATAACGATAAAACCATAGCTAATATGATAACAACAGATTTTACAGGCCAACTAAAAGGATGGTGGGATAATTATTTAACACCAGAAGATCATACAACAATATTAAATACCATCAAAATAGAAAATGGTATAGAAAATACCCAGACAGTATACACTTTTGTTGTTAATATAATTGAACATTTTACAGGAAGATGGTCTAATAATTCTGATACTATCAGAACACTCCTTAATGAATTAAAATGTCCTACATTGACATCTTTTAGATGGTATAAAGATATATTTTTATCAAGAGTTATGAAACTTTCAGATACTAATAGTAACTATTGAAAGTCAAAATTTATTGATGGCCTACCCAGTTTATTTGCAGAAAGGCTAAGGACAGCTTTGAGAGGTAATGAATCCTCAATAAAATATGAAAATTTTACTTATGGAAAATTAATAGGAGTTTGTCTTCAAGAAGGATTAGGACTTTGTAATGAAATCTAATTAAATCAACAAATGAAGAAAAATAGATTAACAAAAAGAAAACAATTAAGTCATTTCTGTGAACAATTTGGGATGGAATGTTCTACATCCAAACCAAAAGTTTATGAAAAACAAAAAGATTTTAGAAAGAAAAAGAAATTTTCAAATAAAAGACAGAATTATAAGTCAAAAAGAAAATTTGAAAATAAATTAAACAAAAAATCTAAAGTTTGTTTTAAATGTGGTAAACCAGGACATTTTGCAAATAAATGTGAAATGAAAAGAAAGATAAATAGTTTAAAAATTAGTGATGAACTTAAAGAAAGCTTATCAAAACTATTATTAAATTCTGATAATTCTGAGACAGAAAATTCCATAGATGAATCTGTTGAATCTTCAAATGAAGATAATTTACAATGTTTAGGTAATGAATCTTTAATTTCAGACACAAATTGTGAGTATCAAGAATCTATATTTGAAAATGAAATATATAAAATTCAAGCTCAATTTGAAGACTTGAAAATAAATGTGTTAAATAAAGACACATTTGAATTAATAAAAATAGTTAAAGATCCAGAAATAAAGTCTAAACTAATTGAAGAACTATTAAATGAAGAAGAATCAACCTCTTCAGAACAAACTAAGATTTTCCAAATACTAAAAACTATATGATGTCGGAAGTTTGTAATTTATTAGAACAAATACATCAAAACAATTATCAAATAACAAAAGAAGATTTGATAATTGAGATAAATAATCTCAAAAAAGAAATACAAGATATTAAGAAAAATAACTTATTATTAGAAAATAGAATAACAAATTTAGAAAAAAATAAATCTATAATTAAAGAAGATGTTTCACAAAATAATGAATTTTTAAATATTTTAGAAATGGTAACATCTCAAAAATGGCTAGTAAAAACTAAATTACTATTAGCAAATAATTTTACAAAAGAATTTATTGCTCTTGTTGATAGTTGAGCAGATTTAAATTGCTTGCAAGAAGGGTTAATTCCTACTAGATATTTTGAAAAAACCACTCAAGGTTTAAGGGCTGCAAATGAAATGCCATTACAAATTAATTACAGATTATCAAATGCAAGAGTTTGTCAAGACAAGGTTTGTATTACTACAAATTTTGTCCTTGTAAGAAATATAACCAACGAAATGATTTTGGGAGCACCATTTTAAATAAAATATTTCCTCTTCAAAGAGTAGGTTCCACAAGTATAATTGGAACCTTTGAAGGAAAAGCAATTAAATTTGAATTTATCACTAGGCCAATAACTAGAATGGTAAATGAATTACAAGATCTTTTGATTGCAAAAAACAATCGGATAAATTTTCTTGAACAAGAGATTCAAACATATTCAATTGATGAGCAATTACAAAATCCTAAATTACAGGATAAGATAAAATTAGTTATAAATAAATTCTCATTAAATATATGTAATGATCATCTTAATGCTTTTTTGAACAGAAAAAAGCATACGGTGAGTCTTCCTTATGAAGAAGAATTTAATGAAGAAAAAATTCCTACAAAGGCAAGACCTTGTCAAATGAATTCTGAATATTTACAATTATGTAAAAAGAAATTGAATCTTTAATAACTAAAAAACTAATTAGACCATCAAAATCTCAATGGTCTTGTACTGCTTTTTATGTTAATAAACATGCGGAGCAAGAAAGGGGAGTACATAGACTTGTTATTAATTATAAGCCTTTGAATAAAGTTTTAAAATGGATTAGATATCTAATCCCTAATAAAAAGGATTTATTGGATATATTACATGATTCAAATATATTTTCCAAATTTGATCTAAAATCTGGATATTGACAAATTCAGATAGATGAAGTAGATAGATATAAAACTGCTTTTAATGTTCCATTTGGTCAATATGAATGGAATGTTATGCCGTTTGGATTAAAAAAATGCTCCATCTGAATTTCAAAAAATTATGAATGATATTTTTAATTCATATGGTGAATTTATTATTGTCTATATTGATGATATACTAATATTTTTTGAAAATATTGAATTACATTTTAAACACTTGGACATCGTTGAAAAATTAATAATTCAAAATGGTTTAGTAATTTCTAAGCAAAAAATGATATTATTTCAAACTAAGGTTAGGTTTTTTGGTCATAATATTGAAAGGGAAAATATAATTCCTATAAATAGAAGTATTGAATTTGCTTCTAAATTTCCAAATGAAATTATAGATAAAACACATTTGCAAAGATTTTTGGGAAGTTTAAATTATATTTCCCCATTTTATAAAAATTTAGCACAAGATTCAACAATTTTGTATGATAGATTAAAAAAAGTGCCTATTTCTTGGACAGAAGAACATACTAGAATTGTTCAAAGAATCAAAGCAAAAGTAAAAAATTTACCATGTTTATCATTAGCAAATCCAAATTGCGAAAAAATAATTGAGACTGATGCCTCAAATATAGGATTTGAAGGAATATTAAAACAAATTAATCCAGAAAATAAGTTAGAATACTTAATTAGATTTCATTATGGAAAATGGAATAATGGTCAAAAGAATTATGCTACAATTGCTAAGGAAATCTTATCAATTGTTAAGTGTGTTTTAAAATTCAAGATGATTTATACAATCAACATTTTACAATTAAAACTGATTGTCAATCTGCTAAATTTATGTTTACCAAAGATTTTAAACATGATGTTTCAAAACAAATGTTTGCTAGATGGCGGACTCATTTAGCCCCATTTGATTTTACAATTATTTATAAGAAAGGGGAAGACAATTCTCTCTCTGATTTCTTAACCAGAGAATTTTTGCAGAAATGATTCCTCGAGGTAGGGGAAGAGGTTCAAACAACTCCTCTAATAGAGGAGGAAGAAGAAAAGCCATAATTTCAAATGGCAGGGGTCAATTATTCAATGAAGCAATTACGCAAGGTTCAATAAAGAACCAACCACCCCAAAATGCAGGGTCATCCCAATTCTCTTCTCAATTTCCTTTATTACAAGGAAATGAACAATTATATCAACAATTTGTGCAATTTGTGCAACAGCAAGGGGTAAATAAAACTCCTTATAAGGATGCAATCATCCAAGAAGAGGATAATGATATCTATTCAGATTATTATTTTAAAACTCCTAATAAGGAAACAATTCTTACTCTTGAATATCAAGATGTTATGAATTATTTTGAATTATCAAAAGACAATTTTCAAGAAAAACCTTGGAAAATTTTATCAAGGTATCTCGACAATCAATCATTTGCTGCATCAGCATATAAGTCCAGAAATTATTATGAAAAATTACTTTTGAATACCTCTACTGTTGAAATTAAACATTATTCAAAAGAGGATCATAAAAATAATGTTAGATTCCATAACTACAATAAAATTACTATTCAAAGAATTATTACTGCAGAAGAATGGAGATTATCTCCTTTCAGGGAAAAACAATTTACTAACCCTGAAAATAATTATGTGATAAAATATAATTATTGGGACTATGTTGACAGTCTTCATAAAGTGTTTCTATATCAAAATCCACAAAGTAAGCACTCATGATTGATCAAAGTATCTTCTACGGTTTATGACCCAAAGCTACCAAATTGATTTTTTAATTGGTGGAAATCATATGGTCCATCAGTTCAAATATTAGTTGAACCATTCAAAGAATTATATGTGGAATGGAAAAATACATGTCCAAAATTATTTGATTTGTCACTCATAAAGCAAATAGTTTGAAGGAAATTATTCCCTCTTTAATATTCTTTATTGAAATTTCAATCTCATTGATCTGGAAATGGGAACCTGAAATTGAATATGGTGACAAAGAATTACCACAATTAAAAAAAGCATTTTTTATCAAATTCTGGATAAGAATGGTTAAGATAGATGAAAAAACAGGACAAATCAATGTCAAGGACACAATAGCGTTCATTCAATCAACATTGCTCAGATATAAAGATCAACAACAAATTCAGCAGAAAGAAAAGATGAAAGAATTAGCTCCTTTCAATCCATTACAAATCATAGAAGCTCAATTAGTAGCTAAATGAGTTAAAAATCCGACTCAACAAGAAATTATGGAGGCATATATGATTCAAATTCAATAAGATTTGCTTAATTTTTCACAAGCAAAAGTAAAGTCAGATATCTCAATGGGAAGCACATCTGGTGAAAATCAATTTCAATGTTGTAACACCCGTCAAATTAGGACTAGTGATTAGTACCTAATCAGTTGTTAATACATGTAATTAGTTCTGTGTTAGGCTAATTAATGTACCGATATATATATATTGTTGAATATATACGAATATGCGATTTGATTAAATTGTACAAGTTTCAAATCGAATGTAATTCGGTTCAAGTAAATACGGACGTTGGTGAACATTTTTATTAACTAGTACAACATTATTTAATAACGCTACTATATCCAAAATATTATTTTGATAATATTTCAATTTCATTTCGTATTGAATAATAAACGTCTACGCGACTTACACACTTAACACACAAACAAACGAAATCATTTAAGTTATTAAGTATTTGGTAAAATACTTCAACAAAAATAATAAAGAAACATTTGTATTTTAAAACATATAATTAAATGTATAAAATAATTATTTAACGTTTAAACGGACGCCGCACGGAGCACGAATACACGGAGATAAAAAGTGGAGACCCACACTCCGGTGGGCCTCCACCGAAATCAGCCACCAAAGGGAGGGAAACCCACCCTTTCTCTCATTCCAACATCATCATCCTCTCAAAACTATCTCTCTTTTCTTTTCTTTCCTTCTTTCTAAACAACCACACCACCATCATCTAAAATCATTAAAACGCACCACCAAACGGCCTCAAATCTTCAAGCTCATTTAGGGAAAAACGTTCACCACTTCACGATCTACATTTCCATCTTTCTGGATTTTCACGGCGTTAACTTCGTAAGTTTCCGACAAATCCCGACACCTCTCGTTTTCTATTGTTTTCAGCTTATAATTGTTTAGTTAAGCTTGAAATGTCCAAATATGGGTTGGGTAAAAGTCTCAAGTCAAACGGAGGCCGGAAAATACCTTTTCGGCTCATTTTCCGGCCAACGGCTCGTTGTGTCGCAGAGGCTCCAGGCCACCTGCGACACAAGCCTTTATGTCGCTAAACCCTCACTTATGTCGCATATAGCGACACAAGTGACTATGTCGCAAAACCTAATTCCGTCGCATATAGCGACACAACATTTTATGTCGCATAAATTGCGGATGTCGCACTTAGCGACACAAGCCCTTATGTCGCAGAGACGATCTGCGACACAATAGACTATGTCGCACCTAGCGACACAAGCCTTATGTCGCATGAAACAGAACCAAGAAAACACAGATTTTACTAAGTGTCGAGACCTAAAAATTTAGTACTTGATTTCACCCAAATTCAAGTCCAGGTGCGTTTTTCACCAAAACAATATAGTAGAAACAAAAATTTTCCAGCCAGGGGCTACCGCCCCTTGGACCCCGCTACCAGGGGCGCTGCCCCCGGACCCCCTTCATCCAGGAACTTGTAAATACTTTTTACACTAAGTGTCGAACTTATACAACCTCAAACTCTTATACAATATGACTCGTTAAACATTGTAAGACATGTTTTTGAAGTATAAAACTTCGAAATCAATATGATAACATCAAGATTATTATTACAAGCAATCACCAACGGGCCGTACACATTTTCAAACGCTTAGACAATCAACCAAATTGTAATCATTTGGACATTATAGTTGGACAAACAACTACAAGGTAGTCTTGTTAGATACCTTCTCATGTTTATAACCATCGCGTGTCGTGAACACCCTCAGGTTACAAGTCTTTGGACTTCAATTCTTGGATAATCAATCTCAGTTTATTTAGATAAACTCTTCAGGCTCAGGTGAGTCTCATGGCCCCTCTTTTTACTGTTTTACTAGGGGTGTGATACATTGCTCTATTTTTAACACGTGAACGTGAGTACATATTTCAATATACTACATGACTTGTTTTCAACTAATCAAATCAAAGTCCTCCATCAGTATAGTCTGGTAATACGAAAGTAGCGTGAATATTAGTATATGGTACCATATAGGATTGACCCACCTCGTCCGGGTTAGTCGCGCTAACCTCTGCAACGGACGTACTAATATTTGGGAAAACGAGTGTAGATTAGGCACTCGTGGAGGCACCTCGCTCGGAATTCTCTATATGGGACCTGACCCTCGAGTTAAGCTCAGACTATGCGCTCATGGTTGTATACACTATCAGTATCATTTGCTGGATGCAAATCAACATTTTAATCTTGCGGTTCACACGCTATTATTTGATATCTAAACCTGTGAGCTCACCAGCATTAGCTGACCTATTTTAGCATGTATCACAGGTACTCAGCAGTAGGACTGGACTGCCCATCAGGAATGCATAGTAGCTCGAGTCTTCATGCAAACTTCAGAGATTTCATTGCATTATTAGATTTTGTATGACTAATTATGTATTTAAGTCTCTCATATTACGAACAGGAGCTATGTATGAGTTCAAATTGTTGTAAACCTTTTTATATTAATATATTTTGATAAAACGACGCATATAGAGTCATTTGTTATATATCCGTGTGCTTTGATTATTGATTAGTAACATCCAAATCATGCTTCCGCAAAACATTAAATTTGGGGGTGTTACAAATGTCTTGCTGGAATATCTCAAGACCCAAATGAAGATGAAGAATTGGATATTCCTGAAATTTTTGATATCCTAAAAAGTCAAATTTTGAAGATTAAATCAGAACCCTCCAAAATTGAAGAAAACAAAAAAGACAAAGACAAGAAGAAAAAAGAAATTGCAAACTAATAATTCCGGGTTACTATAGCCATGTGAAGAATTATAATAATAGGCCAATAATAAATCATCATTGTCGGCTACTTTATTTGGTTGTTTTCAAATGTATTAATTGGCCAAAATAATTGAAACATGTCGGCCACAATTTGAAAGTTTGAAGTTCCGCCTATTATAAAAGGGGACTCAAACATTGTGTGATGCATCTTTTTCATATCCCTTTTACTCCCTTTCTTTTTGTCACTCTCCTATTGTAAATTTTTCTTGGAAGTTTTAATAAATAGTTCCATTGGTGCCACCGTTTAATTTGTAAGTTTCCTTATTCTTTTGCTTTGATATTTAAATTTATGCAAATAGACACCGCCTATATGGCAGACTAAATTCTTCTGTTGGATAACACTAATCTTATGAATACTAAATTCATGGAAATGAGCTAACAAGTAAAAAAAAAAAAAAAATTTTATCGTATGGAAATTGAAATATGGATACCAAGGTCGACTGTGCCATATAGTCAAGGTTAATCTGGTCCCTTGTATGTTAGAAATCAAATCCTTTGTCATGAGTAAGCCCATTTATACCTGGATGTGGTGTCGGGCATTTTGATGTTGACTACCTGAGATTTTGATATCTAATGTATTTGACAACCAGATGGTAAATAAAACCCTTTGACCAGGCAGGTTGTAAATCGAATCCTTACCATCTTTATTATCAATTTTTATACTTTAATATTTTAATATTAAATTTTAATAATATGTTTTCAAAGGCTACGTATGATATTGAAATATATATATTAAAGTATTATATAATCATTAAATGGTCATTATGATCATGAGATAAAAATACTATACTAATATATGTATTTAATACATATTTATGATAATGGATCCATATATTTATATAGTATTTTAATATATGTATTTGTATGAGTATGTATGACTTTGTTATGACCTTGTATAATATTTCCTTGTATAATTTTTTAATATCTTTATGTTAAAAACTATGGCTTGTATGATATATATATATATATTAAAAATAGGGTAGGGTTCAAATGGAAATAGAAAATTGTGTGAGAATAAAGGAACCAATGATATTGTGTCATGTGTACAAAGAGAATGCTACACATGTACAAAACCCATTTACCCTCAACATCAATTATCTCACAAACGACAAATAGAAAAAATATGAAAATTGCACCATTAAATTCAGCGTTTTCTCTTCTTCGATTTGCCGTCCCTCAAGGCATACTTTCGACGAGTTTTTTTCTTCAACTTTTTTGGTGGGTTTCACATTTACCAACACATGTGTTAAAGTGTTGCGTTTAGGGTTTGGGGTTTAGGGGTTAGGGTTTAGGGTTTAGGGTTGGGTGTTTGGGGTTTCACCCCGAAACCCCAAACCCCAAACCCTAAACCCTAAACCCTAAACCCTAAACCTTAAACGCTTTACAAATTTTTAATCCCTAAATCATACTAAAACCTAGACTCTAAACCCTACTAATCCCTAAACCCTGCTAAACCATAACCCTAAACCCTGCTAATTCCTAACCCTAAATACCCTAACCCTAGCCCTAAATGCTATCCCTAACCACAAATCAAATATATAGCTAATCACTAACACATGTGTTACTAAGTTTCTAAAACCCACCAAAAAATGAAGAAAAAAAAACTTGTCAAAAGTATGCCTTGAATGGCGGCAAATCGAAGAGGAGAAAATGCTGAATTTAATAGTGCAATTTTCATAATTTTTCGATTTCTCGTTTGTGAGATAATTAATGTTGGGGGTAAATGAGTTTTGTACATGTGAAGCATTCTCTTTCTACACATGACACAATATCATTGGTTCCCTCATTCTCACTCAAAATTGATGTAATCATTTGAACTCTACTTAAAAAAAAGTGTATTTAAGACTTTCTTTTTTCACCCTTTTCTATAATGTTAAAATTTAAATATATTGATGAACTTTTTTATTATAAAAATATACAATTATTACTGTATATTGATGTATATTATCGTTTTGAACATATGACAGAATTTAATTTACTTTAGGGTACGTTTATTATAGTTAATACTTAAAACAAAATAATCTTAATTATTGCACATACTTCGTATAACACATTCGTTATATTATACGTTACATAACACAATTAGATTGTTGTAATTTGTAATTTATTGATATTTCTTGAAAATATAAATTTGTCTTATGCAAAACTTGCACTCACGGATATATGTACGTGTCTCATGCGAAAATTAATTAACATACTCCGTACATCATTAGCACGAATATATATATTTAATTTCAAACAAACCAATAATTTAGTTATTCTAGGAGATGATATCTCAGCATTGTTGTATCAAAGACTATTTATTAGAAAAGGATGTATATCTATTGAAAATGATTTATATTAAAATAGATATATACTGTAGTTCGTCCCATCGCAAAGCTTCAACAATATAAAATCTAGTTAAACATCATATCATATTGTACGTATTATCCTTCATCAGATGATATGCAAATCGATTAATGTACAGTACGTGATCGATAGATTAGATTTGGGCCTTTTATGCGAAATCTTATATATAATCAATCATCATCATCATCATGGTTTGTAATTGTAGGTGTTTGTATGCATGCTTGACACGTCGGCATCTTCCTGGGCGTATTTTATCCGAGTAGTCTAACACATTTCGCAAGTTTTATATTACAGAAAAAGTAACATAGAAACGTGAACGTGAAATCATAATATATTTGAAAAAAGGAAAGTCTCCGTTCCTTAATCCTAGAATAAATTACGAATTCCTGTTTTCCAGCAGTATCTTTTAGTAAAGCTTTATTATTTGAAACAATATAAGGTTGCGTTTAGTTTACGGAATGTTTTTGATGGTATTAATATTCATAAACGAAATTATAATTTCAAGAAACATGAATTACATTGAGTTGAGGAATTTAGTGACTTTCAATTCAATTACTAGCTAGTAGTATCCGCCTAATTTCGCTTCTATATACAGTTGCCTTGCCTCCAATGCTTAACCACCCAAATTAAAGTATGCCCCTCAAATTGCTATTCAAAAATTAAAAACAATTGCTTAAGCGTTATCAGAGCCTCATCCCAAGTAATCAATTAAGTTTACCTTTCTTAACAAACCCGCTAAGTCGATATCCGGACTAATTGAGCTATTTGGGTATATATATATATATATATATATATGGGGATTTTAAAGCGCGAGTGCACTATTTTACCTCCTATAAGGTATTACATCGTGCAGCGACTCCGCTTGATGCTATGTTTACAGCAATGTCACTTTTCGAGCGCATATCAGCAGATTAAATACTCGTATAAAGTGTTACAAGTGTCAGTAATCAGGGGCAGAGTTAGGAAAATTTTACGGAGGGGGTACAAGTAAAATTATTTTGTGCTTTTTTATAGTTTTGATGGGGTAAAATTTTAAATTTGTCATTAATATCTTAAAACTTTATTTTTTATGTAATTTCAGAAAGGGTTAACTGTTTGGTTATGTATCTAACTTTGCTCGTTTTACTATTGTATGTAACAAATTTTCAAAACATATATTGCATGCAATAAACTTGTAAAAATCCATACACAACCTTTAAAAACATCTATTGTATGCAATGAACTTGTAAAAAATCTCTATTGTATGTTGCGGGTTACCATGTGTACATGCCAAACTGAAAATGACTATTTAACATTGGTTTGTGGCGGCACGAGCAAACTCTAGCAGATTATTAACTACTGCACCATACGATAGCGATTTTTTACAAGTTTATTGCATACAATAAATGTTTTGAAAGTTTGTTACATACAATAGCATTTTTTACAAGTTTATTACATACAATAGATGTTTTGAAAGTTTGTTACATACAATAGTAAAAATGGCAAAATTAGATACATAACCAAACATTTAACCCTTTCAGAAATTATATGGGGTAATTGCCTCACGATGTGATAGTTTTCTGCCGCTACTTAACTGGAAGGTTTGACTACTGTTGAGTGTTGACATCATATGCAACAATATTTCTGTAATTAGCTCTGCACCTGACCGTAATCGTATAGGAAGAACATGGATGCGACCTTAGTTTTTATCCATTACATTTATTATAATCTTATACGAGTATTTAATTTGTTCATCTTTAATTTCATGATTATATATACAATACAATATATCATTTGTCTACACTTTTTCACACTTTTTAAAAATGTGTGAAATTATGTTAAATTATTCACACTTATAATTGTGTAGAAAATTGTTGCATCAATAAGTGTGGAAATCACTACAATCTTTATACATATAAGTGTGAGAAAAAAAAGTTTACACTTAAAAGTGTGAAGAAATTACAACTTGTTAACATTTAAAAGTGTGGAAAAAAATTTGTAACACCCAATTTATTCACACTTTCTCTTTTGCAGGAAAACCATGTGCTACCAATTTTTTTCCACACTTTTAAGTATTGAAAAGTTAGTAAGTTTTTCACACTTTGTTCTTTCTTATATATATAAGTGTGGGAAATCTTATCATTTTAAAAAAAAATAAGAGTACGGTAAAATGATATTTTTTGTAGTGATAAGTTTTTCATGGACAATCTTCAAGTGTTTTACTATACATTGAGATGAGATTATTTGCTATAAAAACGTAATTGTGTTGTAAGTTATTACATTTTGTAATAAAATTTATCTTCTTGTTGCAAGAATTTGATCACACGCCAATTGCAAAAACAGACGGTGCATCTACACATGTACGTACGTACTTATTAAACCCTACAATTTTTTTCTCATATATTTCACTAGCTACAAATCACCATCACCATCACCATCACCATATATATATTTATATTCCATCAACGTAACACTTTAAAATTAAATCAATATATCTATGTACATTTTATATCACCGCTAGCTCAATCAATCATGAATCTACTAATCAAGCCGAAACCATGTTCTCATTTACAGCAACAACACAACAAACAACTACTACTACTACCGGTGGAAAAGGAAGAAGCTATTGTTGCGTCCATAATACTAGAATTTTGAGAAGATTTGGTAACAGACCAGAGTCTGTTGCTAATAAATTAGTGACCAATTGTAATTCACGAATTGTTGATTCTTTTGGTGTCAACAAGAATGTGGAGGAGATCATGATGAGGGAAGCTAGCTTGGGCGTATTTTGAGGCTTACAGAGGACGAATATTTGTACTTATCCTTTGCGCTCAACTTATTCAGAGTCCCAATTTGGGGCCATTCTTGAGGTAATATTATATAGGACGACTAATTATTTCTTATCGATTTATAATGTTACTAATTAAGCCTATCATTCCAGCTAAGCTAAATACAGACAATAGATGTTGAGTACAAGTTCGAAATATTTTCAGACACTAACTTTTTCTTTTTCTGTTACTCCATTAAGCTTATTATTCGAGCTCCATCATATATATATTTGACTACTAGTATTTGTACTACACAAAGTTTTACCTAATTAATTAACCAACCTAGAATTTAATTATCATCTAATATCAATTGGTAAACCATTATGAATAGTAGTTTTTGTCTTCTTCAAATATATATATATATAATTAATATTTTTATATTACTACACATTAGTTTGATAGCTTAAATGGTAAAATAAAAAGTTGCTTTCTTTGACATGCGGGTTGATTCCAGCTAGAAATTTTTTTTGTTTATTATATTTTTTTATATAGCAGGTGGTCACCGGTTTTATATTTGAGCATTTATTTTTTTCGAAGTGTTTTTATTTTCTTTCTAATATGTATATTTTACGTTATAAAGTGAATATATTTTGTTGAAACTTTGTTACTCCTTTACTTGATATATTAAATTTCATTTGGAATGATTTACAAATTTTGAATGTTTCGTTTAATATGTAGTATAATTTTCAATTTACTTTTCCTCTTTGTAAATAGTTTATTTTTTTAAAAAAAAATACTACATATAATAATTAATTTACAAAATCATTATTACTAATTTTAGAACACATTAATATATATTAAATGTCATACTTATATTTTATAAATGTTTTTTTCCTTAGATTTAAACTTATTATGTTTTTTACTATACTTAATCCTTTGAGAATCATTAATTATGATGTTAAGATAACATGTATACATAAGATAATTCTATTATAGTGTAATTGCTTACTATTTTTGAGAACGTCTTTGAAGGTGGTTGACTAACCAAAGTCTTCAAATTATAAGGGTACTATATATATATATATATATATATATATATATATATATATATATTGATAGAAAATTTGATTTTAAATTAAGGAATATAATCGATCCGATTATTTCAAATTTGATTTGGTAATAGAAAAAAATTAATCATTTTAACATATTATCAATTATGTATTGTAATTAGCCTTTAATCATATGGTCACTCTTTCATGATAAACAACTTTTGTTTAGAGTCTCTAAAAACTAAAAGGTGTTCATGACTCCTTTACATTAAAAAGAAACTTATATATTTTGGATTTTTAAATTAATGTATTTTATTTTATTTCACCTTTCTAAGAAAATTAATTGTTAAACATACTTATCAATGCTCTAACATATATATTGCTATTTACGCTTTTATGAATACATAGTCAATATAATGTAAATTGTTATAATTTTTTAAAACGCATTGAACACGATCCAAAATATAATTATTTCTCGATGCAAAACGCGGTAATAAAAATCTATTACTATAATTTCTTTAACAATTATATATAACATACGAGTATAGTTTAATAATGTTAGATTCATCCCGTCGCAACGCGAAGGCATACAATACCTTGTGAATAATCAATCTGTTTGGTCTAAGAATGTTGAATAAACTTCTACTCCGGATTTTTCATGTTTGCCTTTCTATGAAGTCTAGCTTGGCAAAATAGATCATTATAGTTTATTACAATACCTTAAGTTAGTGTTTAACATTTGGATGTTCATACTCTTAGTGAATTCAAAAGAAAATGATTTCGCTACTTCTAAATTTTAAAGGATCGAGTTTTACATTTTAGGGATGGCTTTCACGACTTTCATTGAGTTACCATATTTTTCTTATTATTTTATGTCCAATATATATGTCATATATTGGATTGGAAGGTTAATTTTATTTGAAAAGCAAATAAAGTTTTATTAAGCCTAAAAATTAGGCACCAAATTCCTTACGGAAAATACTAGCGGAGATAATTATCTTTATCTCCACCTATCCCATATTTACAAACGAGCTAATCAAAATCGGACTACAATACTACATGATGTTACTTTTTACATTTCACACGACAATTGATATACACTTTTATCTTAAAAAGTTCAAACTTTTAATCGTAAAATTTACAAAATCCAATATCGTAGCTCGTGTTGTGGTTGGTCTTTCACATAGTTAACTTTCAAATTGGATGTAGATGGGCACACATGCCATTGGCAGGGTCGTTAATGAGCTCAGCAAACTATTTGAGCTTGAAATTCAGGATATTGGAGTTCGAGTCCGTCGTACATTGTTCTAAAGCTCGTCTAATTATTTCAGGTAAAACAAGCCAGTCGAGCTTAATTAAAATGAGTCCAACAAGTCTAGATTATGAAAGGATCTTGTGCGATAAAACTTTTTGAATACTTGTGACTAAAAAAAATAATGGAGTAGAATTGAAAATCAAGACCTCAAGTGTAAGCGAGCTATGAAACGAGATTACTGACCTTGAGCTTCAAAATATTTGTGATTGATATAGTTGTTGAAAAACTAGATTTGTAGGCTACATGTAAAAGAGTTGGAGTTTAAAATTGTAAACTACAAAATACCTGGGGGCCCATATTCGTAATTATCGGGAATAAACCGATTTTCGGTCCATCAGTTTCTAGTATGACTATGGACGGGTCAACATCCAGCTCTCTGGAAACCCGGCCCATTGTAGTCGGATTGTGTCTGCCGAGATCTTTTTCAGAATGCCGATTGTTAAAGCTATCCATCGGTTAGAAATGAGGTCTGTAAATGCAACAGTGAATTCAACATTAAGGCTACGAAAGACGAGCTATTCGTGCCATTTATTAGAGAATTGTGGCCGTATTTCAAAGTTCGTCGAGGCAGCACCTTTGTGGTTCTTGTTTCGGCTTAAATTATTGATAGCCCGCTTCTTGATTCTATTTTAATGGCAGGTCTTGTTTCCGTTTATACTATCAAGTATTACCATTATTAATGTCGTGTTACCCTATCTTTATTACTAGTAGTAACATTTATGCGTATTCAGTACATCATTACAATGTTTCTCGGTACGTTTCATGATATAAAAAAATAATTATACAGAAGACTAATTAACGAAATGAGGTGCGCACTCACGAATGCAGGATATATCCCTTCTTCATGGTCTAGGAATAAAATTTGTTATTGTTCCAGGGACACACGTACAAATTGACAAGCTTATAGCAGACAAGGGTTAGTTCTCCTTCGCATGTTTATGTTTATAACATCTTGGGATTGCTTATTTAACCGTAGTAAATATTAATTCAACGTAAAATTGCAGGATGCCAGCCCAAGTACCGGCCCTGATTCTCTCAAGGCAGCAATGGATTCATCTGGCAGAGTAAGTCTCATGATTCAGTCTTGGCTGTCTCCAGGGTCGTCTTTATACAGCATCCGCTGACATGGGGACAACAGTCATTGGCATGATAGTGTCAGTGTCTCTAGTGGTAATTTTCTTGCAGCCAAGGTAAAATAAAATGTTAGAAGCTTTTTAGAACTGTGGTTAATTGGTGTTTTTTGCACAAAACCGGTGCCCATTTTTTTTTTGGAAAAGGCAGACAATTTTATTACCAAGAAAAAACTAGCAAGATGCTAGGAATTACAACAATAGAAAATGATACTACTAACTACTACCAAGCGAAGTGACCCTACAACTATATCGATTCTAAAACTTCCTTCCATCCCAAAACGACTCTATTCAACTTCAAACTAACTAATTCACCCTAAAAGTTACACACCAAAACATTGAATCTTCAACTTCCTTCTACACGAAACAACTTTAAAACACACTTCCAAACATAACAAAAAACCACATGAACAACAACTACGATCACTTGATACCACCTTATAACTCCAACACGAAAAGAGGAGTTGTTGAAGGTATTGATTATGGAGCAACGGGTGAAGTAAAGAAAATAGATGTTTCTCGTATCCATAAAAGGCTGGATAGTGATTCAATTGTGATCTTAAGCAAACTTGGATATTCAAGCTCCGGGGATGTATTAAATTGCAAGTATGCTATATGCCTTTACTAATAGGTACCCGTGTTACCATATGAAATAATCCAATGACAACATAAAAAGATTACTGGCTCTCGCCCACAAAAGGAATTTAACCATAATTTACCATCTGTGTGGACATTTTTATAATTGAAGTATCTATGTAAGTGTTTTACTATCAATGTGACTTGCCTTTATATTTTGATGATGCAGCACGTACAAAGTTGCTACTGCTTGTACTTTTGCTCTTGGAGCAGAGAAACTTATTTGCATAATAAATGGTCCCATATTGGATGAAATGGGACGACTCATTAGGTTTTTGACACTTGAAGACTCAGATGGGCTAATACGCAAATGAGCCAAGCAAAGTGACATAGCTGCTAGTTATGTTGAAGTCATTGGTGAAGAAGTTATAGTACAACTAGTATTATCAATGGAGTTGGAACGACCTCTGGTAACGGGTGTGCTGAAACATTTCAGAATGGAGTTGGTTTGATCATGGGAATGGGTTCACCATTGGTGGTCAAGAGAGGCTGAGTAGATCAACTGGTTGCCTCTCAGAATTAGCTACTGCAGCTTTTGTGTGCAGAGTAAGTCCTTAAAAAAAAGACTTGAAAGTAGGTGCGACACATTTTCTTAACAGTTTTAATTAAAGTATCTACTATACCACAGGGAGGTGTCCAAATAGTTCATCTACTAGATGGAAATATAGCTGGTGTTACTAAAGGAATTATATCAAAGAGATGGAGTTGGGACAATGGTGGCTAGGTATACAATTTTATACAGTATAATTATTTTTATTTTAGATTATAAGTTTTCTAAACGTCTTAAAGAATATTAATGGAGATTGTATGCTTTTGCAGCATAATGGATGTAAATTTGATACTTTCAGTGACCTATATGAAGGAGAAAGAACAGCTAAGGTGACTGATCTTCCAGCAATAAGACAAATTTTAAAGCCGTTGGAAGATTCTGGCACTTCGATCAGGAAGAACGATGAGGAGGTTTGTACTCGATATTGCTTTTTGTGATATGGAAGTCCTGATATCAATTTACAGTTAGATGACTCAATTGTGGTTTGGTAATATTGTAGCTGCTTGATGCATTGGATTTATTTGTTGTTGTGGAGAGAGAGGGTCATATAATTGCATGTGCTGCTCTGTTTCCATTTTACAAAGACAACAAGTGTGGTGAGGTTGCTGCTATTGCCATGTCTCCAGAATGTCGTGGGCAAGGACACGGAGACAAATTACTTGGTAACCACTGAACTTGTTATTTTCTATAAATATGTAAGAAACTTCCCCACAAAAGTTGAAAAGAGTGTAATCAGATATGCATTAGGCTGGAAACAACATACGATATGCAGATTATGTGCGTATGGGTTATTATTGGTTTGGACCAATGTGATAGGTTAGCTGCTTGTTTTTGGTTGTGCAGTCTTTTTACTACAGTATTTGTTAAAGGTTGGACTGTACTTTTTACATGCAGAATACATTGAGAAGAAAGCATCTTCCATTGACCACCCGCACAGCAGACTGGTAAATCTCCTCAGAACATTTCGCTGAGAGAACTACAGAACAAAACTGTTGTACTATGTTTCTTGTTGACATGGTACAACAATAGAGTGAAATTTACATTCTTAGTCTCTTTACAAATTTACACATAACTGCTGTACTATATTTCCTGTGTTGTGGTAATTTATCGTATTTGTGTGGGTGTGGGTGTTATGCTTTACAATTATGCGAAAGATATTGAATAGTAAGTCTCGTCAGATTGGAGCACTATTTATTGCCGAGTATATGATCCCAAAAAGTTGGAAGCTATCTTCTGAGAAGTGTTATTGTCTTGGCAGGTGCGTGAGGCGCAGTTTCTCAGAATGCTTACTCATGCTCATACCAGATAGGAAAAAAAGGATAAATTTACTCCGTGGATCCAAGTACTATATGAAACAACATACTAGCGAATTTCATGTTGATAACAATTTTGCTATGTGAAAGTTAACAACCCTAAGTAATGTTTTAAAGTAAAGTGAAGTCTGATCATTTTATAGCCGAAAGTTTATTTTCTTTATTTACGCCATTGATTACAACCCAGTGTCTAAATCACCTACTATGCATACAAACACACTTGATCTTTGCTGGCTATGTGAACCAAATGTAGTTACAAATAAGGTTGATTTCTTTGAAAACATAAATGTTTTATACCATGATTAATGGTACAGTGTGCAGAGAAAATGAGGGAAAGTACACCAAACAGTCTAATTTATTAAAATGAAAGGAGGCTCTTCAGTAGCAATTGTTTCACGAAACCAAGCATAAGAACTGAAAACCTCGCGCACAAAGCTCGGACTTCATTTATCCAAATAACCACATTACTTCTCGGGTGTTTTCGGAAGTCCCTTCCATTTAAAGTTGTCTGAATATGCCTTCGCCTGCAGCAAGTGCATTACAAAATCAAGCTAAACAAAGATATTAGATTATACCGAAGGAGCTACCAATTAGATATAATACTCCAAGTGGACACAATGTAACATTATTTCTGACGACCGTGTAACAAAAAACGTGAGTTTCTTTTCATGATAACATAATGAAAAATGATTCACGTGCCCTATCTGCCTATCTGGTACAGTAAGTACATTATGACAAGCTTTCTAACGTTTGTAAAGAATGTGGACGACTACAGCAAGATGAAAAATCAACTGATACGATTATTTTTGGTCCCCAAACAAATAAACCTAAGAGTAGAGGGAGAAGGATTTGACCACATAGTATCTATCTTCGAGGAGTCTAGAGGTGGCAAACAGGCAGGTTGGTCAGGAGGTTTGGGTTGGGTTGATTCGTAAACACCTTTGTCTTTTATAACTTCACATATAATGTATGCTACTGGTTTAAAACAAGAGGTTGTAAGCATTTAAACACTTTATGCAGCTTATGACCTGTATCACCCGCTTGATCTTATTTTCTTATAGTTAAGTTTTTTTGTTTGTTTATTGTAAACACATCCTGGTTTGACATAATTTCATATAAATGGGTTGAAATTGCCACCTCTTGGCCAGTCAAACAACTGAACAAGTATCATGCAAATCCAGAAAAGGATACCAAGTAACTAGGGATTAAGAATATATATGTAAATCTTCTTTCACGTATAATTTTTAATGTTTACGAGTGTCATACCTTTAACAAGGGTGACTGGTGCTTCTTGACCTGCAAGTAAATACCACTTAGGTGATTGGTAATAACCATATAGAAGAACAAGGAACACCTAAAATCAACTTAAAGGGAAAAAAGCATGTACTGCCAAACCAATAAATACAACTTAAGATAACCATGTATATAAATATCAAATAGCATTTAAGCACTTAAAACTTCATGTAATATGCCACTAATAATGCAAAAGAGTAATAGTATCATGCATAACATAGAGAAAGTAGCAGCAAATAGCTAAATATTTTTTAGTCACTACCAGTTAACTACTAGTTTTTAGCCAAAATTTAAAAAATTAAACAATGTCATTGTGAATGTGTCCTCAAAATTGAAATGTCATCAGCCCATCACTCATCATCATCATCATCGTCATTAAGTACATCATCCTCCTCCTTATCAGATTCATACTCCCCCATGGCTCAAACATCTTATAATAGCCACTTTTGGGCCTTTTTAAAATGCCCATATAATAAAGATATTACCCCAACGCTAATAAAGCCCAAAACAGATCAGTCAACTTTTTAAAAAGGTCAAATAAACCTGATTTATTCAAAAGGCGCGCCTTTTTAAAAATCAAGGCTCACGCCTTAAGCGTGCCTCAGTGCGGTTCTATATTGTGCCTCGCCTCAGCCTAAAAAAGGCGATAACCACATCGCTCCTGCGCCTAGCGCCTCGAGGCGCGCCTTAAGCGTGCCTTTGACCACTATGACGTCGACACTATAGCTATGGATGTTTAAAACAAGAATAATGTAGAATGCTAAGGTAGGAGGGCAGAATGAGTAATACGCACCGGTAATGAGTAACGACTAATTTTATTTACCACATGAGTTGTATAGATTACAACTTAAAGTAGAAAACCTTATTACATTGTGGGGATCCTGAACCAATGAATCTATAATAGTGTGTGATTAGCTTTGATGAATTACTAAGAGCAAGACGATTTTGTCACAAGTAAACACAAAACGTCCCAATTCAGATTAGTACAAAAGATATCCAAAAGCAAGAATGAGATCATTGACACCAAAGAGAACTATAATAATAACTAAATATAATCTGATTTTGCAAGAAGCTTAATAAATTTTGCATCTGCAAAACTAAGTGAAAAAACACACACAAAGTTGTAACGATAAGTGATATATGGTTCTCACCGTATAGTCCCACCCATGCCTTTCTGCAAATGATTTTGCATCTTCTTCACTGGCAAAACTGAGTGCAGAGTCGCCAACATTCGCATATGGATCCCCTGTGGACGTCCAACCCATCAATGGATTTTCCCATCTGCATAAAATATGTGAACAAAAATATATTGTCATTAGTGTTTCGCCATTTACAAGTTGACAAGTTTAAGACTTTCGGTATCAGATATACACCAGTATCCATCCCTTGTTAGATTAATTCCGGAATGGTGCATGTGGCAACTTAGATCTATTTATACGTGAATGTGTTGAATTTTGTTATGCATAATCTATAATATGTTAAATATCCAAATCGGTTTAATAAAAAAGGTCAACTTAAAAGGAAAAGGATCAAGTTGGTTGGAACAGAAAGAAAGCAGCGCAAAACTAATTGAAATAGTATCGTTTTATAAAATCATCTGTAAGATACCGATTATTTTTTAATGTTCAAAAAAGCGTTTGTGGGACAAACTGAACCCTTTTGCCATTAATTCCTTGTTTTGGCCTAAACCCATTTGCTATAAGGAACCCAACCAGACCATTTTGCCATATCTCATAATAGGGTGCACCATCTAGGAACAATTGAAGACAATTTTAGCATCTAGTGTTCTGTTGGCTTTTCATGTTACAGCTGATATTTGGCTTATCTACATGTAAGCCCATTTTAACAGATATGCAAGTACGTTTGAGCAAATAGCATTTTAGCATTGCAAAATGAAAAGTGTTAAGTATTATTGTATCAAACTTAAAACAAAACCAACATCCTCATTTGGGAAATATTTTTTGAGTACAAGATAAAAAGGAAGCATACATACTTTTGTGTAGACAAAAAATTGATTTTCCACTTTCCAACTTTTCCAGCTCCTTGTTGTGAAGCGGTTCGAGATGGAGAATAGATAAGAACCTGATATAAAACGAAATAAAAGAGTCACGCGGGATGCACGTGCAGTTCGAATAACAACTTATGACCTGGAGCAAAGTTTATTAGAGGTTGTTACGTGTTGACTTTCGTTGACCTGTTGGTGAATAAAAGGAACTTGTAATCTCATTTCATTGGTTAGCTTAAGAAATTGTAATACTCTCGTCTCTCTCTCTGTTTCTCAATTCATGTAATCACGACTCTGTAACCATTCGGTAACGCTTGAATTCGAACTCTATTCTACTCAATTAGTGTTCCTGTTCATTTGTTAATTGTGATTAAACTCGGTTTCTTAATTGATTCCAGTTTAATCGTATCAGAACCTGACATTGATAGATGTTATAATGTTATTTTTATTCGAAGCTAAACATTTTACATCGACGCAAACTAAATATGCCATAAGTAAGAGGCAACACGTCACTAACTAAAAAACATAGATATACTGATATAGCTAATCATGAATTATATACATAATAAACATTACTGCTCTTATCGATCATGGTTGACAAAACCCTAGATTTGAAATACTATACTATAAAATGAATAAAGAATAATTTAATTTCTGTAAGGATTTATAATCAATGAATAGAAATGGGAATCGAATAGAATGAAAGAAATTAGGGAAATCTGATCTCCTGGTAAAAAAGAAAAAAAAAAGAAGGTGGGGATCGTATGTAATTACCCTTCTTTGAAGATGTTCATCAGGGATACCGGAAACAGTACCGATCTCACCTGCTTTATACTCGACTGATAAAGCATCCGTTGATAATCGACGATTCATCAATTGGGGAAACACCAACCGATTTGAACGGCTTCCCACACGACCAAGAGAGCTCGCCATTTTCTTTTCTTTTCTGCAGATGTTGATTTTGTTTTGGGGTCAGGGGCCGTATTATTACGTTTTTATTTTCTTGAAAGTTGGATGTGATATGTAACATAAAATTAAATTTATGGGTTGAGAGCAAGGGAAAGAAGCTAATGAGAAGGTGATATTATCTTTTTATTCATTTCACCATTCATTTTTTATTTCTTCATCGTTTTATCCACTTTTCACCCTTTCTTTAGAAGCTAATGAGAAGGTGATATTATCTTTTTATTCATTTCACCATTCATTTTTTATTTCTTCATCTTTTTATCCACTTTTCACCCTTTCTTTATTTATTCAATTTTTTTCTATTTCATCTTTTTTTTAAAAAAATTGTACTAAATTATAACCCGCAAAATTTACGGGCTACTTCATAATTTTAATACGAAGAGTTAATTTGTTTAATTGTATAACGTATCATTTGACACTTTTTCACATATTACTTTGGAAAAAGATTTTGAATTGAAGGAGTTGTTTGTCTTTTAATAGTAGTTTTAGACATTATTAAACACTTTATATCATTGAAAGTAGTGATTAATACGTAAACTTCAATACCTGAAAACGAAATCGACATCACTAATGAACAATACGATAAATCACGCTGGTTGCCAAATGGTAAATTTAATTAATTTGTTTCAAATGACTCTCATCGTGTATATCTGCATATAATTTGATTAGGTGCATGTTTTGCCCCCGCAATGCAGTGGCAACAAAAGATTTACTCACGATAGAATTATCATACACCACCATAAAAGAGTATCTCCACTCAGAATAACCCATTCTAAGCATTTCTCCTCGGCACATGTCGAGAAAACTTGCCGAAATTGTTTATGGTGCAACTTCCCTTGTTTGGCTCACCTGGAAGTTCCTCAGCCATCGACATCGATTTACACCACACACCTTGCATTTTCAGCCAAACCAATGCCCATGTGTAAATACTGTGGAACAGCTGACAACCATCTCTTTCCCATGGTGGCGCGGACACACCATGAGGATGTCATATCTTAATAGAACTCACTATTCTCCGTGAGAACGAAGACATTGTCAGCAGATTTGGAGCCCTTTGCCGAATCCGCTCCACCTTGACAATCCATCTTGACATGCCCAGACTTCCCACACTTCCAACATATTAGATTTTTCTTGGAGTTCTTTTTCTTCCTATCTTCACTTACCAAAATCGTACCTTCCGATGAAGTCCCGCCCTTACCTTCCAGTCTTTTCTCCTCGGATAGGAGTTTGCTAGTAACGTCTTCAAACTTCAGGATCTCTTTCCCATACATCAAAATAGGTTTCATGTGCTCATAGGAGGATGGTAAAGATAATATAAGTGTTAATGATTTATCTTCATCATCAACCTCAACTCCAATAGCCTCCAGTTCTGAAACGATATTAATAAGAACACTCAAATGATCTGAAATTTTGTACCTATTTCCATATGTAGAGTATGAAACTGTTCCTTGAGACACAACCGGTTTGAGATGCCTTTGCCTTGGTACAACTGTTCAAGCTTCTCCCAAAGCTCCTTTTTCGTCGATAACCCATGCACATTTGCAAGAATATTTTTTGAAAAACACAAATGAATAGCACTTGCCGCTCTCAAATCCATATCATCCAATTCTTCATCATCGATCTTACTGACCTTGCTAGAATCACCGCTAGAAGCAGGGGTTGATTTCCCCCTCAATGCCTTGTGTAACCCAGACTGAATCAACACATCCTTGACTTGAACTTGCCACAAGCCAAAATTGATCCTTCCATCAAATTTCTCTACATCGAACCTCATTGGACTGAACTTTGACATCGTACCTGTATCTTTAAAAAAAAATACCAGTATTGTATACTAGAAAAATATATTTCCAGCCAATTAGTAATACACCCAAGAGAAAAAGGATCCCAGGAAAGAGAGATGGGTCACAATGGACACGCTTAAATACCAAGTCTTTCCTTAGCCAGAACCTTTTCTACATGTGTAAATACTCCACCAGGCTCACATATAATTCTATCGTATACAAGACAACCAATAGAACCAAGATACCTCAATACAATAAATAAAATTCGTTTATGATGTGGAAGTTTAGACAAATCTGCAACCACAGAGCATACTATGAAATTCTAAAACCGAGACCTTCGCCAAAACCTTGGCTCTGATACCACTTGTTGGGAAAAACGGTCTCAAAGATTCCCCAACAACCTAGCTAATGAAAAATAGTAAAGAAACATGAACACAAGAATATACGTGGAAACTCCAAAACCGGAGAAAAAATCACGAGCCTCCAAAGAGAAAAGATTCCACTATATGAAAAATTATTACAATCACATAGACTAATCTCTTAAGCCACCGCCCAACCAACACTAACACCCTCCAAAGATTTGACTCACACTTTAGACACTATAAACCAAAGAGAGAAAGAAAGAATCAAATACTTTAGATGTATATTGATTTGGTACATTTTGAAACTAACGCTTAGGCCTCCCTTTATAACCCAGGAGTCACCTCCTCCTTTGTTCCATCCACCAATGTGGGACAAATACCCTATTTTTATTTTAGCCAAAACCAACAAAAAAGACTACTCGATAAGTTTCACGAGCCGAACTTCAAAACAATAAATTCAGCTCGGCTCGTTCAAAAGCTCGTAAAATAATCTCGAGCTGAACGAACTAGTCGAGCTTGTCGAGTCAAACGAGCTAAACGCACATATCTATTATCATAATAATTACATATTTTAAATCTTAAAATATATGATATTAATAAGATTTTTACTTACTATTATATTTACAAACACAAATATTGTACTAACACCATATTTATAATGTAAAGTACACATAAGTTGGTTCTACATTTTCATCTATGAGACTTTGCTTTTATAGTAAACTTATTTCTTTAACTTTGTTTCTTTTCTTCTATGTGTGGGACAAAGTCTTTTTTCTTTTTGCATCCCTGAATGTGTAAAACATATAAGATGAGATGAACACACTGTATATATCAAGATCAAAATTCTAATTACGTACTTGCTTATTAGTGTTTGACGATTTGATGATAACTAATTAAACTTATTTTTCAATCGAGTTGAGTCGAGCATCATGATATTCGAATCGACTCGGTTCGTCAACAACTCTAGTTGCAAGTATTCTTTTGCATTACTTCGTTTCAAAAATCACCAACAAGCAATCAAAATTGAGCCCATTGATTGTTACCTCATTTAAAATTTTTATCCTCTTCTCTTATGTTTTGATTAAAGAATTAAAATTATTTATTAGCCGATCACCTGAAGAAAAGAGAACAGTATAAATGTATAAGAAATATGCAGAAGAGGCTTATTCAATTTTTGGGGTTCTTGATGTTTCGAGATAATCTATTTTAAGAACAAGGGTAAATTGGTCAGTAATGACTATATAGATAACTATTAGAGATTTTAGTGTTTTTAAAATGATTGAAGTAAATTACTTGGGCATATATGATATTTTTAGAATTTAACAATGGCGTATATGATATTATGAAAGTTAGGTGGGCAAATATGATATTTTGAGGTTTACTAGTAAGTAATAACATATATGAAATTCACCTTCTAAATTATGTTATCTCTAGCTCAATTGTTAACTCCCACCCTCGTATGCAAAATCCATCTCAGGTTTGAATCTTCGGAGAAATATTTTTTTAATTTTAATTTTAAATTCAACAATTTTTTATTTGATTAAATTAGGTGAATTTATTTTTATTTCTTACATCCCAATATAATAATCAATGTTTCCTTTTTAGTTTATCACAAATTAATTATCCACTACTAAAGATACATAGGAGAGTTTTGATCGATATTACGCTTACATAAAATCATTATTACAAACTTTAAAGAAAACGATCATTAATTAGAAAATGGCAAAAGTGACATTATGCAAAAAGTAAGAAAAACAAAGCATTAATAATTATGTTTTCATTAAACTGTATTTTTTCTGTCGGGTGACAATTATTATTGGACGGATGCAAATATATTTTTGTTTATAGATTTTTAATGTTAACATTGGAGAAACAATTTTGGGCGATTTATATAATCCAATTTTTTTTGGATCTTATTATGTATTTTTAAGTATTTTTTGTTGGGAAGAGATCATAGGAGCACAAGGAATGAAGGGGAGAGAAATTTTTGCATTTTTGAGAAAGTTGTGGAAAGGAGGATAGACATTTTGCAATTTTGATAAAGATATGGATCCGCTTGCAAAATTTAATAAAAAAATTCCTAAAAATTCACAAAAAATTGTTCAATCATAAAACTATTTAATATGCAAGATTCGGTCAAATATAATAAAAGAACGTAAGATGCAGTAAAAAATATACAAAAGACGCGGTAACAATAAAATACATGATGTAGTAACAAAATATATAAGATGTAGTAACAAATATACAAAAGATATAGTAACAAAAAAAATACAGTATGCAGTAACAAATATACAAGATGTTGTAAACAAAGTAATACTAATTTTCTAAATTCAAGAATAAAATTAAAGATTTACAAACACATCAAAATGCTAAAATATACATAAAATGCAGTAAAAATATACAAAAGATGTTGTAAAAAGAATGTAAGATGCTGTAAAAGAAATGTACGATGCCTTGTTTTTTTTTTTCAGATCTAAAAAGTAGTTTTGGATCATTATTACCATGACTACTTAAAGGATGCATTAAAAGCATTTCATCTTAACCTATAGTTTGTGTAAAAATATTCATGATGCACTAACAAAAATACATCACTGCATCTTAAAAACATTTCATCTTAACATCACTGCATCTTAAAAAGGATGCAGTAAATAAGTACTTCTCCGTAGTAGTTTTTTTTTCCAGAATTAAAAAAGTAGGATGCATTAGAAAAAACGCAAGATGCAGTTGCTTTTTTTTCAGATCTAAAAAGTAGATCTAGATCTGAAAAGTAGATCTACTTTTTAGATCTAGATCTATGAATTTCCAGATCTAGATCTATATAGTGGTGGTGTTAGTAAAGATGATGGCATAAGTGGTGGTGGCGATGGAGTGGCGATAGTGGTGGTTGAGCGCCGGAGAAGATGGAGAAACAACCACGGTTGGATACGTCCGGTTGAGGTCGGTTCACCAATGGTGGTGGTTCGCACTCGACTCTTCGACCGCAAAATCCACATCATTTATTCGCCTCTTTTCTTCGGTCACGACGGTGATGACGGCGGTGGAGCTGCGGTGGACGGTGGTGGACGGAGGTGGTAGTGGCGTGTTGGTGTGTTCTTGTGAAGAGAAAGAGAGATAAAATTTAGGAGTATTTGTGTGTGTTTTGTGAAATGAAGAAAGAGAGTGAACCCCCTATTCTTATTTTTTGAGAAACTAGTTTAGGACCCGCGAAATTCGCGGAATCGTTCAAGAAAAATACTTAAGTACCCGTATCTATGATAGTTATGATTATTTTGATTTCTATATATACTATATATACAATATTTTTATATATAATTAATAAGATAATATACTGTTGGTCCCTTTTGACTAAATAAATATGTGACTACTTAACACAATTAATTGTAGAGGGAGGGGGGGTGAATACAATATTTCAAGTTAAAGTAATTTTTATTGATTGAATCAAAATAATACTTTACAACAATTATTTGCGGAAGAGAAAAGACACACTAATCTAAGTAATTGTTACTTGATGACAGATTTAAATATAACAAATCACTCAGCCCGAGGAGCTGATGACTATCAGTGATCTCAACACAAGTGTTGGCACAAAGCTCGCTGACTAACAGGAGTGGCTGTTATAGATCAAAGGTGATATTTAATGCGGTTGAAGGTGTATTTAATACGCTTGTTGATTTGAGTAGTTATAGGCATAAATCCTCAACATTATTTTAGAGATAATATGTTTAACCGTTTGAATAATCTCAAAATATTTGATAGGTATGGTTGGAAAGTATCAAATCTGTAATGACTTATTCATGGGGAAGGTGTTTTAAATATAATAATACATTTTTACAGTAAAAGTATGGTACTTTTTCTGTAAATGAAGTTTTGTTGACTTCGTGTATTATTGTACAACGGTTATACGGCTATTATCCACCTTGTAGAATACGCCTTCTAAAGTGCACATGTATCTGTCAGACCCATGCGTTTGAGTTTCGTTGTTCAAGCCGGTTGATGATACGTTAGAGGAGTCTGCCATTTCTGTGGTAAAGAGTTTAGTATACGAGAAGTTAAGGTTATATATATAGAAATATAATAACCTAGCACATAAGCACGTATAAGGTTGGTCCCGTCTCTATCCTTGGTCAAAGTCTTCTAATGCATTCCCATTCACTATAACCATTTCAGGTCTTGCATCAATTCTCCTTTAGTTGTACATAGTTGATCAAGCTATGTTAAATTAAATTCAAATGATGCAATCGCTGAACCAGTCATACTAAACAAGGAATACTAACCTAATGGTTATAGTCTAGGTCACTAACGCAATCCTAGTTCGCTATAACCTTTGGCTCTGATACTAATCTGTCGCACCCCCAAAACACATGGCAGCGGAAGTAGGAGGTGTCATGGGGGCGTCGACCAAATTAAATATCACAATACAAAAATTAAAGCAAACGACCTCTATATGAGACGTTTGAAAAATAGTTACATTACAATAATTCAAATATTTACAAAATATATCTGGAGTTCGCATAAACCGTTTAGAGATTTCTAACACATTACATAATTTACAAATTACAGCTACATGCAATCTAATCTCTTGATGTTTTGAAAACAATTAGCTTCGAGCTAAGCTTTCCAAAAGCTTCCTACTGCGGTGGGTTATCTGAGAAATACATACTAAAAGGTCAACATAAAGTTGGTGAGTTCATAGGTTTGTTAAGTAATCAGTTGCTAATATGATCCACAAGATTTCGCAAGTTTGCATCATTCAACAATGATAAGTAAAAGTATCGTTAGCCAACGACAAGTAAAATTATTGCATATTGCAATATAAGTATACCATTTGCATGAGTCTCATAGTTCGAGCTTAACGTTGTTTGCCTCCGGTAAGTGTACTAATCCGATACACCTCTAATTCACAAATAATATTGCGCCCGTGGGTTGGCTAGCGCGACTAGCCCGGACGAGGTTTGTCAAACCCTGATAGTACTATCCAATAATATTCACACATATATTAACGAACTATGATAAGTAGAGGACTTTAGTGGATTATCATAAGGTCTCATGCAATCCGTAAAAAGTTGTTACGAGTACTTGTGATCATAAAGTAGTTTATAAAATAGTTGTATGTATTCTCACCCCAGTGAAAAACAGTAAAAAGGGGCTATGAAACTCACCAAAGTTAAGCAGGTAGCAAGCAATATCAATATTAGCAAGTAGTGGGTGTTCTCATCCCGTATGCAACCTCCTAACGCCCTAAACGTATGAGGTTGTATAAGTAGATGTCTCAAAAGATCATCTATAGCGATTGTATAAGTGGGGGTTAATGTTCACTTAAGCCAATCGGGTAGGTGGGGGGTTTATGTCCACCTAAAGCTAGTTCATCAACTAGTATGTCCAAATAAGTTGTTTGAGTTCGTTTATCAAAAACGTGTACGGCCCGTTGATGAAAGTTTGTAATAATAATAATTCTTCAAGACATTATTATCGAGTTTGTGTCATTGTATACATTGCTATAGTATGTATCATGTGTGGTTATAAGTTGTTACCCAAGTTCAATACTTAGTGAAAAACAAGTTTCATGTTTTCTGTCTTTAGTGACACTAGTAGCGACACTAGGGTTAGTGTCGCAGGTTTAGCGACATTAGGATAAGTGTCGTAGTGTATGCGACATTAGGTTAAGTGTCGCAGTGTATGCGACATTAGGTTTAGTGTCATAGGTGAGTGTCGCAAGATAGCGACACTGAGCCTTGTGTCGCAGGTTCAAATCAATTTCAATTAAGTAGCGACATAGTTAGCGACACTTAAGTAGTGTCGCAGGTAATGTCGCAGATTATGCGACAATAAGGGTCTGGTAAGCTTTCAAATTTTAATCCAAATGTTCTAAATGTCAGTTTTTCGTTCGGAAAACTTTCTAAGTTTAATTTTTTATTCCAAGTTACTAACCAAGTTACCCAAACCCATTTTTGTTACCATTTTCCAAATACAGTAAGTTTTTAGAAATCGAGTCGCTTTTGTTGACTTGGTCAAACCTACTCGGTTTGACCCGAAACTTTTACCTAACCCATATATCAGTTTATAGAGTCCATAGAATTTGTCAGTTCATGTCGGAGTTCACCGAAAGTGTCGGTTTTACAAAAGTTCCAAAACAGCCCCTAAGTTATGTTTTTCGGTTTTTGTCGGTTTGTTTCGCCATAGATCTTACTAACTTCTGGTCCAAATCAAGTCTCACAATTTTACCAACTGATCATCATGGTTTCTAGTCTAACATATAACTTTTACAGCAACTATAGTGTCCATTTAGATAGGTAATTAATTTTTCTAAGGAACCGAACTCGGTTTTTGAACATGTGCAGACCAGACTGAAAGATGGGTTTACTCATATAAATCCGTACAGATATGGAAAAAGTGTAAAACACGAAAGTTGTAGCTCTTTTCAATACGCAAATTTTTTAAAAAAATTCCTTGTCTAACTCTTCTTAGAACTCAAGATATGACGTTTTTACTAAACTGAGTTTTTGTAGATAGATTATGTTTCTTTTATGAATAAATTGTAAAAACGTATTTTAACATGTATTTTGGACATAATCTTGTTAAATGAACATTATAACATCATAATAAGTATAATAGAAGGAGATAGGAGGTTCTTTACAAAGATTTTAATGGAGATAAGATGGGGTTATGATGCTTGTGTTCTTGAGCCAAAAATCCTTGCAAATTGTTGATGGTTTGAGTGGTGGTTCAATGGTGGTTTGTGGTGGTGGTTTAGGTGGAGATATGGTGGCTCTAGCTACTGATTTTCTCCAAAAAAATGAGAGAGAAATAATGGAGAGAAAATGTTTAAATTTTACTCTTTGAGTGTAAAAGTGTGGACCCTGCATGAAGTGTGAATGGTTTGAAAGGAATCAAGTAATGATAGTGTTTTGCATGATACAAGAGTGGGGAAAGAGAGGGGTGGCACATGGGGTGTCCTTCCCCCATGTGGTCCCACCAAGGGCATTTTGGTCATTTTCTTATTTCTCCGATTTGTGCTTCGCGCGGTGTTCGTTTCCTCGTTTGTTTCGGTGTTTATATATACGTTAATCGTTTTAAGCACGCGTTTTTAATAAAAAAATAAATCTTGATACTTGAGATATTTATTCTAAATACTTATAAAACGTTCCGTTTATTTATCGGCCTCGATTTGCGTTGGCGTTTTACGGATTCTAAATCACGTGACGTTTTATTTGGACGTTTTTCGTTATTATTTAAAGACACGATATTTTAATTGATAGTTTTATACTAAATGATATATTTTAAATTATTAAAATATATATTGGTTTTCATTCAATTGTCGGGCGCGTTCTGCGCGTTTTCGTCGCGTTTTTGTTTTTTTATACGATATAATTAACATGTTAAATATTTTCAACATAATATTTACGAGTTTTTGAGTTTATTAAATAATTTCATATTATTTAATATTTTGTTCACCAACGTCCGTATTTATACGGTGTCGAACTCCGTCCGGTTGTTTTGCACAATTTTACAAAATTGCGTAAGCGTAATTACAACTAATTACGTAGCGTAATATAAATCAATTACGGGGGTGTATATTCACATAAATATACAAATAGTTACAAGTAATTACAAGTATTTAGCCTAATACTAAACTAAACACACGTAATTATGGTTTCTAGAAGGTTAATCAGTAACTCTAAATCGTCGGGTGTCACATGTTTTAAATATAATAATACATTTTTACAATAAAAGTATGGTACTTTTTATGTAAATGAAGTTTTGTTAACTTCGTGTATTATTGTACACCGGTTATACGGCTATTATCCACCTTGTAGAATACGCCTTCTAAAGTGCAATGGTATCTGTCAGACCCATGCGCTTACTCAGGGAATAGTTGCTGGAGTAGTTAGGATAACCATTGATCTTCCACTTTAATCAGAAATCTTCTATCTATATCTTTGGTCTTTGACTTCAGATATAGGTGTCAGTGTCTTTCAGCATCTATGGATAACTTGCCAAGTCTTCAAGGTACGATCAGTGTTGAAGAGAAGCTGATGAAAGTTTGCAAGTTATAAGGGACGCTGCTACACATGCAGCGAGACCACAAACGTAAGGGACGCTGAGTATGTATCAGCGTCCAAAAACTAATTCTGTCATACATAAATTAGAGGTAGGGTCAGTGACCCAACAATCTCCCACTATTTATTTATGACAGAACAAGTTTTCTACTAGCTATCTATTGATAAGACTTTACATATTATGCATATATAAATAGCAGAAAGTAGATAACTTTGATTTTATATCATAATCAAAAGTTTTACAAAAGAGACACTATGACATTACATTTTCATATTCTTGCTTGATTTTTACATATGAGTCAGTAGTGTCTTGAGCCATTCTCAGTCTTAGTTCCTCATCGATTAGCTTTAGAAATTCTTCATCAACATTGCCTAATCTCCCTATGAATCTAACAACACCAAGATGCTCTGTCTTGGCAATGGAGATTTCAGAGGCCCTTTGAAAGCTTTGATTGGTGATGGGATCCATGTAGAACATTCCAAATTCGGGACTCCTGATTACTCTTCCAGGCATAAAATGAACACCAGCAGGAAGAATATGGTTTGTTCCTTCATAGTCAGGTAGAAAGCTCATCTTTTGAAGCATCTTTGTTTGTTTTGGCCTGTCTTCTTTGGTTGATTTCTTGGTGATTTTTTCTGCTAGAGCTGGTGGAGGTACCTTTGAGCTCAACTTGAGGATGAGAGAGAGGTAGTTTCAAGGTCTTTTCAGCTTCATTTAAGTCGGCAAAGATTTTATCTAGAAACTGTAGCAAGACTTGCTTATAAGAAGTGGAGCTGTTTTGAATGCAGGTCGATCTCACAGATTTCAGGCAAGCCCAAGGTCTTCTTTATCTTTGATAAGGTAACAATCTCGATTGTGTTCTTATCTTCTCTGATAGTTCCAAGTTGTTTCTTGCTCGCTGAGTTTTAAGGACCTTGGGACAACTTTGACAATCTTCTGTGGAAATCTTCTGAAGGAGACGAACTTCTGAATGGACTTTATTTGTTCATTCTTATCTTTAAGATTTTGTGCTCCCTGTTTCAGTACATGTTCTTGAATTTTTAGAGCATCAGTGCCCTTCTTTTTAACTTCAGATTCCACTCCAGTCTTCAGCTCAAAAATCAGCTTTTCAGTTTCAACAGCTTTTTCTCTTTCTAGCTCCTTTGCTTTTTCTTGAAGATAAGCAGCCTGAATGTCTTCTAGTTGAAAGTTTAGCTTCTTAGCTGCTTTCTTTAGTCTTTCTTCCTCTCCCATCATCTCATCAGAGCTCGAGCTTTCCATTCTAATCTTTTTTCCCTTCTGATTGATAATTTCATCATCATCAGATCCTTCATCATCCTCATCCATGATTAATTTTCTTTTTCTTCGACTGGATAACTGCACTGGATGTGAGCTTGTTGCTGCAGTGTCAGATGAAGGCTTTACAGAGATTGAAGGATAAGAATCAGCTTTATCAGCTCCTGTGATTAGCTCAGTTTGAGCATCTTCAACATCAATTTTACCAGGTTCAGCTTCTTTAGTGTGTTCCCCTTCAGCTGGTGACGAGGAGGTTTCTGCTGCATTTTTCAAGTGCTCCCCCCAGCTGTTGTATCAGTGTCTACAACCTCTACAACACTGACGGTTTTCTCCCCCTCAGCTGATGGAGGAGCAGCGCAAGCAGCAGGAACCTTGGAGATCAACTCAGAGGCCATTCGCTTGAGAACTCCTTTCAGTGCCTCTAGATGTTCCCCAAGATGCTTGAAGGCAACCATGGTAGCAAGCTGAAATCCCCTAACATCACTAAGCACTTCTCGATCATCAGTGGTGAATCGGGTGTCATTCAATGTTTGCTTGACCTGTGCCTCAAATTTAGTGACACCGGAGATGATGGATTCAACCTTGGAGGGAACAGGATTAACAGCAGAGGTCATTTTGTCAACCTTGTATGCAAGATCTTTAAGCTGTGTTACCAGGTTGGAAGGGAGCAGTCCCTGTAACTTTTTCAGTTCACTTACATACTCAGTGGTGGATTCTTTGAATGATGAAATGATGGGGGCACTGAGTGATTTTACTTCGTTGTGAAGCATTGAGAGTTCAGTAGTGAGTGATGCAACTTTCCGATTTAGCTTGGTGAAGGACTTTTCAGTGGCCATCATTCGATTTTCTTATATGGATGCCAATTGGTCGAGCTTTTTCAAAATCTGGTCAAGACCACTATCAGGTAGTGGAATTGAGTGATGAGGTGGTGTATGAGGTGGTATTTGAGGTGGTGTATGAGGTGGTGTGTTGTGGGGTGATGGTTGTGATGGAGAAGGTGAAAGCTGTGTAGATATATATACAAAAGGTGAAACAGGTCTAAAGTGATCATAGGTGATGTTGGTTACCTGATAATCAGCGTCAGAGCCTGCTTCTGATTGAGTCCCGTGCATAATATCATCGTGAAATGTATCTTCCGTCTCTGTTGCTGATCCAGAGATGTCACTGATGTTTACAACATCTTCAAAAAATGCAGCGGTGATTTCAATGGGCAACAGACCATAGTGAGAGAGCCCTTCTAAGTAGAGATTTTCAGCATCAGTTTCCTCTTGGTCTGAAGGGGATATATCCATAATCACTTCAGATGACACACCAACGGCACATGTTTCTTTTGGTGCCTTAGAGCGTGGGCGTCGAGGAATGTGGGAAAGGACTGATGCTGAAGGATTAGGTACCGTGATCTCTTCAGGTTCGGGTACTTGAATGGTTGCAGGTTCAGGTTCCACAATCTCTTCAGTTGAACATCTTCTGATTCAGGTTCAGGTTCATCTTCTGATGCCGGTATGCGAGCAAGCATCACTGCTGGACTGGTAGAAGCTGCAGCTTGGTTATCATCAGTTTCTCTAAACGCTGATTTGTTCATATACACAGATTTGCCAATCTTCAGACAGGAAGAATAGCGCCAACTCCATATGGCTCGTCAGGTAGATTCTGACCATACGCTCCTTCCATGATTCTTTTAATGACCAGGGATAGTAATCTTGGATAAGGAACAGTTGTATCTCTTGTTTTGGCCACTACTCTAGCCTTCGGATCATCGAAGAGTAGCTTTGCAAAATTTATATTTCTACCCGTAATGAGGGCATGAGCAATCTAACGCTCAGTGGCATTTACTTGGTCATGAGAGCCCACATTTGTTCCCAAACACTGAATAATGTGGGCAAAGAATAGGTTCCATTATTATTACTCATTCTGCTTCGAACAACTTTCGCATCAGCGCCTCTATGATCATAGTCAATTAGATCGACTACCCTTTTGGATGCAGTAGCAATGATAGGTTCTGCCCAAGTTGCTTCCCCTTCTGTAACTCTTCTGTAATTTAGACCCAGGGCTGCCCTAAATCGGCCGAGCTGAAAGAATATCTCCGTATTTTCCTGATTCACAGTACCCTTAAAACCTTCATAGTGATCTTCGTTTGTGCCATCTGCCTACCGAAAAGTATACCAGAGCTCATGAAGATAAGGAATGTACATTGGTTTAGGATCTCTGGTAATTACCTTGGAGATAGGAGAAAAGATTAGGCAATTAACCATATCCTCATAGTCTTGAATGCAAGGAGGAATATCAAAATTAACAACATTATTTGGCTGGCTTAATTGCAATTGAACTAGGTTCAAATTGTACTTGTGGAGCTTTGAGGGCTTGAACCTCATTGCTTGGCACAAATGGGATTCCATCCGTAGGTGAGGATTTAGCACGAGGCATGATTTAAGTTGATGATTGGGAATTAGGGTTTATGGTTGAGAGAATTTGTGAGTGAAAATTTGGGGGTGATGAGAGTAAATGGAAACAGAATGGGTTTTTATATGTATTTTGGGGTTGTTTGATTGGTTAAGAAAGTGGGAGAGAGAAAATGAGGAGAGAGGAAAAAGTGAGCTGATGGACTGCCCACGTCTTTTCAAAAGATATTTTTCGTTTTCAAAATTTTCAATTTAAAGAAATTTATTTTAAATGAAGTAATATATGTGAAATAATGTTACTTCAATTTTTTTATTATTATTATCGATAAATGAAAACAAGTACAGAAAGAGGCTCGAAAGTTATTCTCGCTGATAAATCAGTTGTAGATAACTTAACAACCTTTTAATGATAATTTGTTTTCCTTGATCGAAATAAAAAGAAAAGATTCTTTTTCAATGAAAAGATATTTTATTTAAATAAAGTAATATACATGAAATAATATTACTTCGATTTTGTTTAACGTTTAATTAAAACAAGTAAAAGAAGAGGCTCATATGTTATTCTCGCTGACAAATCAGTTGGAGATAACTTAACAGCCTTCCAATGATACTTTGTTTTCCTTGATCGTTTTTGAAAAAGATAGGATGTAGATCAGCTTTGAAAGGCCACTGATAAGGTCAGTGACCCCCCCGCTCCCCCTTTTTTTTAAATTTCCTCTGAGTCAGAGAACGTCATGTCTTGAGGATAATATCGTTCTTCAAGTCCTGCTTTAAAAAGAGCAGCAGAGGAGTAGCTTGTAGGTGCATCAGCAGTGGGATTAAGTTTTCTTTTAATCCATGTTGATGCAGTTTACTTGGCTCGCTTCACAACTTTCTTCCAATAGCTGACTCTATCCTTAACACGAGTAGCAATAAAATTCTTGGCAATCCATCGTTGAGTTTCTATGTCTCTGCATCTGTGCATTAGCTCCCAGTTTCGTTGATTCAACTGAGTAACTTGTTCTTGCAAGGTTTCGTATGCATGAGCATTTTCATGATGTTCGAATATTGCTCCAACTTCATCAAATAGTCTGACATCTCCAAATTCGTCCATACTGTGAGTGCCCTTGATGATGGATCTAAGTGATGATCGACAACGATTGAGTGGCGGAAATAATCAATCACACAAATAACTAATAAACGTAAACCGAAACAATTGATTAAACAAAGTAAACGAGTTTATTAGCTTCAATAACGTATTGGAACTGATTACAATTGAGTTTAGTCGACAAATGGTGCTAGGGTTTCATCAACCCTAGCCAAAAACCCGTAGGTTTATATTTATACTAAAACAAAATCGGCAGACATGCGTCACTTGGTAAGTGTCGCATGTCGCCGCCTTCATGCGTCACTTACCTAAGTGTCGCTATACGTCACTTAGGCAAGTGTCGCCTAAACCAAAACTTAAGTGTCGCTATGTACAAAATCTATATTTCTATTAAATGACTAATCGACACTTTACAACTCGATAGACCAACTGACAGACAAACTGATATGCATCAACAAACTCCCCCGTGTCTTCAGCTTGGTCTTCAAAATCTTTAAACTTCAAAAACTTTAATCAGCACCAACCTTCTGGGAATGTTCCTCCTGCATGGATTCCCACTTTCAAAAAAATCTCGACCACCCTCATAAACTTTGAAGCTTCCTTTAAATCAGCTTGATTATACTGAAGTTTATTCTTGTAGAGAGCTTTCAAATCTTTCTTTGTCAGATTTATCAGGCTGATCGAATCAAAAACTCGAACGGACTTTCCCACAAATTCCTTACTTGGCCATTCTCCCCATTTACTGAAACGCCCTGAAAATCTAAACTTTTTTTTTTTTTTCAATTAGGACTCCTCGATCCTAAATTACCTTAGAATTCATTTTATATTTATCCCATATTAAATTTTGGACTAAAAACTGATTTTCTGATTTTGTACGTATTCACGCGATCCAAATTTTTTGAGTTGGGATCGCGTATCTAAGCACAAAACTTTCTGTTCACAAATTGCATTGACTCACGCGATCCAGAAAATTTTCTGGGATCGCGAAGCCATGTCTATTTTGGAAGTCAGCAAAAGTTAACTTTTTTAGCCAATTTCAAACACGCATAACTTTTTACTCGTTATGAATTAGGACCTGAAATTTTGCACACACCTTACCTATAACCATATAAACCTTTTCTCAATTCCACTTTTTCAAGTTTTACATTTTTCTAGGATTTGACCCGTAGACGAGTTTTCGGCTAAATTAGACCAAAAATCTCAACATATCAATTCCCAAACCATGATTTATGAAACACTGAGCTTTTGAACTCATAACACATATACTAAAACAAAGTTGTGAAGCTATTTCCCACACTCTTAACCTTCCTCTAACTCAATTTAAACCATGTGTGCTTTTAAAGACCCATTTTGACCCTTTTTTTTGACCTGCTAACTTTAAAGGGCTAATTTAACCCATTCAATAGTTGACCAATAGGACATTTGACTTCCTTACAACCTTTCAATATACATACAAAACCAAAATGGCAAGTATACTATAACTTGCCCTTTTACACTTTCTACAACATTTTTATCCATTACACATCATGATCTACTACTAAACCATACAATTACTTGTCTTTGCTTATACCTTTGCAACATGTCAAAACATTGTTTAAAAAGGCTTTCAAGGGCTTCAAAATGAGAATTAAAAGAGATGAGCTTGTATAACTTACAACAAGCTTGCAATCTCACGTCTAATCTTTGCTATCTTCCTTTCCCTTCCCACTTCCACTTGTACCTACAACATAAACTAAACTAATTAAGCACTTTGCTTAGTGAGTATAAGTATAACTAATCAAAATATGCATTAAAACATATAATAAGTAAGGAAATTATATTACTTCCCTTTTTCTCTTTCAATTCTCTATTCGCAAATTATAATCAAATGTGCACATTTCAAATCTTTCATTTAGCTAACCTTGATTAGCTAATCTAGTCATATCATTAGCTAGCATAGCTAGCTACTAATCAAAAACATGACTAACCTTGGTTAGTTATTCTAATCACTTTATGGCTAATAATCATTGACCATTCTAATCATATGCATTCATCATATTCAAATTCTAATAACAACTAATCATTCCATATACTCACCTTGACTTGTTGAACAACTTGTAACAAGATGATCAAACGATGATTACTCTTCTTTAACTCCTAATAAACATACATATAACACATATATCAATTATTAATCATACTTTTAACTACTAATCATCTAATCCCCTTCTCCCCCACTAGTTACATACTAACTTTACCTTACTAGGTTAATTAATTTCATTCTAACAATCAAAATCATATCTTTAATATGTGATTAAACTATTTTCTTGAGGTTAATTGCATCTACTCACACTTTAACACTTGTATTTTAACTAATTCATATAGTTTATAAGAAACCTCATGAACCCTAATCATAATCTTTCACTTTCACTATAAAATTGAGTTTCCAATTATCACTTATAAACTAAATTAACACTAGTTAATCCATTACAAGCCCTAATTTCGGATAAATTCATACCAATTAGCTAAAACCCATGAAAACCCAAATTCTAGGGTTTTTGAAGATAAGAAACAACTTACAACAGATTAGGCTTAAGTAAGGATGAAGAACTTGATGATTGTAGCTTGAATTTAAGGATTATGGATTGAATTTGAAAACTTTCTCTTGGCTTCCTCCTTTCCTACGATTTTACTCTGTTTTATTATTTGTTCTAGACTTGCTTGGAGGATGCAGGAAGAAGACACGTACTGTGTCTTTTAATTTCTTTAATTTCCTATACTACGTAGACTGGAACTGAACATCTTTTTACGTTTTCTACTATATATTATTATTTAATAGTCTATAATTAAAAAGATGTATATATTATTGTACACTAAAATAATACCTTAAAAACTGGGGTGTTACAACTCTCCCCCACTTATTCTGTTTGTGTCCTCATGAACCATTCTTGGTATACCGCAGGGTAGTATATCATCATCCACTCCTCCGGTTCCCAAGTAAATTCTGAACCCTTCCTATGACGCCACTGAACTTTAATTATCGAGACTGATTTATTTCTGAGTTGTTTCACTTTCTGATCGAGGATTCTAACTGGTTCTTCTACATAATTCAACTTGTCATTTACTTCTATTTCTGTCAGTGGCACATAAGAAGCTTCATCAACTAAGCATTTCTTGAGCTGAGACACATGAAATGTCTCATGAATGCTAGCAAGTTCTTCTGGTAACTGTAGTTGATAAGCAACCTTTCCAACTCTATCTGTGATTTCGAATGGTCCAATATATCTTGGACTTAACTTTCCACGCTTTCTGAACCGAATAATTCCTTTCCAAGGAGAAACTTTAAGCATCACCTTATCACCTATTTGAAATTCAATAGATCTTCTACGCTTGTCTGCATATGACTTTTGTCGATCTTGTGCCATCTTCATTCTTTCTCTAATCTGATCAATCTTTTCTGTAGTCATCTGCACAATATCTGTACTACCAAGTTCTCTTTGACCAACTTCGCCCCAACAAATTGGAGTTCGGCATTTTCTACCATATAGCATTTCATACGGCGGCATATTAATCGAGGAATGATAACTGTTATTATATGAGAATTCTACTAAAGGAAGATGAATATCCCAACTACCACCGAAATCTATGGCACAAGCTCTGAAAGTGCCTAGTGCTTGGATCTAGATGACAATTGACAGTAATTGATAGGCGGAATCAATCAATTACACTTGATGCTAACAAACACAAACCGAAACAATGATATTCAATCAAAGAAAACTCGTTTATTAGCTTGTATTGAGTATAGGGATCGATTACAGAGATACTAAGTCGACAAATTGTGCTAGGGTTTCGTCAACCCTAGCCGAAAACCCGTAGGTTTGTATTTATACTAAAACACAGCTGACATGCGTCACTTGTGGAAGTGTCGCATGTGGCCGCCTTAATGCGTCACTTACCTAAGTGTCGCTATGCGTCACTTAACCAAGTGTCGCTATGCGTCACTCAGATAAGTGTCGCCTAAACTAAAACACGAGTGTCGCATTTACAAAAGCTATATTTCTATTAAGAAACTAACGACACTAATTACAAATCGATAGACCAACTGACAGACACTCAAAGATGCATCAACAAGCTCTGAGCATATCCTCAAGGGTCTGAATGGTACGTTCACTCTGACCATCAGTTTGAGGATGAAAAGCTGTACTGATATGCAATCGAGTTCCCAAAATCTTCTTGAAATTTATTCCAAAATCGAAAAGTAAAGCGAGTATCTCGATCTGAAACTATAGAAAGTGGAACTCCATGTCTAGCAATTACTTCTTTAACATAAAGATCGGCTAACTTTTCTGAAGAAGAAGCTTCTTGAATAGGCAAGAAAATAGCATTTTTCGTCAAACGGTCCACAATCACCCAAATAGTATCATGTTGTCTTGGTGTTCTTGGCAATTTCGTAACAAAATCCATGGTGATGTGTTCCCATTTCCATACCGGTATATCTAAGGGTTGAAGTTTACCGTATGGTTGTTGATGCTCAGCTTTAACTTGCAGACAAGTAAGACAGTTCTGAACATGTTTAACTATATCGCGTTTCATACCTGGCCACCAATAGTCACGTTTTAAATCACGATACATCTTGGTAGCACCAGGATGAATAGAATATATGGATTTATGAGCTTCATCTAATAACATTTTCTTTACTTCACTTGTTTGTGGTATCCAGATTCTACCATAACGCGTCTTCAAACCCCTAGAATCATCTACTAATTCTGAGAGTTGACCCGCTAATCATTTTTTATTTGGGTCATTTGATGCTAAGACTTCAGCCTGAGCAGCTTTAATAGAATTAAACAACTGAGGAAGTACAGTTATTTGAAGAGATTTTACTGAAAGAACATAATGACTAGCTTTTTGACTAAGAGCATCGGCTACCACATTAGCTTTACCAGAATGGTAAAGTATGTCGCAGTCATAATCTTTTACTAAATCTAGCCATCTTCTCTGCCGATTGTTCAAATCACGCTGATCAAAAAAATATTTGAGACTTTTATGGTCGGTGTAAATGGTAAATTTAACACCATAAAGGTAATGGCGCCAAATTTTAAGAGCAAAGACCACAACTGCCAACTCAAGATCATGAGTGGGATAGTTCTGCTCATGTGATTTTAACTGATGGGAAGCATAAGCAATGACCTTCCTACGCTGCATAAGAACACAGCCTGATCCAAGTTTTGAGGCATCACAGTAAACTACCATAGCCTCATTACCTTCGGGTAAAACAAGGATAGGAGCTTGACTAAGCTTTTCTTTCAACATCTGAAACGCTTTTGATTGCTCATCTCCCCACTTCCACTGAACACTTTTTCTAGTTAACTGAGTCAATGGAGTAGCAATCTTTGAAAAATCTTGAATGAAACGACGATAGTAGCCAGCTAAACCAAGAAAACTTCTAACTTCAGTGGGGCTCGAAGGTGGTTCCCACTTCACTACTGCTGATATCTTGGAAGGATCAACTTGAATACCGTGAATATTGATCACGTGTTCAAGAAATTGGACTTCCCGTAGCCAAAATTCACATTTGGAGAATTTAGCATATAATCTTTCACGCTGAAGTATCTCTAGAATCTGCCTAAGATGTACTGCATGATCACTCTCACTTTTAGAATAAATGAGAATATCATCAATGAAAACTATAACAAAGATACCAAGCATGGGCCGACAAACTCGATTCATCAGGTCCATGAAAGCAGCTGGAGCATTTGTTAAGCCAAATGGCATGACTGTGAATTCAAAGTGACCATACCGAGTACGAAAAGCTGTTTTCGAAATATCTTCTTCCTTAACCTTTAACTGATGGTAGCCAGAATGAAGATCAATCTTTGAAAAGAAACTGGCACCCTGCAACTGATCAAATAAATCATCTATTCGAGGTAAAGGATATCGGTTTTTAATGGTCACTTTATTTAGTTCTCTGTAATCAATACACATCCTTAAGGAGCCGTCTTTCTTTTTAACAAACAAGACTAGGGCTCCCCAGGGCGAACTACTGGGACGGATAAAACTTTTATCTAAAAGCTCTTGCAGTTGTTTCATCATTTCTTGCATCTCAGTTGGAGCCAATCGATAAGGAGTTTTGGCAATAGGAGCAGCTCCAGGAACAAGATCAATTCGAAATTCCACTTGTCTGTCAGGTGGGATACCTGGAAGTTCATCAGGGAATACGTGAGGAAACTCTTTCACAATTGGAATGCTAGAAAGTTCTGGCACAGATTTAGAGTTATCGACCACGTGTGCCAAAAAGGCTCGACACCCATGTGACAACAATCTTTTAGCTCGAGCGAAGGTACAAACAGGAATAGACTGCTTAGAATGTTCACCATAAACAGTAACTTCTTTTCCACTAGGCGCTTTAAGAAGAACTACCTTTTCGTGACAGTTAATCATACCTCTATTCTTTCCCATCCAATCCATTCCTATTACAACATGAAATTCTCCCATTTGCATGGGAATTAAATCTATTTTGAATATTTCACCTCCTATCTCAATAGTACACCCTCTATAAACATCACTAACAATCACTAATTTACTATCTGCAATTTCAACTTCTAAAGGGTGTTCTAATCTAGCTATAGGAGTTTCAGCTTTTCACAAAATAAAAAGGACACAAAAGATTTTGTGGCTCCAGAGTCGAATAAAACATGGGCAGGTATAGTATTAATTATAAAGGTACCTGTCACCACGTCATGTGACTCTTTTGCCTCTTCTGCAGTGATCTGAAAAGAACGACCTTTTGCTCTCTGTCCACCTGTCTCTCTTTTCTTTTCAGCTTCTTTCTTTTGCTCATTTCTTTTCATATCTTCCAATCTAACGGGGCAATTAGCCTGTAGATGGTCATCCTTGTAACAATAAAAACACATACGATAAGGATTAGGACAATTTGCTGCAATATGCCCTGGTTTATGACATTTGTAACACGCGGTGCTCCCTAATTGACATTCCCCAGGATGCTTTCTACCACAATTATTACATTTAGGAAATTCCCGCGCTGGAGGCTGAGATTGACGGGTTGATGGTTGTGGTTGAGATCTTTGCTGTGGCCTCCCAAAGGATTTAAACTTCTTAAAAGGTTGAGATTGAGAAGTAGACTGTTCAACTTTTTGTTTATTACTAGCATCAGTAGCTTTAGCTTGCAATTCTTTCTCTCGCGTTAACCTTTTATTCATCATCTTTGGAATAGAATCATAAATAGTCGGGTCAACGGATTCTCTAATTTCAACATTTAAATGTCAGTGATAATGATCTTTCATTAAATTCGGATTTGAAGTATACTCTGGACAGAACTGAGATTTATCATAAAACAAATTCGTATACTCGGTCACCGACATCTTTCCCTGATCTATTGATAAAAACTCTCCCTTCAACCTTTCTACTTCTGCCATTGGTGCAAATTCTGCTATGAATTTTTCTGTAAACGTATTCCAAGGAAGCCTGGCAGCTCCCTCTGCACCAAGAGTTTTGATTTGAGTATTCCACCAATCCTGAGCACTTCCTTTTAATTGATGAGCTGCAAATAACACTCGCAATCTTTCCGGACACTCACAAAGCATAAAGGTTTCTTCCATCTTGCTTACCCATCCGTTACTGATAATCGGATCTCTTTCTCCTTTAAACTCTGGAGGACTACAATTAGCAAAATTCTTATACTCAAACTTTTCTTTTTCTCTATTCATTTGACGTTGAGCATTTAAAACTTCACTATTCGGCTGAGGGTTTGTTAAGATAGGATGTTTCTGTTCAAATTCTACTAATCGAGTAGTGATTATTTGCTCCATACGTTCATATACCGAAGGAGCAAATTCTTGTAAAGATTGGCTAATAACATCTTTTAATAACAACATGTCTTCTGGATCTAGACTTCTATTTGAAACGTTCTCCTCTTGAGTGGGAGAACGAACATTTGAACCCTCAGCTTCTCTATTCGGTGGGGTAGTCATTTACTAAAACAAAATAAATAATCTAATTAGTACTTTAGTAAATATTAAAATGCATAAACATCTAAAACTTTATAAACTAATGTGACACCCGTCAATTTAGGGCTAGTAATTAGTGCCTAATCAATTATTATTACATGTAATTAGTTCTGTGTTAGGCTAATTAATGTACCGATATATATATTATTGAATATATACAATTATGCGATTCGATTAAATCGTACAAGTTTCAAATCGAATGTAATTCGGTTCAATTAAATACGGACGTTGGTGAAACAATTTTATTAAATAATATAACATTATTTAATGACAATATCTTCCCAAAATATTATTTTGATAATAATACTTTGTAATCAATTCGTGTCGTACAAACAACGGTTACGTGATTTAAAATCCGTACAACGAACGAGCAAATCGAGATCCCTAAATTAACGAATCATCTATATAAATGTTTTTCCAAGTATTTAGAAAGAACACTTCAAGTGAAAGTATTGAAATCTAAATTGTTACTTAAAAACGCGTAATAAACGTTTAAACACCAAACCGAACGAGAAACGAACACCGCACGAAGCACAAATCGAATAAGTGAGAAAATGACCAAAATACCCCTGAGTGGGCCCCCTTGGCCGGCCCCCTCAACCCCCATGTGCACCCATGTGCCACCTTTCCTTTCCTCCTTTAATCCTTCATGCAACCCACTCACTCATTACTTCCATACATTCAACATGCAAGACCATTTTCCACTAACTCTCTTTCTCTCATTTTCTCCAACTTCTCTCTATCACTTCTCTCTCTAAAAATCCAGAGAATTCTAACCACCATAACTCCACCATAAACTACCAAGTCACCACCATCAACCACCAACAAATTCCTTAACTATTTGTAATAATAACAAGCTCAAGAACACTTACACCATCATCTCATCACATTTCCATCAAGATCTTTGTAAGGAAACTCTTTCTTACTTTCATATTGTCTATTTACATGTTATAAAGCTCACCTAATAAGATTATGTCCAAATATAAACTTGAAATACGTTTTTATGAACTTTTCACAAAAGATACACAATCTGTCCAGAAAAACACAGATTACTAAAAATGTCATAACTTGAGTTCTAAGAAGATTTAGAAGATGCATTTTTTTTTAAAATTTGCGTATTGAAAAGATCTACAACTTTTATGTTTTACGTTTTTACCAGATCTGAACGTATTTTTCTCTATTTATCGATTTTTAGGACTCACCTGACTAAAATCAGAAACTGGACTATGCATGACAAGTTAAATTGTTTCTCTATGATCATGGACTTAAGACTCTTGGAAAAATATATGTTAGACCCTAAACACATAGAAGATCAGTTAGAAAAATTGGTGAGACTTGATTGGGAGCAGAAATATGTTAGACACATGGTGGAATAAACCGACAAAAAAAGTCGAAATGTGAAATCTTAAATATTTGGAACTTTTATAAGAATCGACACTCTTGGTGAACTTGGACACAAACCGACAATTTATTTAGACTCTATAAACTGATAATTGGGTTGGGTGAAAGTTTCGGGTCAAACCGAGTAAGTTTGACCAAGTCAACAAAAGTGGCTAGTTTTCGAAAAACTTACTATTTTTGGAAAGTAATAACAAAAAATGGGTTTGGTTGACCTAGTTAGTAACTTGGACCAAAAACTAAATTTAGAAAGTTTCCTGAATGAATAACCGACACTTATAACACTTGGATTAAAATTAGAAATCTGGTCAGACGTAAGTGTCGCCCTACCAGAGACACTTACCCAAGTGACGCCTATAGCGTCACTTACCTTTAGTGACGCCTAAACCAAGTGCCGCATATAGCGTCACTACCCCAAGTGACGCTGCCCATTTAAAATCACATTTGAACGTCACTTGACCTAGTGCCGTTAACCAACTAAGTGCCGCCTATAGCGACACTTACCTAAGTGACGCCCCTAAGTGACTCTACAAGTGACTCTACAAGTGACTTTATAAGTGACTCTATAAGTGACTCTACAAGTGACTCTACAAGTGACTCTATAAGTGACTCTATAAGTGACTCTAGAAGTGACTCTATAAGTGACTCATAGATTGACCAACCTTGACCAACTTTGACCTACGGTTTATGTCTTATACAAACTAAAATAATCTGTTTGCAACACACGATATGTACTAATGAATAGTATGCAATAAAACAAACTTAATAATAATGTCTTAAAGGATTATTATTACAAACTTTCACCAATGGATTGTATACGTTTTGATGAACAAAGTTGAATAATCAAACATTTGGACATAACTAATTGTTGGACAACAAACATAGATGGTCTGTTGAGACATCTACTCACTCATATAACGTGATGCGTTTTGAACGCCTGACAGGTTACAAGTCTTCGGACATCAATTCATAGCTAATCAATTCAAGTTTATTTTAATAAACACTCAAGGCTCAGGTGAGTCTCATGGCCCCTATTTTACTGCTTTTCAATCAGGGGTGTGATTACATTGCTCGTTTTATTTACATGTTGAACGCAAGTACAAATCAATCAAATACTACATGAGTTGTTTTCACTAATCAATTTAAAGCCCTCCATAACATAGTTTGGTAATACATCTGTAGCGTGAATGTTAGTATATGATATCATATAGGATTGACAATCCTCGTCCGGGTTAGCACGCACTAACTGGTCAAACGGACGTATTAGCATTTGGGGAGACGAGTGTGGATTAGGCACTCGTAGGAGGCAACTCAGTTAGGTTTCCTTAATTGGACCTGACACTCAAGTTAAGCTCAGACTATGTGCTCATGGCTGTATAACTTTTATTTTGCTTAATTGCATTTTAAATTCAATTATAAAATCTTGCGGTTCATACAAATATATGTTGATATACAAACCTGTGAGCTCACCAGCGTTTCGCTGACCCATTTTAGCATGTATCACAGGTGACCAGCAGTAGGTTGGACTGCTCAATCAAGATTTATTAGCTCGAGTCAGCATGCAAACAATCAGAGATTTAGCTGCATTATTACATTTTGTATAGTTTAATTATGTACTTAAATCTCTCAATTTCAAAAGGAGCTAATGTAAACTTTTATTTTATCAATTTCAAATGTAAAACGACGCATGTAATGGTCGTTTACTATTAATCTCTGTGCTTTAATTATTAATTAGTAACACCCAAATCCTGCTTCCGCTAAATGATAATTTGGGGGTGTTACAACTAACTAGCACAACGATTATCTTTTCTTTTCTCACATGCTTAGAAACTCTGAATCTCCCATGTGTACTAATGTAATGTAACCCCGTTGGCCAGACGTAGTTACATTAAACTAATTACACATTTCTATTCAAAGTTCTTAAACACATTTCAAATCAAGGCAAAAATCATTACTATAATCACAATCTACTAATCACATATTAATAATACTGCTAAAACACAACTATAACTTGCTACTAAACGTTTATAAGTGGTTTAAGTTTAGGCAATCCTACTGTAGATTGCATAAATCTCTTAAACCATTACTCTGATACCAACTTGAAACGCCCTGAAAATTTGAACTTTATTTTTTTTTTTCAATTAGGACTCCTCGATCCTAAATTACCTTAGAATTCATTTTATATTTATCCCATATTAACTTTTGGACTAAAAACTGATTTTCTGATTTTGTACGTACTCACGCGATCCAAATTTTTTGAGCTGGGATCGCGTATCTAAGCACAAAACTTTCTGTTCACAAATTGCACTGACTCACGCGATCCAGGAAATATTCTGGGATCGCGTAGCCATGCCTATTTTGGAAGTCAGCAAAAGTCAACTTTTTTAGCCAATTTCAAACACGCATAACTTTTTACTCGTTATGAATTAGGACCTAAAATTTTGCACACACCTTCCCTATAACCATATAAACCTTTTCTCAATTCCACTTTTTCAAGTTTTACATTTTTCTAGGATTTGACCCGTAGACGGGTTTTCGGCTAAATTAGACCAAAAATCTCAACATATCAATTCCCAAACCATGATTTATGAAACACTGAGCTTTTGAACTCATAACACATATACTAAAACAAAGTTGTGAAGCTATTTCCCACACTCTTAACCTTCCTCTAACTCAATTTAAACCGTGTGTGCTTTTAAAGACCCATTTTGACCCTTTTTTTTTACCCGCTGACTTTAAAGGGCTAATTTAACCCATTCAATAGTTGACCAATAGGACATTTGACTTCCTTACAACCTTTCAATATACATACAAAACCAAAATGACAAGTATACTATAACTTGCCCTTTTACACTTTCTACAACATTTTTATCCATTACATATCATGATCTACTACTAAACCATACAATTACTTGTCTTTGCTTATACCTTTGCAACATGTCAAAACATTGTTTAAAAAGGCTTTCAAGGGCTTCAAAACGAGAATTAAAAGAGATGAGGTTGTATAACTTACAACAAGCTTGCAATCTCACGTCTAATCTTTGCTAGCTTCCTTTCCCTTCCCACTTCCACTTGTACCTAGAACATAAACTAAACTAATTAAGCACTTTGCTTAGTGAGTATAAGTATAACTAATCAAAATATGCATTAAAACATATAATAAGTAAGGAAATTATATTACTTCCCTTTTTCTCTTTCAATTCTCTATTCGCAAATTATAATCAAATGTGCACATTTCAAATCTTTCATTTAGCTAACCTTGATTAGCTAATCTACTCATATCATTAGCTAGCATAGCTAGCTACTAATCAAGAACATAACTAACCTTGGTTAGTTATTCTAATCACTTTATGGCTAATAATCATTGACCTTTCTAATCATATGCATTCATCATATTCAAATTCTAATAACAACTAATCATTCCATATACTCACCTTGACTTGTTGAACAATTTGTAACAAGATGATCAAACGATGATTACTCTTCTTTAACTCCTAATACACATACATATAACACATATATCAATTATTAATCATACTTTTAACTACTAATCATCTAATTCCCTTCTCCCCCACTAGTTACATACTAACTTTACCTTACTAGGTTAATTAATTTCATTCTAACAATCAAAATCATTTCTTTAATATTTGATTAAACTATTTTCTTGAGGTTAATTGCATCTACTCACACTTTAACACTTGTATTTTAACTAATTCATATAGTTTATAAGAAACCTCAGGAACCCTAATCATAATCTTTCACTTTCACTATAAAATTGAGTTTCTAATTATCACTTATAAACTAAATTAACACTAGTTAATCCATTACAAGCCCTAATTTCGGATAAATTCATACCAATTAGCTAAAACCCATGAAAACCCAAATTCTAGGGTTTTTGAAGTGAAGAAACAACTTAAAACAGATTAGGCTTAAGTAAGGATGAAGAACTTGATGATTGTAGCTTGAATTTAAGGATTATAGATAGAATTTGAAAACTTTCTCTTGGCTTCCTCCTTTCCTGCGATTTTACTCTGTTTTATTATTTGTTCTAGACTTGCTTGGAGGATGCAGGAAGAAGACACGTACTGTGTCTTTTAATTTCTTTAATTTCCTATACTATGCAGTCTGGAACTGAACATCTTTTTACGTTTTCTATTATATATTATTATTAAATAGTCTATAATTAAAAAGATGTATATATTATTGTACACTAAAATAATACCTTAAAAACCGGGGTGTTACATTTACCCTGTGTCTGTACCACAGCAGTCTTGGTAGAATATTCAATTACAACTTCTTGAGTGACAGGATCAAACCACCAATACTTTAAATCTCGTAAGAAATCCAGTGGTAACTCCTGTAAGGGAACAGTCTTAAGACTAGCAGCTGGTGGATAATGATATTTCACAATCGGTTGTTGAGTTCTTAGATCAATCTTTTTCTTGTAAGAATACCGAACTCCCAGCTCTGGTCTAATCCACATATATTTCTTGTTGTAGATCTCTTTTCTCAGAATTTTCTAAAAGAGAACTCCTCGAGTATCTTCAGAATGATTTACAATATTCAACTGAGCAAGACGATTAAGTTCGACCTTTGGCAATGTACTGATATGATTGAATCTAGGCTTGAAGTATTGCACGCCATCGCTTCTCTTGATCAAGATGAGAAAGTTGTCAACATCGAATTTCCAACTTCTGATTAAACCGGTCAATTCACCTTTAACTTGATAAGTTTTGCAAATCTTCAAATCAGGTGCAATTGGTGCGTACTCTACTTGTGGTTTTGAACTTCCTGAAGATGTAGAATCAGGAACTGATTCATCAGCAGATTGTTCCATTGCAGGTTCTGCCTCATCTTCAGAAGAATTTGTCTCAATAACCGGAGCATCAAAATTGTATGCTGGAGCAGGTTGTCGTAACACTGGCTCCGGTTCACGTTCAGGTGCCGGTTCTTGATTTGGATTATCCATATATTCCTCATCCGACCCTGGAACCTTTGTATCCATTTCAACATCATCGGTATCAACTGATCTATCTACTTCATCAAATTGATTAACCAAACTCTGCAGATATGTCAGATTGACATTTGAATAGTCAGCTGCAATTGGAGTCGGTTGTCCTGGAACATCAACAAAATAATCTAAAGCAATATTTTCATTGATTGTTGAATCAAGATTTACATTTTCAGATTCTGGGGGAGGCGGTACATTTGTTTCCAAGGTACGCTGACCTTCCTCCCCCGAAACAACAGTAACAGACTCCAACTCTAGCAATCTAGAATCTAACTCAGACACCTGGAGCTTTAACTCATCCACCTGTGCAGCTTTAAGCTCTAACTCCTTGATCTGAGAAGCATGAGCTGCAATAATCGCGTTCTGATCATCAAAGCGTTTGCTCAATTGCTCCATTTGGCTCAAAAGCTGTTGAATAGATGGGAGCTGTGGCTGTGGTTGATGTTGTGGAAATTGTTGTTGTTGCTGAGGCGTTCGCTGACCAGATTCCTATATAAGGATTCCTGTTCTCTGGCGTCTCCTCAATGGTAAATCAGAATAGGATGGAGAAGACCCAGCTGGTCGCTTGCTAGGGTTCCTCGGTACATGAACCCTCCTGGCAAAAATCCTTCTCAGAATACGCTTAAAGCGTCGAGGATCAGCAATCTGAATCCCATCCAAAGCAGCCGGTGGGGGCACATCACCCTCAGAATCGGGCGGTGTGGGCCCACCATCATCGGTATCCTCATCAACACGCTCAACACGATCAATATCGTCCAAATCCTGGGCAATCTCAGTGTCAACCAGATCATCCTCATTTACCGGAGGAATCACATCATCCTCAAATCCGTCATTTATCGGCGCAACATAGTTTTCATTGACTATGTGCCCGAACAGTTCGCGATCAGCCAAAACTTGTTCACCCTTTGGCGCTAATTTGAAGTCATTGAAGACGCGTAGAAGCATTGGCGTTGGCACCAAAAGGGATCGTTGATCAGGAGCAATCTCAAGATTCAAATCGTTTAACAGCAGCTGCACAAACCGTGGATATTGCAGCCACTTATCCTTCCCTGCCCGAATGTTCTCAACCATGTTGCCAAAGATGTATCCGCTAAAGTTATACGGCTTGTTGTAGATCAAGGCTAACATGAGAGATAGAGTCAAATGACTCGCAACATCATATCCTCCCTTCCTCGGAGATAAACAGACGATCACAATATGACACAAATATCTCCAAACCCGGCATAGATATTGTTTGCGGAATCGGAAAGCTGATTTGTCAGATAACCCATACGTTGAAGTCCGCCGTAGATAAACGATGTGTCGAACATAGTCGGCATGGTATGGTTCTCTTTGAATTGGAGAACCCGACGAATAGAGTTCTCGGTGATCTCAATCTCCTCACCAAATATCTTAGACACTATTCTCGGGACGTCACCTGAGTCCGAATAAAGGCATGGTCGTAGAACTCTTCGATCTGATTCATGTAGACCGGAGTAGATGCAGTGATAGCATAATGAATCCTCGATCGTCTTAAGAACTCAATCATAGGTCTGAAGGGAGCCGAGTTCGCATGCGTGGACTCCAAGAAAGCTGTGATATTGTGACGAGTGTTGGTGCGGCGATAGTAGTTTTGTAAATCAGCCATCTGTAAGCTAAAATACGAAACAAAGATAACCAGAAACGTTATAGAATTAGCACAAACACGCATAATCTAATAAACCAAAATTCTGATTTAGACGTCACTTAGGAAGTGACGCATAAACACTACCGACACTTAGGAAGTGTCGTAGAAAACAGTGCTCAAAATCAGAAATTAAGTATAGCGTCACTTAGGGTAAGTGACGCTATCATGCGTCACTGGTGTAAGTGACGTTGGGAAATCATGCGTCATTAGATACGACACTTAAGAAGTGTCAGGGCAAAAGTATGCGGCATTTAGAATAGTGACGGTAACCCAGTGTCAGGGCAAGTACTTTGACTTGTGTTTGCTTAATTTTTAAGTATATATTAACAGAAACCAGGTCTATACTTACGTATAATAGAGGAAACGGTCAATATATACCCCAAATGATATCAAATAAACTTCTTTCACGAAAACATGTCTAGCATAAGGAAGAAATTAAGACTTTTGTCATACATCTAATGATGTTGTACCACTTGAAATAAACAATTAATTATTAGGCTTCTTAAGAAATCTCAAAGAGTTTTGCATAACATGCCTACTAATATATCGTATGATGAAGACAATGTTTATAAAAACTGTTATCAACACGTCAGATAAATCTACTGACACATCCAAGATAAATCTTAAAATTCCATTTTGTGCACGTCACCCGATGTACTATCATATCCCAAGTTGTTTACAGACACAATTTCAACGTCTATTTTAAAATGTAGCAATGGTGTATTTCTATAATACTAAAAAGTATAAAAAGTGGCTGTTGCGTTTTTTTTTTTTTTTTTTTTTTTTTAAAAAAACACACACAAAAGAGATAAATTACATTCCAATTTACAAATTACTTTTTGGCTATAACGATCCTTAAACCAATCATGTTGATTAGTTCATCACATCGAGTACGCGAAAAAGCTTTTGTGAAAAGGTCGGCATTCTGCTTTAAGGTACAAGGTCTATCAGGTGTTTTTCATAGCAATCCCGTATAAAGTGGAACCTAAGTTCAATGTGTTTAGTCTTAGAGTGCTGTACGGGATTGCGTGTGATAGATATAGCAGCAGTGTTATCTATGTGAATAGGAGTCATAGAAATAAGTAACCCGTAATCACGCAGTTGATGCTGAATCCATAGAACCTGAGAGCAGCAACTCGCAGCAGCAACGTACTCAGCTTCCGCAGTTGAAAGAGAAATTGTAGTCTGTTTCTTGCATTGCCATGAGACCAATCGAGATCCGAGGAATTGACATCCTCCAGTGGTAGATTTCTTGTCTATGCTGCAGCCTCCATGATCCGAATCCGAATAGGCAGAAAGAGCGAATGATTTCTCGTTTGAATACCATAGACCAAGATTGGGTCTATGTTTGAGATAACCAAAAATTCGTTTTACCGCCTTCATGTGAGACACCTTGGGTTTGGCTTGAAAGCGTGAGCATACGGATACCACAAACACAATATCCGGTCGAGAAGCAGTCAAATACATCAAAGAACCTATCATTGATCGATAGTCCTTTTCTTTGCAATCTTCCTCATCTTCAGCAAGTCTAAGGTTGTGATTAAGTTCGATAGGAGTCCCATAGGTTTTACAATTGAGCAGGTCATATCTAGTCAACATGTCTTTGACATATTTTGACTAATGAATATAAATACCTTTTGGAGACTGCTCAACTTGTACACCTAAAAAGAATTTGAGCTCCCCCATCGCACTCATCTCAAACTCAGATTTCATAATCTCCTCAAAATGCTTGCACATCGCCTCATTTGTAGAGCCAAAGATAATATCGTCCACATACACCTGCACAAGTAACATATCTTCTTGATCCCCAGTCTGTTCTTTACGAATGAACAGAGAACTATCGATATTCCCTCGAACAAAGCCATGCTTAATTAAGTGGGTAGTGAGCCTCTCATACCAAAGCCGTGGAGCTTGATGAAGACCATATAGTCCCTTGTTCAACTTGCAGACGTATTCTGGATGCTCAGGGTCTTCAAAACCTGGAGGCTGTTTAACATACACATCCGTATCCACTTGTCCATATAGAAAGGCGCTTTTAACATCGAGTTGGTTAACACGAAACTTTTTGAAAGAAGCGAACGCAAGAAAGATTCGAATAGACTCAAGTCTTGCCACAGGAGCGAAGACTTCATCATAATCCAAGCCCTCGATTTGACTAAAACCTTGAACAACCAATCGAGCTTTATTACGAATCACTATACCCCGATCATCCATCTTATTTCGAAATACCCATTGAGTGCCGGTTAAGTGAGCACCTTTGGGTAATGGAACTATATTCCAAACGTGCAGCTTGTTGAACTGCTGTAACTCTTCTTGCATGGCCTCGACCCAGGATGGATCTTTTAAGGCCTCATCAACTTTCTTGGGTTCAATTTGGGATAAATGGCAAGAATTTATCCGAGCAACCAGATTCAACATTTCTTGATTTGGATTTTGTTTCACTTGTTGCCTTGTTTGAACCGCAGCATTAGGATCACCGATAATATTATCGATGGGGTGATCCCTGTGTACACGTGTCACTGGGATTAACTCTGGTGAAAGTACTAACTCCAAGTTGTTCATATCCCCTTCAGTGACGGGAACAGTGTTAGTCTCAGAAGCAGTAGAACTTTCAGGTTGCACAGGTGGTTGTAGTTCCGCATCTTCTTGATCATAATCGTTAAAGTTAGTGAAAACAGTGTCTTCTTCTTCATCTTCCTCTAAAAGAGGCATATTGGGATCATCAGGATGTTCTTTTGCATTAATCGTTCCTGAAGTCGAAGGAACATCCGAAGGTGGGATAGTAGGAGATGATGTGGGTGTAGTCGGTAATGGTGTGGGTGTTGGAGGTGATGGTGTGGGTGTTGGAGTAGGTGTGGATGTAGGTTTTGAGGTAGATGTGTCTTGAAACAGACTGATGCCATGAAGTAGGGTAACTAACTCCTCCTCTTCATCATCTTCTTCGGGTATGTCAAAAGAGTTAAACACATCCTTATAATTAAACAACCATTCCGGACCCGTTCCTTGAGGAGGATCCGTGTAACGCAGGCATTTTACCTCAAAATGTTCTTCCACCTGGTGTGTTGATTTAATGTAGACTCTTTTGTTCGAAGAGTTGACTGAATAACGAAGGAAAATCCCTTCAACAGCTTTAGCTCCAAACTTCGAGACCTTTTCTTTTGGGATCATAATCAGACACGGACACCCAAATGGCTCTAGAAACTGCAAAGTTGGCTTACGGTTATTGAAAAGTTCATAACAGGTCTTGTTCTTTTTCTTGACCGTGAGCACGCGATTCAGAACGTAACAAGCAGTACTGACTGCTTCTGCCCAAAATATAATAGGAAGCTTAGAATCGGCCAGCATAGTCCGAGCTGTCTCGATAATAGTCCTATTCTTACGTTCTGCAACTCCATTCTGTTGAGGAGTTCTTGGAGCACTGAACTGATGATCAATGCCTTTCGTGGCACAATATAATTTAAGAGTTGAGTTCTTGAATTCAGTTCCATTGTCACTTGGCAGTCTCTTTACCTTTAAGTTGCACAGATTTGCCAACTTATCCAACAGATACACCAAAATATCTGGTGTTTCACTTTTCGCAGCTAGAAAGTATACCCACGAAAATCTGGAGTAGTCATCGGTGACTACTAAGCAGTAAGATCTACCACCGATGCTCTTAGTGGAAATAGGACCAAAAAGATCCATATGTAAGAGCTCCAGTGGTGCAGCAATGGAATTCACTACCTTCGACTTATGGGACTTTTTGTGGAGTTTCCCTTTATGGCATGCAATGCGATCATCTTTTAGGGCAAATGACTGTTTTGGAACTCCATTTACCAAATCATTATTTATGAGAAAATTCATTTTGCGAAAATGAATGTGTCCCATCCGTCTATGCCAAAGTAGTGATTCCTTTTTCGAAGCCTTTGACAGAAGACAAGTGTACTCATCTGTAGTCTCCACAGTTCGCATATTCATCACGTAGGTATCGTTTCTCCGTGGCGCCCTCATAAGCACCCATTCTCCAGGGATAACGAAACCTGGCTTCAGTATCACACAATCTGTCTTTGTGAAAGCAGTGGTAAAATCTTTATCACAGACTTGTGAAACGCTCAGCAAGTTGTGAGTAAGTTGAGCCACATAGTTCACATTCTCAAAGCTAACTTTCCCGTTAGTTAGTGTTCCCTTTCCGGCAATTGTTCCTCCAGTATCTCTAGCAAAAGCAACATGTCCTCCGGCGTGTGGTTTAACATCCGTCAAAAGAGACACATCGCCAGTCATGTGTCGCGAGCAGCCACTATCCATGAACCATTCACTATCTTTAACGCGTTCTGACTGCTGCAACACATAAAGGTAAGGAGATTAGTGAGAAATGGTGACCCAAGCCTTTACAGACTTAGGTCTACCAAGGTCATCAACAATAATCACCTCAGACATAACTTTATTTTTTAACAAATCAGAATTTTCATCTAATGTGTTATTGTTGATGACGGAAGAGTCACTAACAGACTCCTTTCATTTCCAAACTTTAGAGTGTTCGGAAATTGGTTTGGGAGTAATGTCGGGCTTTTGTTTTGGCAAAGGTTTTTGCCCAACATTACTTGGCTTCTCAGCAGGCTTGGGAGAGATTGAATAACGCCTTAGTGGATATTTTGAAAATGAATTTCTATAAACTGATGTCCTAGGCATCTCTCTCCCATAGTGCTGATGAGAAAGTTTGGGACATTCACGCATTAAATGTCCTTGTCTCTTACAGTAGAAGCACGAACGAGTCTCAACAAATGGTTGAGGCTGAGGACTTACCACAGGAGGAGGGTAAGCATTTCTAGAACATGAACATTGCGTGCACGTCTTAGAAAATGCTTGTTTTGGTTGAGAGGTTGAAGTGGAAGGTTTATCACAAAAATCTTTTTCACGTGTAACTTTATGTTGCAAAATCTTTACAGGTGACTGTAAAGTTTGAGATTTTGCGTTTAAAACCTTGTCTTTTCCCTTTTTAGGTTGAGCCTTAATTGCAGGTTCAACCTTTAAAACCACTTTTTCAGGTTTTACTTCAACCTTTTTAAAATTCAGGATACTCCTGATCAGTAATGTCCTCGATCTCAAAAATCTCCTCAATACTAACTGGAGATTCACATTTAGACTTAACAAACTGAGGCGAAGGATACTCTGGCCGCTTGATTTTCTCCTTTGCTTGTTTGTTTTGATTATTCACCTTTGACTTGACCCCATATAACAATGCATAGTCAACAGGAATCTCTTCGGTGCCTTCCTTAACAGGCATAGGACAGTATTCAGTGGGAGGCGGGACTACAGTATAACCTAGTCCTGTCTTAGTTTTATTATCTGTCCTCTGCTTGTTAAGGATTTCATTGAAGGCAACCGTAGAAGAAGAGGAACCTAGAATCTTATTTTTATAGTTGTCATATTCAACTTTCAAATCAGAGAGTTCCTTTCTTAAAAGTTCTATTTCAGCAAGATAGCTATTAATAGCATCCCGTTGACTAAAAACCTTAGATTTATACCTTTGAGTGTCCTGTTTATAAGCCTCAATTTTCTTATCATACAGTTGTTCATTGGCCTTTAAGTACTTATTGGACTCATTAAGTTTTTCAACTTTTTTTCTTAAGTCTACGTTGTCTTCTTGATAGCACTTTAAAGATTCAGTTAACTTAATGCATGAAATACAGTTCAAAGGCTCTTCTGGTTCATTGCGTACCTCATTAGAAATGTGAGCCATAAGACACTGTTGATACTTGTCAGCATACATGCTTCAGTCTGTGTTGGTAGGCTCAAAGACAACTAGTGCATCAGCTGTCGCATGCTTTACTTCTTCTTTCTCTGGAGTTCTAGGAGCATCAGGCTTCGTGAAACCCGATGGAGGAACTTTGGGTTTTTCACATTCTCTAGCAAAATGTCCCAAATTCTGACAATTATAACACCAAACCTTGCTCTTGTCAAAACCAAAACTGGTTTTGCCATCTCCTTCCAAACTCTTGCGCCCAGTCCGTTGCAAGAATTTCTGAACTCTCCTTGAGATCATGGCAATATTACAGTTTAAATCCATTTGCTTAAGATCATCGTCATCCAATTGAGCATAATCTTCTTTAGGAAGTTCTAATGTAGAATTTGGTTATGAAACCAAATCCTTGTAGGAGCTAAGAAAAGCTGTATAGATAGCAGCCTGTTCTTGAATAGCAGGGGACATTGGAACTTGCTGTTATGACCCTTGTGAGGGTCCAGAAGCATACACCGGATGATGAGCACCAGTAGGCTGCAATGAAGGCTGCAATGGAGAGCTTGTAGCAGAAACGAAGGCCATTCCACCATAAGTCTTCCCGGTGTTGACCTTTCCTCCATATAATGTCGAGTCTTGAACAAAACCACCTGATTTACACTCTTTCTTCTTCAACTCCATTGCATGAGCTTGAAGAACGCCAATTAGCTCATCCAAGTTCATTGTTGCTAACTCTTGGCTCTCTTTTAGAAATTGCACTTTAACGTCCCAACTACTAGGTAGAACTTCCAACAGCTTCTTATTTACCTCAATCTGAGGGAAATTGTAACCTCCCTCGGTTAACTCACTAACTAACTGTGAGTATCTTGTAAATACGCCAGATGTTGTTTCATTAGGAAGAGAATCATACTGTTTCTTGATTAGTTCTAATTTAGCCTCCTTGTACTTCTGATTTCCACCACATCTCATCTCAATAGCCTTCCAAAGATCGTATGTTATGTCATGAGTTTTGAAGAGGCGTAAGACATCTTTAGTGAGGCACATACAGATGGCCGAATGAGCCTTTCTTTCAATATCATACTCTTTTTTCTCTTCAGGAGACATAGCTTTATAAGTTTTGGATGGAGGGATACCACGATAGTCTCCCTCAGCTACTGGAGCTTCATATCTTTCTCTGAGTGGACCCCAGAGCTCTGGACAGTGGAAATCTACGTATTGTTCAAATCGGTCACGCCAATATGCGTAATCCATATCAGCAGTGAACAGAGAAGGTTTATTATTAGAACCGACATCATGATTTTGTTTAATCATATCCCTGATTCCCAGAATATCTTCTTTATCAGCAGCAGCCATTAAAGAATATCCTGAAAATTAGCTCAAAAACAAGAACTTGAAAACTTATTAGTACCAAAGGCGTCACTTGGTAAGTGACGCACTTAAGTGTCACAACGACTAGCGGCACTTAATAAGTGACGCTATCGAGTGACGTATAAAGTGACTGATGACACTGTAAGCAAGTGTCGCTCAATCTAGCAAGTGACGCACTCAAGTGTCGTACTTGAGTGACGCAATAAAACAAACAGGCGTCACTAGCGAAAGTGACACAAGAAATCAAACAGGCGTCACTAGCAGAAGTGACGCTTGGCAAGCAAGTGACGTGCTAAAGTGACGCACATGAGTGACGGTGGATTTATGTAGACGACACTTAAGTTAAGTGTCGTATTAACCCCAAATGACGCTCTAAGTGACGCACCAAAGTGACGCACCAGAGTGTCGGTAAAACCCTAATTTGGACTTACGAAGTGCTGCACTAAGTGACACGTTCAAGTGACGCAACGAGTGTCGCAGAAACGGTTGTAAAGTCCCAAAAACCCTAAAAGTCGAAAATTTCGTAAACCTAACAAAAATTCCTCAAACCCTAACGAACGAAACCTGTAATTATTGATGAAAATCGTCTCGAAAGCACCTAATCAACCCGAAATCCGTGATTATTCTTGGTTCTTTATACGAACCAAGCCGAAATCAATCCAAAAATGTCTTCAAAGTGCCAATCGAATCACCTAAATGCTCTGATACCAGTTGTGAGTGCCCTTGATGATGGATCGAAGTGATGATCGACAGCGATTGAGTGGCGGAAATAATCAATCACACAAATAACTAATAAACGTAAACCGAAACAATTGATTAAACAAAGTAAACGAGTTTATTAGCTTCAATAACGTATTAGAACTGATTACAATTGAGTTTATTCGACAAATGGTGCTAGGGTTTCATCAACCCTAGCCAAAAACCCGCAGGTTTATATTTATACTAAAACAAAATCGGCAGACATGCGTCACTTGGTAAGTGTCGCATGTCGCTGCCTTCATGCGTCACTTACCTAAGTGTCGCTATGTGTCACTTAGGCAAGTGTCGCCTAAACTAAAACTTAAGTGTCGCTAGGTACAAAATCTATATTTCTATTAAACGACTAATCGATACTTTACAACTCGATAGACCAATTGATAGATAAAATGATATGCATCAACACATACTAATGAATTCAGGATGAGGTTCCTCCTGAATTTCATGTTCTGGAGTGGTTGAATTGGATTGGTATTCCATTCCTTTTTTTAGAGTTGTGAGAGTAAAGATATGATACTCGTTGTGCAAAAACTAATGCCCTTTTTAAAGAACAAGATGTGCAGAGAACATTTTGAAAATTGTGAACTGAAAGACGTATCTCTGTGAGGTACTGTTTTTCTAAAACGGTGTGACTTATTTGTTTCAAAACTAAACTAATTATAAAATGTGATAATTTGAGAAAAGGATAAAATATTCACAGTGAAAGAGAAAAGAAGTTTACTGTATGACACTGATTAAGAGGTGATTTTGAGAAAGAGGAGTGCATAAACTTATTATGCATTCAACATGCCGAGCTCGTTGATTAAAAAGTTGAACCTAGTTTCATCCAGAGGTTTGGTGAAGATATTAGCGAGCTGATGTTCAGTTGGAATAAAATGGAGTTCCACATCACTTATCATCACATGATCTCTAATAAAATGATATCTTACATCGATGTGCTTGGTTCTTGAATGATGAACATGATTGTTTGTAATGGCTATTGCACTTTGATTGTCACAGAGAATAGGTATCTTCTTCAGCTAGCTGATTTTTCATCTAGAGAACCTGAGCAGTGCAATGACCAACAACAATGTATTCAGCTTCAGTTGTGGAAGTTGAAATAGAATATTGTTTCTTGCTGGACCATCTGATTAATTTTCCTCCAAGAAGTTGACATCCTCCTAAAGTACTTTTTCTATCAATCTTACAACTTGCATGATCAGAATCTGAAAAACCAATTAGCTTAAACCCTGAGCCTCTGAGATACCAGAGACCAAGGTTGGGAGTACCCTTTAGGTACCTGAAGATTCTTTTCACAGCGATCAGATGTGATTCTTTAGGGTTTGCTTGATAGTGAGCACAGAGACAAGTACAAAACATAATATCAAGTCTACTTGTAGTGAGATAGAGAAGAGATCCAATCATTCCTCGATACATGGTAACATCCACTGATTTGCCATCAGTGTTAGCATCCAGTTTAACAGGAGGAGCCATTGGAGTTTTCATAATTGAGCAATTTTCAAAGTTGTATTTTACAAGGAGATCCTTTATACATTTACTTTGATTTATGAAAATTCCTTGTTCAGATTGCTTAACTTGTAAGCCTAAGAAAAGGGTTAGTTCACCTATCATGCTCATCTCATATCTTTTGGACATAAGGGAAGAAAATTCTTTGCAAAGTTTTTCATTAGTGGCACCAAAAATTATGTCATCTACATAAATTTGCACCATGATTAAATCCTTGTTTACTCTTTTGTAAAACAGTATATTATCAATAATGCCACGTGAATAATTTGATTTGCAAAGAAATTCTGAAAGTGTTTCATACCAGGCACGAGAAGCTTGCTTAAGACCATACAAAGCTTTGTTTAGCTTTAGAACATAATCAAGATGCTGAGGGTCAGTGAACTCAGGTGGTTGGGTAACATAGACTTCTTCTTGAAGATCACCATTCAGAAATGCACTCTTTACATCCATTTGATAAACTTTGAAGTTCTTATGAGCAGTGAATGCTAGCAATAAACGAATAGCTTCTAGTCGAGCAACAGGAGCAAAGGTCTCATCATAATCAATTCCTTCTTCTTGTCAATACCCTTGAGCTACCAATCGAGCTTTGTTCCGAGTTACAATGCCCTGCTCATCCATTTTGTTTTGAAACACCCATTTGGTTCCAATTATAGTTTTCTTTGGAGGTCATGGTATCAGATTCCAAACATTGTTTCTTTCAAATTGGAAAAGTTCTTCTTGCATGACACTGATCCAATCAGGGTCGCTGAGAGCTTCATCTATCTTCTTGGGCTCTAGCAGTGACACAAAATTCACATAGAGACATATATTACTTGACGTACTTCTTTTTGTTTGAACACCAGTGTCCCTATCACCAATGATTTGGTCAATTGGATGAATTTTAGTCCATTTTGTTATTCTGATTGGAGCAGAACTGACTTCTTGATCAGCTTCATTTATCTGTGTGTGAACATCGTTATCAGTGACAGTTTGATGGGGTTCGACTGAAGTATTATTTAACGGAAGATCAGTGGATTGAAGTCTTCAATAACTTCAGGAGAGGATGGTGGAGACAAATCAGGTATGGCTAAGATTGGATTTGAGGGTGTTGAAAGCACAGAGTTAATCAGAGGCATGTCAAATGACTCCTCTGTTTGAAACATATCTTCATTAGATTCAATTCTTTGAGGACTGAAACTTTCTTCAAATGTGACATGAACAGATTCTTCAATACATTCTTTTCTGAGATTGTACACTCTGAATGTTTTGGATACTAATGAGTATCCAATGAATATGCCTTCATCAGCCTTTGGATCGAACTTCTTAAGTTGATCACGAGTGTTAAGCACATAGCATGTACTTCCGAAGACATGAAAGAAGCTGATATCAGGTTTCCTACCTCTTAGAACTTCTTACGCAGTTTTGTTGTGTCGTTTCACGATGATAGATCTATTTTGAGTGAAGCAAGCAGTGTTGACTGCTTCAGCCCAGAAATAACCTTTAAGTCCAGCTTCAGCGAGCATGGACCTAGCTGCTTCAACAAGAGTTCTATTTCTTCTTTCAGCGATTACATTCTGTTCTGGGGTTCTAGGAGCTGAGAAGTTTTGAGAGATGCCCATTTCTTCACAGAAGGATTCCAGTGAGCTGTTCCTGAAATCTGTTCCATTGTCACTTCTCATCATTCTGATCCTTTTGCCATTTAGTGTCTCCATTCTTTTTACAAAGCTGATAATTTTATCAGCTACATCACTTTTGTTTTTCAAAAAGAAGACCTAGGTGTACCTAGAGTATTCATCAACCATTACCAAGGCATATTTCTTTCCTCCCAAGCTGGTGGTGCTGACAGGTCCAAATAAATCCATGTGGATTAATTGGAATACTTCAGTAATGGAAGAATATTGTTTGGGTTTGAAAGATGATTTGTGATGTTTTCCCTTTTCACATGCAGAGCACAATTTGTCCTTTGAATAATTCATGAAAGGAAGGCCATAAACTAGCTCATTTTTTGTGAGCTTGTTTATCGTTTTGAAATTTAGATGAGAGAGTCTTTTATGCCACAGCCAATTCTTCTCAGCTACAGATCGAGAATAGAGACAGAGGCCTTTTTGAGATTTTGCCTCAGCCATGTTGATGGTGTACACATTTCTTTTTTTTTTTTAGCAGAGAGAATTGGCATTCCTTCCTTATTTAGAATGGTTCCAGCGTACTCATCGAACAACACTTTGTTTTTCAGTGAACAGATTTGACTTACACTTAGTAAGTTGTGTTTCAAACCCTAAACATATGAGACATTTGAGAAAGAGATGTTTCCATTGCTAATTGTTCCATGTCCTTTTGTAAAGCCTTTTGAATTATCACCGAAAGAGATGAATGGACCTTCTTTTTCTTGATAATTTTTGAGGAGAGCTTTTGATCCAGTCATATGTTTAGAACACCCACTGTCTAGATACCAAGTGTTCTTGCCCTCCTGCACACAAAACAAAATTAATTTCTTTTGGGAACTCACTTTTTAGTGGGTTCAGTTGCCTTTTTGGCAGTTATGTTGAGAGTAGATAATTTAGATGTATTAATGGAAACACTAAGTTTTTCTTTTGACTTTTCATTGCTGATGGATACTTTGGATCGCACAAATCCATTAGTCTTGCAATCATTGACAAGATGTGACTTTTCCCCACATTTGTAACATTTTCTGCGTTTAAAGGAGGCAGAAGATGATGGTTGTGTGGGAATAGGTCCAAGGATTCCTTTTTGCTTTTCACTGACTACATAGTTAGTAACAAGCTGAAGCTGATTGCTCAGTGAGTCAATTTGAGAGTTAACTCCTGAGGATGATGTACCCTCAGTTTTCGTGTTTCTTTTTATGGATTTGCCTTTATTTGCTTTTTCAAAAATTTTGGTTTTTATGGGAGTTAAAGTGAAAGTGGGTGAAAGAATGTCACGTTTTGTTGGTTCACTGATTGTGCTTACTGATTTTTCATCATCAGCTTCCTTACCAGAGTTTTTTGAAGCTTTGACAAATTTATTTGGTCTGGTGATATCCCCCCAAGTATAACTGGTCATGGGACAAGAGTTATCATCAGATGTATCGTCATGAGAGATTATTGACTCATCGGCTATAGTAGCAGCGAGCTCATAATCTCCTTCAATGATAGCCTGAACTGGTCTTGGTATTTGATTGTTGACACATTCAGACACCATTTGAGCTGATTTGCACCATGATTCACAGACTCGCTTGAGATGAGTAGAGTCCTTTTGAGCTTGAGCTGTTTCTTTCATGAGAACAACACTGGCATGGCGCTGTTCAGCTAACTAATGTTTGGCACTCTTAAGTTCTAGTATTTCTTTGTGACATGCAGAGAGTTCATTTGTTAAAAGATAAATTTTTTCTTTTAAATCTTTTTCAATTTTGTGAGCACATTCTACGTCACATACTAGAGTTTCAAGAGTGTCAACCTTTTTTTCTTCAGAAAGCAGATGAAATTTATGTACCTTGGTAAGAGTTTTCTTGTTCCAGACAGAGGCAGAGGTTGTGTCAGCTTCAGTGGATGTGCTGGTGTCAGCTTCAGTTTGAGCCATCAAACATTCAGTTTCCTCAATTTCTTCTTCAGATGAAGATGATATTGATTCGGAAAAAACAAGCACAGTTGTAGGAGAGGCAGCAAGTTCTTCAAACAAATTCCACACGTCATTTGTGGTTGCTTGGCCGGATTCATCAGAATCACCATCATAATTGAGATCACTGTCTGAGTCAGCCATGAGACATAACCCAGCTAGTTCTGAATCAGATGAAGACTCGCTGGTTGTTTCGTTAGTGACACTGACTGTTGTAACATCTCTATGTTCAGCTACAAAACCTTTTTTTTCTTTTGGTTAGCTCTTTCAGCTTTTTTGTATTTGGTTTTGTATTTTGATGCTTTATCTGTTTCCTTTGTATGTGTGTTATCAGTTGACGCAGATTTGCATTCAGATGCAAAGTGACCAAGTTTTTGACAATTGAAACACAAAACTTCATATTTGTTAAAGTTTTATTTTCCTTTAGTCCGGTTTCTATAGGACTCTTTTGGATATCTAGAGAAAGAATTTTGACCAGATTTGGAGGAAGAGCCCAGTTTTGAAAATCGTTTGAATTTTCCAGCCATCATGGCCATTTCCTCAGCGAGTGATTCGAGATCACTTTCATCATCATTTACAGACACATTAGCTTCATACCAGATGGATCGGGGATTTCCTTAGCTGTATCTATATTGGATGAAGAGGGAATATCTTCGATTGTTACACCTTTTGCCACTAAGGCTGTGTTGTTTAGTTTGTAACTTTCAGTTAAGGCCGGTTTTTGAACACGATTTTGTTCTTTATTAAGAAAGGTGCCAAAAAGTGTAACACCCGCCAAATTAGGACTAGTGATTAGTACCTAATCAGTTGTTAATACATGTAATTAGTCCTTAGATTAGGATAATTAATGTATCAAAATATATATTGTCGAATATATACGAATATGCGATTTGATTAAATCGTACGCGTTTCTAAATCGAATGTAACACGACTCACTTAAAATACAGACGTTGGGGAACAATTTTATGGAATGAGAAAACATTATTTAATGACGACCTTATATCCAAAATATTATTGTGATAATATTTCATATTCATTTCGTATAATTGACAACTTACGTGATTAAAACGTAAACGCGCAAACAAAACAAAATAAATTAAAGTCATGATTTATAATCCAAGTATTAAGTATGTTGATAAAATACTTCAACATAAATATCGAGTAATTAATTTCTCTTTAAAAATGTACAATTAAATATTCTAGATAATTATTTAAAGTTTAAACGAACGAGAAAATGAACACCGCCCGAAACGCGAATGCACGGAGTTAAAAAGTGGAGACCCACACCCGGTGGGCCCCCACCGAAATCAGCCAACAAGGTGAGGTCATCACCTCCTCACCTCCCCATTTTCTTCTCCCTTCTCTCTCTCTTCCTCTCTTTTCTCTCTAAATCACAAACCACCACCACCTCACTAAATCCTAAAATAACACCTCCAAACGACCTCGAATCTTCACACTCGTTTGGAAGAAAATAACCACGAAGCAACGATCTACACTTCCATCTTTTCGGAATTTTCATCCGACAAATTGTAAGTTTCCGACAAATCCCGAAACCTTTAGATTTCGAGTGTTTTTAGCAAGTAGTTGTTTCTTTAAGCTTAAAATGTCCAAATATGGGTTGGGTAAAAGTTTCAGGCCAAACGGAAACCGAAAAACTCATTTTTGGCTCAAAAATCCGTCATCAGACTTAAGTGTCGCATAGACAGCAGCAGCTATGCGTTACTTCTTGCGTCACTTAAGTGACGCATAGAGTGACGCATAAAACCCTAATTTCCCGTCACTTGCTTAAGTGCCGCATAAAACCCTCTTTTCCCGACACTTCTACCGTCACTTGACTAGTGACGCACAACAACTTTAACCGACACTTCTAGCGACACTTCTTAAGTGACTCCTAGACCCATACCCGACACTTATACCGACACTTACCTTAGTGACGCCCTACCATGCGTCACTTCCCCTAAGTGACGCACATGCTCAGATTCACTATTTTTAGCGACACTTCCCAAGTGTCGCCCAAGCCCCTAAGTGACGCTATAAGTGACGCATAAAACAGAAGGTTTTAAACTAATTTTACACTAAGTTTTGAGGCCCAAATTTGACGCCCCATTTCACCCAAATTCAAGTCCAGATGCGTTTTTCACCAAAGCAATATAGTAGAAATAAAAATTTTCCAAGCTGACCTGGCAGCTCGACCCCAGCCAGGGGCTCTGCCCCTTGGACCCCGCTACCAGGGGCGCTGCCCCCGGACCCCCGTCATTAACGGGCTTCGCCCTTACCCTAGGTTCACGAGTAACGGTGTTACATCTAAACTTGCACACAAAGTGTTAAACTTGTATAACATCAAACACGAATGCGACACAACTTCTAAAACACATTGGAACTTACTTTTAGGTATAACACTTCAAAATCATCAAAATAATAATGTGGGATTATTATTACAAACAATCACCAACGGGCCGTACACATTTTCAAACACTTAAACAAACAACCAAATCGTGGTAATTTGGACATTCTAGTTGAACAAACAACTACAAGGGTGATCTTTGAGATACTCAATCATGTCATAACCATCGCGTGTCGTGGACACCCTCAGGTTACAAGTCGTTGGACTTCGACTCTTGGCTAATCAATCTAAGTTTATTAAGATAAACTCTTCAGGCTCAGGTGAGTCTCATGGCCCCTCTTTTTACTGTTTTTACTAGGGGTGCGATACATTGCTCTATTTTAACACGTGAACGCAAGTACATATTTCAATATACTACATGAGTTGTTTTCAACTAATCAAACTAAAGTCCTCCGTCAGTATAGTCTGGTAATACGAAAGTAGCGTGAATATTAGTATATGGTACCATATAGGATTGACCCTCCTCGTCCGGGTTAGCAAGCACTAACCGGGTAAACGGACGTACTAATATTTGGGAAGACGAGTGTAGATTAGGCACTCGTGGAGGCACCTCGCTCGGAATTCTCTATATGGGACCCGACCCTCGAGTTAAGCTCAGACTATGCGCTCATGGTTGTATACATTATCTGTAACTTTATTTGCTGGATGCAAATCAATACTTAAATCTTGCGGTTCATAGAATATTATTTGATACTCAAACCTGTGAGCTCACCAGCGTTAGCTGACCCATTTTAGCATGTATCACAGGTACTCAGCAGTAGATTTGGACTGCCCATCAGGATGCATCTTAGCTCGAGTCTTCATGCAAACTTCAGAGATTTCATTGCATTATTAGATTTTGTATAACTAATTATGTACTTAAATCTCTCATAATACGAACACGAGCTATGTATGAGTTCAAACTGTTGTAAGACTTTTAATATTAATATATTTTATTAAAACGGCGCATATAAAGTCGTTTGCTATATATCTGTGTGCTTTGATTATTGATTAGTAACACCCAAAATATGCTTCTGCGAATCATTAAATTTGGGGGTGTTACAAAAAGTGATTTCAAAGTCATGATTTTTATGTGTCCAGTATCTCTTAGGATGTCAATTGAGTGTTCCCAGACACTGGGAAGAGAATCCATAAATTTATTCATTACATCCAGAGGTTCCTCCTTAATCCCCGAAGCCCTTAAGTCATTCACTAAATAATTAAACCGATTATATGTTTGTGTCAAAGTTTCACTTTTGATAGCCATAAAAAATTCATATTGTCGGTTAAGAAAAACACGTCTATTTTCAATGACAAGATCAAAACCTTCATACATGGTACACAAAGTGTCCCACATTTCTTTTTCACTTGTGCAATTAATGATTGAGTGGTAAACATCATTAGGTAAGGACATGATAATGAAGGATTGAAGTTGGGCATCGATGTCAACCATTTTCTTATCTTCCTCTGTCCATTGATTTTGAGGTTTCATGATACTCCTAGGGGTATCATCCTCAGTTTCACCACCGCTTGCTGTGGGATTTCTTTCAATGAGTATTCGAGGAATATAAAGACCTTAATTTAGAGTTTTATTTAACAGTGTGTTTGAACCCTTAGAAAGACTTGCATACGACCTTTCCATAGAGTAAATTGTCCAGAGTCAAATCTGGGTGGTTTACCCTTGGATCCATTGTCTAAGTATGCAAGTGAACTTTCTTGAGTAGGGTTAGTAGTCATTGCATATCTGAATATTGATTTATTCAAACTGCTCTGATACCAGTTGTTGATCCCTTTTGACTAAATAAATAAGTGACTACTTAACACAATTAATTGGGGGGGGGGGGGGGGGGGGTGAATACAATTTTTCAAGTTTAAAGTAATTTTTATTGCTTGAATCAAAATAATACTTTACAACAATTACTTGCGGAAGAGAAAAGACACACTAATCTAAGTAATTGTTACTTGATGACAGATTTAAATATAACAAATCACTCAGCCTGAGGAGCTGATGACTATCAGTGATCTCAACACAAGTGTTGGCACAAAGCTCGCTGACTAACAGGAGTGACTGCTATAGATCAAAGGTTATATTTAATGTGGTTGAAGGTGTATTTAATACGGTTGTTGATTTGAGTATTTATAGGCATAAATCCTCAACATTATTTTAGAGATGATATGTTTAACCGTTTGAATAATCTCAAAATATTTGATAGGTATGGTTGGAAAGTATCAAATCTTTAATGACTTATTCATGGGGAAGGTGTTTTAAATATAATAATACATTTTTACAGTAAAAGTATGGTACTTTTTCTGTAAATGAAGTTTTGTTGACTTCGTGTATTATTGTACACCGGTTATACGGCTATTATCCACCTTGTAGAATACGCCTTCTAAAGTGCACATGTATCTGTCAGACCCATGCGTTTACTCAGGGAATAGTTGCTGGAGTAGTTAGGATAACCATTGATCTTCCACTTCAATCAGAAAATCTTCTATCTATATCTTTGGTCTTTGACTTCAGATATAGGTGTCAGTGTCTTGCAGCATCTATGGATAACTTGCCAAGTCTTCAAGGTACGATCAGTGTTGAAGAGAAGCTAATGAAAGTTTGCAAGTTATAAGGGACGCTGCTACACATGCAGCGAGACCACAAAGATAAGGGACGCTGAGTATGTATCAGCGTCCAAAAACTAATTCTGTCATACATAAATTAGAGGTAGGGTCAGTGACCCAACATATACATATCAACCGGTGAACCTTATACCATACGTTATTATATTTAGATTTTCATGATTATTACATTTTAATTTTGTATAATATGAAAACATGAAATTGTTCGTCAGGTTGAACGTACCGGAACTTTTAATTAGTGAATTAAAAAGTTAGATTGCTAGCTTAAAGATTTAAAATCTTGAATATATTATAGTTTATGGTATTTTGATTTCGTTTTTTTGTCGTGTTTCAAATTTGCATCATATTTGCAATAACTAATTTTTTTGTTTGGCCAAAGTTAAATACATGGGGATTACCGAAACCCGTGAATAAATATGAAATACCGATGGGTAATACTAATTGGGTAGAATATTCTAAACGGGTATGAATACAAATACACTAAAAACCCGTCGAAATCCAACCCGTTGGCATCCATAATTCAAACATTGTAAACTAAAAATTCATAAAAAAATGCAAAAAAGAAGGTGGTATGCGTCTTGAATATACTATAGTTTATGGTATTTTGGTTTCGTTTTTTTGCTATGTTTCAAATTTGCATCATATTTTCTATAACTAAGTTTTTTAATTTGGCCAAAGTTACATACATGGAGATAACCGAAACCCGTGAATAAATATGAAAAACCGATGGGTAATACTAATCTGATATCCATCGGGTATTTGACAAAGTATGGGAGTGGGTAAAGATACACTAAAACCCGTCGGAATCTGCCCCGTTGGTATCCATAATTCAAATATTGTAAATTAAAAATTCATAAAATAATTAAAAAAAAAAGTGGTGGTATGGGTACATATATACTAAAACCCGCCGGAACCCAACATGTTGGTATCCATAATCCAAGAATCGTAAGTTAAAATTAATAAAAGAAGATAAAAAAGACAATCGTATAAAAATTTTAATACTGGGTGATGGAATAAAGTCATGAAGTTTTTGGAATTGAAAATAATTTATTGGAGCTTATTTCAAAAACAATAAAATAAATATGATTGTAGGAAGAGTTTAAATTATGGAAGAAATAATAAAGTAGTTATCAAATTAAAATTTTTATAAAATATTTGAAGGATTATCTACAATTAAAAGGGGGGGGGATGATTTATATTGTAAATATTGAAGGTTGTATATTGTAAATATAGAAGGGTATATTAGTCTTTTAGTCACATATAAAAATGAGATTAATGATGTCATTATATAAATTTAGGGTTAGATCGTAATTGTTGATCTCCATCTTATGGCTGTTATTCTTTTAAAAATTTTCTTATAATTACTGAATAGAGGAATGAAATCATGAATTTTTTGAAATTGAAAATAACTTATTGGGGCTTATATCAGAAAAAATAAAATAAAGAATATTGTAGGAAAAGTTTGAATCATGGAAGAAATAATAGAGTAGTTATTAAATTAAAATTTTCATAAAATATTTGAATGATTATCTATGATTAAAGGACAAAAAAAAAATTATATTGTAAATATTAAAGGGGGCGTATTGTAAATATAGAAGGGCATATTAGTCATTCAATCACATAAAAATGTGATTAATGATGTCACTAAATAAATTAAAGCTTAGATCTTAGTTATTGATATCCATCTAGTGGTCTTTATTCTTCCAAGATTTTTCTTTTAATATATAAAAGATAAATAGATAGATTCCAAACTAGTATCTTGCCTTTCAAAATGGTCATTCCTCTATGATCCTTCTGAATCTTTTTTGTTATCATCAATGATCCATAAACACGTAACAAAATAAAATACGATGTTAATTAAAGTAACAAACATATAATTCAATCCCGTCGTAACGCGCGGACGATACAAAATCTCGTCTAAATCGAGCATTTGGAAAACTCTTGCAAGTAATTTAAGATTAAAGATCATTATTAACAATAACTGAAAGTTCAGGGTACTCAATTGTTAATATGGAAGAAAAAGTTGAAAAATGCGTTTTTTGAAATGACAAAATTATCCCTCCTTCTTTTACCATAACAGCAACTATAACAGCAGCTATAACAGCAGCTACTGAAGAAAAGAAGTAAAAGAAAAAAAAAGGCTACGAAACCCTAAACCCCCAAATCAACTTAGAAACCCCAACTATAACAGCAGCTAAATCAAAATGATGGCTAGAATCGCACCCAAATCATTAACAAGAATCATCTCCCATTCACGTAACCTTTGCACCGCAACTCAATCGCGAAAGCTCGAAAGGATCGCCGACGAGATTCTCAGCCTTACAAAACTCGAACGAAATGATTACTCAGTATTGTTACGTTACAAAATGGGATTCAACAAATATGGTCCGGCGGTCACCGGAATCGGATCTTCGTCGGCCGCCGGAGCTGCCTCTGCGGGAGCAGGATCGGATGTGAAAGCCGCTGAGAAGGTTGTATTTGATGTTAAAATTGAGAAATATGATGCAGCTTCGAAGATTAAAATTATAAAAGAAGTTAGGGCTTTTACTGATTTAGGATTGAAAGAAGCTAAAGATTTGGTGGAAAAGGTACCTGTGGTGGTTAAAAAAGGAATTACTAAAGAAGATGCTGAATCAATTATGGCTAAGCTTAAGGATTTAGGTGCTACTGTTGTATTGGAATGATTCTTCTTTTCTATATATTACTATTTTATAATCATCATTTTTGATGAATTGCAGATCAAATTCTGTTTGAACATGATTTTTATTTTACTTTGATTGCCGCTCTATTGGTTACAATCAAATATTATAGCTACAATGTTTAGATAGTGAAAAGCGTATGCTTAATTGTAGTTTATTGACTCTAGTTAATCTTGAGTTTGAAGTGTTCTTTAGTTGGACATGTGATTTGTTGTTTATTCTTGCGTGGTCATTGGAAATTGTTGAAAAAGGTGTCAAGGTTTTAGCCGAATGTTCTCGCATGATTCAATCTCCTTTTCCTATGACGAGGTAAGGGAAGGGCTATTTTGACCCAAATGGTTGGATATTGAGGTCTATCACTGTTGTAAAGGGACTATGATCTTGACATGGTGGAATATGCCGAGTTCTAGGACTAGGTAGCCAAGATTTATCTCGAGCAAATTACTTAATCTTTACTACTGTTGAGTATCTCAAGCCAATTACTTAATCTTTACTACTTCTGTTGAGTGGCCAAGTAGTTGTCTCCATACTTGTTTCAGTTGTTTAAGCAGTTCAAACAGCTGATCTTGAGCCTCATAGTTATATTGCCCAAGTGGTCTCGACTAAAATGTTTGAATATTGAGTCCATGATTAGGGTGCCAAATAGCGCTTTGGTTAAGCTAGAGTGAAAGATTGAATCTTGACGCGTATAGCTGATTTCACTTAAAAGTGTTATGATGGTGGTTTATTTTCATCCAGCAAATATCAAACAATTGTTCTCATGTAGCACTTATTCCAGTCTTTCCGGGAATAACCTTAATAGCTACTTGCATTGTTGCTTTTTGGGCACAACCACCCTTGCTGTCTGTCTTCTTGTTGCCTACATCTGCCCCATGGTCATTTTCAGCATTCCCTTGATGATGAATAATTGCATCTGGCAGTGAATAAATGTTTATCATCAAATATTTATGAACGGGGAAGATGTAATTTAAGTGCTTCTGCAGAGTGATGATAAGTATATACCCGAGAACTGATTATTATTGTACTTATTATCAAGGATATTCCCCTTCTTGGGGAAGTCTGTTCAGGATTGTAGCTATTGTTATGTACCAACAGGGCCATACCAGAACTATATCTTTGTGGGGGCAAGTTTTAGAATGTTAGACAAATTATTGCTCAACTTAATATCTTCTAACTTTATGTCTGAACGAAAATAGAGCATTTTAGCCATGAAAAAGAACCCAAACACAAATACAATGTGATTCAGTTTGGTTCAACAGCTCTTGTTCTATTTTATCCAAAGAATTTGGATTGAGATGGAATCAGACAATCAGTCTTATTTTTCGTTGTTTCTTACTGTTTTCTAATTTCTTTTAATGCTCCGGCTTTTTGTTGTCATAGTCCTGCCAAGTTTTTGATCAATCGAGTAATGAGGTTTAATTGAGGAAGATAATCATTGGGTGTTTTTTACTAACGTAAAAAAAATAAAAAAATAATAATAATAGAATAATAGGATGAGAAAGAGGCGGAAGTTACAAATTCTCATTACCCCATATTCATTACACCCAATTTAGAGGGTAATGATCCATGGCCACTAAAAACAATCATTCCTTTCCTTGTAACAAACCAACCATAACTAATGATTGCCATTACCATTCCCATTCCCCACCCTTTATTATCCCATACCAAGCACACCCTAAGTAGTAAGTTAATGATTTATACATACAAACTAAAACATAAATTAAACCAAAAACAATCATCTGCATCCTTGATGCAAATTACATTTAGAATCACTTCCTTGCAATCTGAAATGGCAAAAAGACCCCGTCTTTCATCATGCTTTCCTTCCAATTTTCCAGAATACCATCTGCAGATGGCAACTTGCTTCTCTTTGATTCATCCAATTCTCCAAATTTACCAGTCAGGAAATCATCCTCTGAATCATAATCATTATCTAATCCCTCATTATTAGTCAATTTTGATATTTTATCACTAAAACTTTCAACAGATTCATCAAGTGTTAACTCATCAGCAAAATGTTCCATTATACTGTCTAATCCCCCTCCTTTAACATCAGATGGTGACTCCACATAAGACTCGTGCGTAGTGTTACCGTCTGTACTCACCCGATATGATTTGTTTGACTTTGACCGACAAAGTGATTGCAATAGTCTTGATAACTTATAGGCTGATGCTTCCATTGCTACATCATGGGTACCAATCTTGTAAAAAAGTTTTCTTAAATGAGACCAAGTGATTTTACCTTTGTACTCTTCAAACAATCCTCTCCATTCCTTTTCTCGCACCTGGAATGGGGCATGAGCCATGCTGTTAAGAATTGTTAAAGCTCGATCTAAGTCATCTTGGATCATGGCTCGACATATGATTTCAACAAAGAAAGATGAGGGCGGTATTTCACCCGCTTCCAGCATTACATCAAACGCATGCTCCAGTAAATGGGTCTGAGATGATTATAAATAGAAATTCAACATATGGGACACCCAAGATAAAAACCGTAAACATCATATTCTTATTTCTTATACTAAATTTGTAAACATCGTATTCTTACAATAAATTATCAGCTGCAATACTCTTTGAAGACCACTCAAGAGAAATGGCAATTTCAATCCATATGTGGGTTTCGTTTTATCTCAAACATGTTAAATCATAAGTACGCTAAAAGGGTAACGGACTAACGGGTTGAAAATCATACGAAGTATATTCCCTATTTTTTAGTTTAGATTATTATTACCAATAGTAATATAATATGGTAATTGTAATCAACCAGTATTAAAGATGACCTATTCCGCCAGAACTTCTTTATAATGTTACCCAACCCAGTGATCATGCAACCTCTACTGATAATGAAGTTAAAAATAAATAATTTTGACTAGACAAGTCAACCTTATCCCTCTTCAAATTAGCCTGTGAAATCAGCAAAAACTTGATAAGAAAAGCATATACCTTTCCAGCCCGGGATGCTTCAACAAGCAGAAACGCATGTTTGTTTTGATCAAGCTGATACCCAGAAAAAACCATTTCCTTGTACACAAAATCGAAATATTCCCATTGATGGGCGCTAGCAGATACTCTAAGCATTTCCCCATAAGTGTACGCATCAGGGCTAACAAAAGGACCATCACGAGCCAGGCTAATATTATGGCCATTAGATCTCTTTGTGTCCTCAAATAACTCCTTGGCTTCAAAAAACATATCGTTTCGCCCATAAACTTTCAGCATCGCATTTATAATCCCAATGTCCAGGGTACAATGGTCTTTACTGATCTCAAAGATTCGTATACAGTTACCAATGTGCCCTCCATCCATGGAAGACAAAATCATGCCGGTAAAAGTAACCACCAAAGGTCTAGTTAGAGGAAGTCTTTTCATCTTCTTAATCTGCATTTGGATTCAGTTTACAAGTGCAATCAATAGGGGATATTGAACTAGTGTCTGACTGTCTGAGAAGTTATGATAATCAGATTTGAGTAGCTGGTGTTGGGATTCGCGATGTGCAACAGATTATTCAGATGTTAATCATTACATAACCAAAGGCTGCTGCCGATTATATACAAACAATCAGTCTCATACCAGCCAGAAAAAAAAAAAGAACTGGTCATATAAAAGTAAAATAAATTGTCTATTTAATCTTTTCCTTAACCTGATTTGTGATGGTTTAATTCCAATTTCACAAGACATCTATTATATTACAACATAATCACTAGTGAAATGCACATCCAGATACTCCCTAAGAACTAATCAAATTCTAAAGACATGTGAAAAGAATAATGTACCTCTACAATAGCTTCTTGCCACATCCCGTTGTAGCAAAGGCAAAACGCTAGCTCACAATATACAGAAGCAGCACCAACAACACCCTTCCGCTCCATATCCCTGACTGCCTCTACTGCTTCATTGACTTTACCTTCTTTTGAGAAGGCCTTAACCAACACTATACAATTGCAACAAAAACATGCTTTATGAGCAGCATTGGTCAACATGCATGAAGTCATGATACAGTCAAAAGTGAAACAAAAGTACCTTTATAAGTCAGGGCTTTGGGAGCATTCCCACTTTTCTTCATCTTCTCAAAGTACTCGTGCACAAGCTCATACTTCCCAGATGCCATCATGACCTTTCACAAGTTACCAAAGACTTTATATATGACAAAAGTAACCTTGACCTAAAAGGCTAAAATAAACCTAATTTACATAAGAAAAAGAGAACTGTAAAGTTGTTGGAGTGCGTTTAATTGCAAGTGGAGGTGTTTTCCAAAAATAATTCATGGAAAGCCCATAGCATTCAAATATGGTTTTTCTAGAAAAGCTTTCCCTGAAAATAGAAACTTGGAAACCCACTTTTCCAAAGTTTATTAATACACTTTTGAAAACTGCATTTTATAGTTTTTAACTACTTTCCTTTTCAGAGACTGAAAATTCCTTCTGTTCTTTAAACTGGAAAATCTCAACACTTATACGGAGTACATGTTTTTCAAAATTTTCACTAGTTTTCTAGAGATGGAAAAACACCTCTCAATTTATAGAAAAACGGAGAGGAAAATTAGATAATACAGTACTTTTTCTAAAACTAAACACACCCTTAGCTTTTCATTTCTTTCTCTGCAACACAAGAACACAAAATAGTAACTAAAACATAATACTACAGAATTTTTTGTGATACATTAAACAGAGGGAAAATAAAAAATAAAAAAGAAAAGAAGAAGATTCAAATCCAATTAGTACCTCCATTGCAAGTCCATAAGTTGCTCCACTTGGTTGCAAACCACTTCCTCTCAGTTCCTCAAAGACCCACGGCACTCCCTTCCAATCACCAGACAACGTACAAGCATTCAGCACCTGCCAAGATATTTACAAAATTAGCCTTATATCTATGACAAAAAACAAACCCCGCAATTCAGACTATAAATCTTGTAAAATCTCTCTCACAGCATTATATATAACCAAGTCTGGCTGGAGAACCGGGTCCCAGTTTTTTCGACGATTTTTCTTGACAATCTTTGAAGGTTCTTGCTTCATGCAATCAATTACATTCACCAATTCTCTAAGAAGACCAGATTGACCGAGTGCAATAGCAATGCAGTGATATGCAGCCATATCGGGGTAAATGTGGTAATCAGCCTACATTAATCTGAAGTAAGATTTCATCCCATATGATCAAGATAGAACTTTGGTATATAATTAACAAGCTGCAATTTTTATAATTACTCGCATCAAATTAAAGATTTGAATGGCTTCATGGGGTCTTCTTGCTTTTCCCAAAACTGATAAGAGTTTTGTGTACACGAACCTATAAATTAAAAAAGATAACAAAAATAAATAAATGAAATTGTATAGACTATGTACAAGTTATATAAACAATGACGAAAAGATGAAATTATTAGCCTATTGCTATTTACCGGGCTTAGCCCAATGGTTAGTTTATTAATACTTGCCCATGATACTTTTATTGTAACTATATATTGCGTATCTTTATTTGATTATGATCAAGGGAGAATAATACAAAAATCACAGAAATGACAAACAAACTCTGTAACAATGAAAATGATGGAGTAATTGTTATTAACAACTGAGCACTAAAGGGGTTTTTAATAGATTTAAACTTATCAGTTTTAGGTGTTCACTTAAAACAGACTATAATTTGAATTTTCTGATTATTCAGGGATGGTCGGATAATGTTTATACACTGATTCTTGATTACTCAAGTTGCAATAATCAGTTTCTAACACATACACACACCCCGAAGTTCATAACTAACAGCACAAAATAATTCTTAAAATAAAGTTCAAAGCTGTATACCAATTCAATTCTTCATATATGGAAGACCTATTGTTCCAATAGTGGTAATAATAGAACGTATACCAAAAACGTAAAAACAAAAACAAAAACACGGAACTGCACCTGCTCTTGAAATGCTTATGTTCTTTAGAACTGTAGACCCATTTGACAACAGATAAAGCATGCCTCCATTGACCTTTATCACCAAGTCCACCCACAATCTTCAACAATTGATCTTCAGTAAACTGCAATTCAGACTGTTTCATCATCCTAGAAAACTTCCAGTTCTTCATACTTACCTCAGTTCCACTAAGCCTATAAAAATCCAACACACAAATCTCATCAATACATTACAGTACATATACAAAGTTTACAACTTTTGACCAAAAGATACAAACTAGCATACATACCTATCAACAAGAAATCGAATTGCTTCGGTATCACTAACTTTTCTTTTGGGTGGTACCCAATTATCATTCTTGCTTTCAAGAATTCCATTTTCCAATTCAATATCATCATTCAAAATCCATTTAAATTTATCACGTTCTTTTTCAATAAACTGGCTCAATTCTTCCAAATGTTCATACTTCAAATTCTCACCACCAACAAACTCTTTGTACACACCCGCATACTCCATCAACTCACTTTTTTCTAATCTCTCCCATGGTTTCCCTACCAACAATGAGTTCAAGTTCACATCTTTTTCACTCTTTGTGGCTTTAATGATTGCTTTATTGAAGGTTTTGAATTCGGCCTTTAAGGTTTCAAAGTCAGCTACCTCTTGTTGTTGTGGTTGTGGTTGGGTTTGGTCATTGGGATTGCGGCGGCGGTTGGTTTTTTGGAGTTGTTTTTTGCGGAGGGTGTGGATGAGTTTAGGGGTTGGTGTGATGCCATTTTTGAGGAGATTTTGTTTGATGGGTTCGGTGGGTTTGGTGTCCGGTTGAGAAAAAGGTAACTGTGGGCGTGGAGGTCCTCTTAATCTTAAGGATTCCATTGACTGTTTTTGTAAATCAGTTACTAAGATTTAAGCTCATCTTTCTACGAGTCTACTGATGTGTTTGGTACGGCTAAGAGGGGGAGAGAAACGGAGGAATTTAGGGTGAGTTTAGTTACAGCCACTCTTTCCTAATAATTCTCAAAGAAAGCAAAAAAAAAATAAAAAATATGTTTAAATTCGAGTTTTCCAAAAAACTTTCTAAGAAAAAAAAATTCTTGTTTTTCTTTTTATAACTACAAAGTTGAAAATTACTTTCTATGGGTTTTTTTAAGTTTTCCATCTCTACCCTTTCTTGAAAAAGAAAAACTCCACCCTTTACAAATATTCATGTTTTCTAGATTTTTCATGTTTTTCTCAGAAAGGTAAAACACTTCTTATTCTCTAGATAAATGAAAAATAGAAAAATAAATTTGTAACTAAACGCGCCCTAACTTTTTCCGTGTGTTTAAAGATTTAAAAAAAAGTGTTACATATTTCACAACGAGGATATTTTACCCCCGCGTTGTGACGGGGTTTCAGCACATAATTTGAGTTAAATAAATCTATAATCAGAAGCTAGAATATGAAAGTCAACATATTTTTGTACAAACTTATAAATAGAAACTATCACATCCTAGAAGTTGTATAAAAGTTTTAGTATGCATATGCATTCTGGTAGCACAAAAGAAAGACAATACATGTTTGAATAAGAAGGTAATCCAAGGTTGATCTCGTTTTTGAAAAAGGCATCATCATACAATCTCCATACATTATACATAGTGTTTTGAGGGACGAATGTTAGTGTGTGCGAGAGAAAAACCGAATAACATAAGCATCTGTGTGTGTTAGAGAGTCAAAGATAGAGACTAATTAACCTTCAAGAACCCTTCTACTAAAGAGAGATATAGAGATATTGGTGTTAGTTAATTAGTTTCAATATTTCATCATGTTTTTATTGGCATCTCTCATATATTCAAGTTGAATATATATATATATATATATATATATATATATATATATATATATATATATATATATTAAAAAAACAAAGAATATTATAAAAGCTAGAGAACAAACCTCAAGTTGAATGTTGAAATGCATAAAGAAAATAATGATTTAATCCTCAAAGTGTCACTTTTTGCGTTTTAACCACTCAAGTTTTTTCCTTGTGATTTAACTCTTAAAGTTTCAAAATTTTGTTGCTTTAACCATTTAAGTTTATTATACTTCTAAAATTTAATGGTTTAATACTTAAAGTTTATCTTTTATAATTATCCTTTTTAAGTTTTTCAAGTTTAATCATCTAAAATTCATATTTTTAGCGGTTTAACCCTTCAAGGGGTTAAATCAATGCAAACTTGAAGAATTAAATCAGTTGAAGAAAAAAAATTGAGTAGTTAAAAAAAAGTGAAACTTTAAGGATTAAACCATTATTATTACATATTCCTTTTCACATTCAACAATCTCAACAGTGAAAGAAAAATAAAATCGAAACCTAAATTTGTCGTTATGATTCATCTGATCAAAATGAATGAAGTCCCAATGATAACCAATAGTAACAAAGGTTCTAATGGATATATACAACATTTAAAAAGTAATACCAATGTACGTTGAAAAATTAAAGATTATTTTATTGTATAAATTAAATTTGAAGAGTAGAGTTCAAATGAATACAACAATTTTGAGTGAAAATAGGGAAATCAATCTCAACCACTCATTTTTATCAAATACACATTTCCCCCACATTTTTTAAACTCAAATATCTCACAAACGGTAAGTCGAAAAATCATGAAAATTGCACCATAAAATTCAACGTTTTCTCCTCTTCGATTTGTCGTCCCTCAAGTCATACATTTGACATTTTTTTTTTCATTTTTTGGTGGGTTTTAAAAATTAGTAACACATGTGTTAGTGATTGGTTGTATAACACCCATTAATTTCGAAACCATTTTTTTGTATAAACTATACATATAACGATTCGGAAGCACAATTCATAACATACATTACCAATTTACATTACAGATTATATAAATAAGATCTTATACTATTTCAAAACTATAGTATATCTAACTGGGTGTTATATAATTTCAAAATACCATGTGGACTCATTTCCAAAACAAATATCAGAGTATACGCCTGGTCAAACATTCCATCCAAACAGAGCTTCTTGTCCAGCCCGTTTTATCAAAACTATAACCTGCAAGAAGTGGGGTGGCGAGGTTAGCTCAAAGCTAAGTGAGTGAATAAATAATCAACAATCCAACTTAGCATAACAACTCTGTTTACAGCAAAGCATAGTAAACACATAATTTCCGTGTTTACAGCCCAAAGCATCGTAAACACATAATACACATAATCTCAATGAGGACTGACGGTTCCTGAGGAAACCTTCTCAAAGAACCCTTCACAATCACAGCAAGCTAATACAGTGAATAACCGATAGCTTGTTGTTATCTTCACTGGACACAGGTTCCTATTAATGATGTGTACAAGAAAACCCCCGCCAGCCAAACAATGGCAAACAAGCCCAGCACCAGGCGGACCTCAATACCACATAATGCCCAATGGCAATATGTGGATAATCACATAATCCATAATCGTCATGGTATCATGTCCCAGACTAAACAGTCTATCAACAGTAATAATATCATGGCAGACTAAACAGTCTATAAATGATAACAATACGTTTACCCGTTGTAACCAAACTTGCTACAACTAAATCACACTGAGGATTACAGATCTACTCACCGATACCTCAGCCACAAACTCAGAAATATTACCGAGCCTTCTCCGTATCTGAGAATAGAATTAAACATTGAGTTAATAACTTGTCCCATAACATATATCCCATTTAAATTCATAATATCAACTATAACTGTCACACCCCCAAAATCGGTAATCGCGTTTATTTAGTGATTAGCGGAAGCTTTAGTTAATTAGCGGAAGCATTTTAATAATCGTTTTAACAACGAGGGTGCTGACGTTACAATAGTGCATTCATTGTATCAGAGCATATGATCATACGGAACATATTAATTTAAGATGCCATAAGTTTAAAAGTTATTACAACAGAGTACGACTTATAAAGTCGTACAAGTAGTGGTGTTGTAGAACAACATAAGTTTACAAAATACAAGTTTATAAAAGAGGAATTTCGTAAGTATAACCAATTGAATTGGTAATACAAAGGAAAACAAAGTGTCCCAAAGGTGGCATCATAAATAGTCTGGGTTGCCTACGTCCTTTATGCATGCAGAAGTACCTGAGTCCTAATTCCCTGAAAAACATAGTAAACCGTCAACATTGAATGTTGAGTGAATTCACAGGTTTAATATATACGCGTAGTTAAACCAAGTTTTGTATAAATCATTCATGTACACAAACATAATGTTTATATGTATAGCATGAAACACAAGTATTCTTATTAAAGAAAACATTTCCTATTTTACTGTAAAAATGTCATTCTTACTACGATTCATTCGATGTGTTAGGAAACACAATTTTAATTAAAAACATCTCCTAATAAATAGTTGCAGGAAACACAGGTTTAACAATCAAGTAAGCATTTCCCATAAAATTTGTTTTGTAGGAAAACCAAGTTTAGCCAATCAAGGTAAACGTTTCCTAAAAGTAATCATGTGTAGGAACACCAATCCTATTAGTTATCACAGGGAATACCTTTCCCAAATCATGTTGTAGTTTAGTTGTTTAGTTTATGTGGGGAATATAGATAATGATCCCTCTAAGGTGAGCTAAACCTTTAGAGTTAAAGTAACGATACCTAGTACTATAACCAATCCACGACTAGTTGATGTTGTTACCTCAGTAACACGGTAAGTATACACTCCTCGTTACGACTGCCGTCGTGTGATTAGAATGACCAACGAGTTATATCCTGGGAGGGTTGTCAAATCGATAGTACTATCTGTATACTCAGTGGCTAGAGTCACCTAGCTAATGGTTATAGGTTGCAAGCACTGGGACTTATGTGCACTACAACTACCTTACGTAAACCTAGGATCGTACCAAGATTCGTTGTCTTATTCTTAAAAAGTTGTGAAAACGTTTCATATAGTTAACAGTTGAATATAAAGCATATAGCATTTATATAAATCAGTTTGATATAAAAGCATGTCGAGCAATTATATAAAACAAGTAGCATGTAATAACACATAGTGTTCTATGTTTTCCACCCCTGGTTTCAAAAGCATTTAAAACAAGTAAAAGGTAGGGGCTGTGAACTCACTGGTAGCAAGTCTTCAGCTAGCAACACACAGTAGTCCGAATGCATCCCTCAAATACCTAGACTCCAATAAATATACTTTATATAAGTACCCGGACTATTTGTTACGTTTAAGTATTTGTACAATTTTAGTTGGTTGGTGATACTTGTGTTAAACAATGTACGCGTGTGTAAGTATATACCTATATATACTTATAAGTTGGTTAAATATATATATATTCGTATATATATCAATTGTTGTTGTCGTATGTGTATATATATATACATTATTTGTTTATTAATATCACGTATATATGTATATATATAATCTACCGTTGTCGTTTATCATTTATGTTTTAAAAACAATCTCGTTCAATCGTGTATATATATATATATATATATAATACACACTTGTACTTTTCGTACCTATATATAGATAAAATGGTAAGTTGTCGTTTGTCAATATATATTTCAAATGATCGTCGTTTCATTTAACTCGTCCTATATATATATATACCGATTTAAGTTTGCGTTTTGAAACTACGCGGCCCGTTGGGCTTGGCCCAATTACATTAACTAACTTATTTTTGGCCCGTTTACAAAAATATTAATTTTTGGTCCATTATATAATTGACCCGCTTGGCCCAAAAAGTTATATCGTTAATTATCCGTGTCAAAATAATGTCCCGCGGTCGTGTACAATTTCATACCAAACTTTGTATCATTAAGTTTCATAACTTGTATAACTTTTTAATATTTGTATTTCGTACTCGTTAATATGTTTGTACTACGAAATGTATATAGACAGTGTATTAATTAATCGCATCGAATTAAGTCAGTACACAGACAGCCTAGCCGATCGGGTGTCAGCTTAGCAAACCGTTCGGCTCAACCAACACATAGCCGATCGGCTAAGGTTGATGAGCCGATCGGCTCACTAAAACCAGCCGATCGGGTGGTTAAAACCAACCGATCGGTTTGGTTCCCTTGCCCGGTTCAGCCTCTGTTCGTCCCTATTCGACCTGTGATGTATATATATATATATATATATGTTTTCGGTGTTTGATTTCACGATTTTGTGCATTACTAATCACTATAATATAGCATTCAAATCCTACTATAACATGTTTACATCCAATACTAACATTATACAATCAAAGTTATATGAAAATATATGTATGAAATATAGATTTTAAGTTATAAAACCTCACAATGGAAATGATTTCGATGAAGATGATGATGATTATTGATGATTCTGATGTTGATGATGATAATAATTATGTGATCATTTTGTTGTGAGTTTGAGTTGTGTGTTGGAGAGAAAGGAAAATGAGGATGAATATGGTTCCTGCTTCAATTCCCTTTTTGCTTCTGCTGCTGGTCGCCCAAACCAGAAGAAGAACACAGTGCACAAATGAATTATTGGTGTTGGTTGAGAAATGATCAAACTAAGGAATGAGAGTGATATATGTAAAATTGTCTCAGTTCCAAATTTTCAAAGGAGGTAAGGTGGTGTAGTGAAAGTGTCGACAGATATTTTGTTGTGTGTATTGGTTTGAGTATTTAGCACGTTAGTTCCGTGTACGGGTCCAATCATTTGTACCCCGTGTCCCACTCAATTCTTTGTTTGTTTGAATTTTATTTTAAGCCTTATAATTGATAAATACAAAAATGAAATAATTTTATTTAAAATGATTAATAAAATTATTCACAGTAGTGGTACTGTACAGTAAAATTGTGTGCCAGATTTCAGTTGAATTTGGAAATTATATTTTGAGGTAATATTCCAAATACTAAAACATGATTGGATAAAATATTACTTTTAGCATTTTTGACCTTTAGGCACGTTTTATACCTGTTTCTGTTCGTATATAACGCGCTCGGTACGTTTAATATAAAACGTATAATATAGTATATTATTTCAATAATATAAGTTAATAATATTTGAAATTAATAATTTTCGAATTATTAATTATTTTGTATCACCAACTTTATTGTATTGTGTTTGTCAAGTTTGATACGTTCATTTAGTACAGTAATTATATAATAATAGTATCTACCGGGTAATTTACCCTTTACCCAAAAAATAATTATATAATAATAACTACTATTTTACTACTACGACATGTATCACATAATAAGTTTTGTTAACTTATCACACAAAGATAGTTTTGAATTCACTAATCAGGGAATTACTCTAGGTAATGCATGAAATTAGGTAAAGATTAATACCTTAAATGGAGGATTGTCACAATAACAATAACCAAGTTATAATATCAAACATTATACTTGATGCTGTGTAAACATAGTCAATATTAAATGGAAATACCTTCTTACTATACACAACACAGGCAAGAATACCTGGTCGTAATATAGTATAGCTTGATAAGTCCGAGTCGAACACAGGGAACGGATGTCAAATTAGATAAATTGGAAATAGATACAAATAATGAAAGCAGTAAATAATGGGGGCGTTTCAGTTCCGATCGAACAACTGGCAAACAATTATGAAAAGCAAATTATTAAATGAAAAGAAAATAATTAAATAACAAATACTCAAATAAAATTATTTAATTCAATTGATAGAAGAAGTACATTTGTTTAGATTACCTTCCTCCGAATCTGATTATCACTTTATTGTGATATGACAAATATAACCAATTATCCTTACAAGATTAATTGATTAAACACAATCGAGAAAGATATAAAGTTGTTTTCAACCCGTTAACAGTTCAATTTAACGTTATCCATCAAATTGTATTATGAATTAAAACTACACCGTTTATATGATTTACTTTTGCAACTTGAATCAACAAGTTATAACTACTTAATAATAGTTATCACATTCATCAATGATTATTAACAATTATTTATCCCAACCTATCAAACTCAATATATTTAGTGACAATTATCAATTAAAATCAACAATCATCAATAATTATTTATCAATAGAGAAATCAATCTTAAATCAATAAATAACCACATTGGGTAATCATTAATAATCAACAAATAAACATGGATCATCAAGTAAACATAAAAACATTCATAAAATCCAATATAATCCGCAATTCAATAATCAAATCATCATCCGAGTATTATCATCTAAACAAATGCATAAGAAGTCTAGCCAATCATATTCTTACAGAAAATCAGAATTGAAAACGAAATCAAAATCATAATCAAATGAAAAGGAATAACGTATTCAAACCGAGAAACCGAAAATATGAACGAACAATTGAAAGACTTCAATTCTTCTTGCTTTCTACCATCAAAATGCTCCCAAAATGAGGGAAAACCCCCATCTGGTCGGTTGCTAATCGTATTAGGGTTTAGTGATGAAGTTCTTAATTGAAAACCCTAAAACCGGACTTAAATGGCTAAAAAAGTCATTCATACGGCGTATGGATATAAAATAAGCCCAGCCCAGCATCGCGTTATCTTTTTCTAGCCCATTTTCAATCCATACGCTGTATGGAAATTCCATACGGCGTATGGATGCATTTTCAGAAAAAATGGTAAAAACGAAAGTTGTAGCCCTCTCTGTTAGCTAAATTCTCCAAGTTGAATCACCCCAATCGGAGTTCGTATGAAGAAGTTATGCCCAAAATACTAACAGCGCGCAGAAAATTCAGCATTTACATTTTTCTTCCATTTTCAGCTCATCTTTCATTCTTTTTTCGATTCGAGCTTCATTTACACTTTGATCCAATTCAATCTTTCATATCTTCACTCTTTTAGCTTATTTTCTTCACGATTTAACTCGTTTTCTGTTCCTTTTCGATCCAAGCTCCGAATTAACTCCTAAATGCAAATATGAACGAAATAAGTATCTTATTCATACAAAATGCATTAGAAACCTATCAAACAAGGGGTAAATTAGTACTATAAATTAGTACATTTTGACGTTTATCAATACTTCTTCAGGTCATATTTCAATACATAGTATTAAACTAATATCAACAACCAAGTTGTAAATGTTAACCATACTATTTTACAAGAAATCACCTTTACAAAACTAGCTTATAAAACTTGATAACTTCATTATCTAGTTCTTAATTAACTTCATAACATTTTATCATATCTGGATTATATTCTAGTCTTAGTAGCATACAACAGCATACAAGATTTAAGCAAGAAATCAAAACTGAAGTGTTGGTTCTAAATCAAATCGTGTCACGATTTACTCATGATCGCGTCGCGATCTAGCAGCTTTCGCATCGCGTTTACATACTAATCACGTCACGTTTAAACTTAAGAATCGCGTCACGATCTTTTCCTTTTCACGTCGCGATCTCATACGATCGCGTCGCGGCCCTTATCGTTTTCAGACCCCTTCTTCCTGTTTAAACATAGCAGCTCGGGATTTTTCCAAAACACAACATCAACTCAAATTTCAAATTGTTCAATTACCTCAATTAACTTCTACTAACAACAATTAACATCACATATTATTCTTTCCAACTTCAAATTCATAACTAATTAATAACCCATGTAATTTCAATCAAAAATCAAGTTTATATATCAATATAAAGAAATCAAACTCACAATGAATTAGGGAAAGTAGATGGAGGTGACGATGATTTCATCCTTTAAATTTGTTTCTTGATTATATCGCACATCACAAGGACGATTCATGTTTTGTTTCTGTGGGTTTTTTTTTGTTTGTTTTCATAAGGAAATGAGACAAATTTGGGGAAGAAATAGGTCTGCTCGTCCCTTCTAACCGACTTAGTAAAAAGGAAAGGGAAAAGAAGCTTTGCAAAAGCTAAGGCCGAAGCTCTTTGGGCGATATTATAGCATAGCGCATTTCCTCATGATTAGGGTGATGTGGTTGTTCCATCTTCTTTATGGAGGGATCTATTATTCAAGATATTTTTGAAAGGCAGATTGACAAGTGCGACGAGGAGATGGAGATTCCAGAATAGTCTACGAATAAGTAAGTGAAGGCTTGGCTTACATGCTCAGCTCAAGTAAGAAGAAACTATAAAATCAAGCCTATTGAATGGTGGCAGAGGGAATGGAGGTCTAAAAGTCAGAAGAGAACACTGTGCAACGGGTACACGACCACAACACACTATTGTCCCTTTTTTTTTCTCTATTTTTCTTCTCACTAGGAGTAGCTGTAACTTAGCGATTCGATTGTACTCAGATCGAATATGGCAATGAATGTAAGTGTGCTCTCTGGGCCTTACTTATTGATGACTGATCTACATTCTCAGCTGATGACATTGAATGATTTGAGGACGCTGGGCGGACTAAACCTATTGTCTGGAACCTAAAAACCATTTGCGAATTTAACCATTTTATTTTACCTTCAACTATATAAAGTTAAAACAAGTAATAATTTACTAGTCACAATAAGTCATTTGACTTTTTGACTAATTATTTACACTAAACTTAATAAAATAAACAATTTAATTTCCTAACTCATTAAACAAATAATTTAAAGAAAGCAAATTACTAGATTGTCACTGGACCCCTATGGAGGATGTTACAGGTTGTACATTTAATTAGTGGTTTAGGGTATAGGGCTTAGTAGGGTTTAGGTTTTAGGTTTTAATAGAGTTTAATATGATTTGGGATTTAATATGATTTGGGTTTAGAGTTATGTAAAGCGTTTAGGGGTTAGGGTTTAGGGTTTGAGGTTTGGGTTTTTTAAACCCAAAACCCAAAACCTCAAACCCTAACCCCTAAACGCAACACTAACAAATGTGTTACTAATTTGTAAACTCATCATAAAATGAAAAAAAAAGTTGTCAAAAGTATGCCTCGGAAGACGGCAAATCAAAGAGGATAAAACGTTGAAATTTATGGTGCAATTTTTATTAATTTTCGACTTGTCATTTGTGAGATATTTGATTTTTTAAAAAGATGATGGAAATAGGTTTTTGATGAAAATGAGTGGTTGAAATTGATTCACTCGTTCTCACTTAAATTCCTATTCTCATTTGAACGCCATCCTAAGGGCAACTAGCCCCTTATCTCCGCTCATGTGACTAATGTTCTCCAAAACGTTTTCCAAATAAAGACGAGCTAGAATGATTATCGGTAGTAGATATTAAGACTTCCATGTAGAATAATACAGTATCATTTTGAAGAAATTAAGACCGCCAAAACTCAATTTTCAAAAAATAAAAATGGAAAAGGAAAGGTACAGTAGGAAGGTGTAAGGGCATTTATTTTAGATCACATGCAACGTCATGAATGCGCCTAGCTAACCAACCTGTACATATATATATATACGTAGCTTATCAATTGCCCCAAACATCCCTATAAAAATTACACATTAATTAAATCACCCTCATCTGATCTCATCTCGTTTTAATTATATGCAACTTCATGAGTAACGTTGTTTTTAGTATATAATAATAATAATAAGATTATTTTCTCTGAATTTTTTATATTAATTAATGGAGGATTGGCCTAATTTGCGGGCGGTGGAAACCATCTTTGAAGAAGATTCCGGCGAAGACGACTCATCATCGTCAACCACCCCTTCTATCTCTTCTCCTCCGCCTCCCTCCTCCCCGTCCACCACCTCTCTCCGTTCTCGAGTTAAACTCTGGTTAGTAAATATTTCATTTTTTATACTGTAGTATATATGTTTTCAAAATCTTAAAGGTGATCGATCTGATCACAATTCCAAGCGTTTTAGAATTTTAACAATCGATTTACTGATTCACATATACATGTGATTTGATATCACAATTTGTGTACGTGTGCATAGAATCTTATTTGTTGATACCTCCATTTCTGATTATATTTCAGTTGTAATTGTTATTTCTTTCCTATTTAAATTGTTTATATGCATATATATATGATTTTGAAAAGTAAGAAGCTTGACATATTGCATATAAAGCTTCTTTTTGTGTTCAAACATTGATGGGGCTGAGATGGATAGTTATGAAAATTTGTATATCACATGTGTAATGTGTGTTTGGAGGAATAAATTATATACTAGTATACAGGTTAATTAATTAATTGTAGTACTATATACGCGCGTATACTATTATATACTCTTTTAATTTGATTGATCGATCATAACTCATATAAATATAAATAATACGGAGTATTACATGTTTTAGGTCTCTCACTAATGGAATTGAAACCGATGTGATGGTACATGTTCAAGGTACAAATTTTCATTTACACAAGGTATGTAAATGTAATGCATACCGTTGATTAATTCCCAATTATTTTTTATTATATTATATTATAATTAATTAAGATGAGAGATTGGTTTTTGTGTTTTGGTTTTTTAGTATCAATTATTGCAATTGCAATGGCAAATATATATATTTGGAATAAAATTAATTATACAGACGTAGTATATAGTACATAGCTAGGCAGCTGAAAAGATACGTACAAATTAATGGCTGGCCAGCATCGATCTGACGATGTAACATTATGTTTTGCCTTTCTCATTCACTTATTTAATGTCGCTTGAGCATTTATATTAATTAAAAGCTTTACAAAGCTTTTTAGTAAAATTTATGACATATTAGTGAAGAAGTTTTACAAAATAACTTTGTGTCTAATGAAGTAAAAACTTTCAAATCTAGGTTTTCTATTCAAAATCAAAGCTAGCTTTTACTCGAGATTTCAAAGTTTTAGCTCCAATAATGAAAAGCTTTTCAAAAGCTTTTCTACATAATTTTTTTCCATTCAAAAGCTTTTCTACATAATTTTTTTCCAGAATGGAAGAAGCTATTATTGGAAAAACTCAAAATTAAATTATTATCATTGTCATAGCATTCTACATTTATTAGCCTGCACAAAAAGTCGATGTCAAAAGTTAATGAGTATACTTTCAAATGTTAAATTTAAATCTATTACTATAAAAACGCATAATACATTAATATTCTTTAAACTATAAAATTTGATTCACAAAAGGGTTTTGCTAACGTCACGTAAGGAGGAGCATTTGATGAACCCGTAATTTCTTAAAAAAGTTTAATAGCCTAAACAAACATATGAATTTAATCATATAAATAGATGTATATACTGAAAACGAAGAAAAAATATGTAAAATCGAAATTTATGAACACAAATGTGTAAGTTATGTTATTATTGGTTGTCAAGATGTGACAATTATTGATATCGGTTATTTGAAGAATATTATACTATTATTAGTAGTAAGTTGGTGTAGATTATGACGTTTAGAAAAACTAGATTTAAGCTGATCATTTTAAACTGAAAAGCTTACTAAAAAAGTCATTTGACTAAATACAATCAAAAAAGAATATTTTAATGAATATAAGAAATGAAAGAAAAATTATATATGTTACACAGATAGTCCATATGGTTTACAATTACATTCGAATTTCCTTTATTAATTCATTAAAATGGCCATTATACCCTCACGACCTCACATGCAAGATCATGCAACCGTATAGATCATCATCAGTGTAAACAAAGATTGTAGGAACGATCGGTACAATTCTGAACAAACCATAAGAACGACCTAGTGTAATCTTTTCTTTGATTTATGCCATTGGTGGTAAATTAGTAGATTACGTATGACAATTTGAATTCGTACATTCATAATACTTAATTATTAACGCAACGTACGTTAATGAATTGTTTTGCGTTTCACGTACATAGGATCCTCTGACGCGATGCAGCGGATATCTGAAACGGCAGTTAACGAATTCCTCCCAAGTCACTATATCCCCGCCGTTAAAGATAACGTCTCACACGTTTACCCTTGTAGTGGACTATTGTTATGGTGGCCACCTTTTTATTACACCGTTCAATGTGGCTTCTCTTTTACTAGCAGCCGAGTTGCTCGAAATGACTCACGATCCACAACACGTTGATAATCTCCGACATAAGACGGAAGCATACTTTTGTCGGACGGTTGTGGTTGACCATGATTATGCGGCCGTGGTTTTGAAGTCATGTATGGGGCTTTTGCCCGATGTGGAGACGAAAAATGGAGTTGTAAGCAGATGTATAGAGGCTATGAAGTTAAATCGTGGCAGTGTTGTTGGTGATGTTTTGAGTTGGTTTGATGGTGTTCAAGAGTTGTCGGGTGAGGAGTTTCGAGTGTTTGTTGCGGCTTTGCACCAGAGGTTGAGTGGTGGTCATGATCTATTGTATAAAATCATCGACTTCTATTTCAAGGTGACTTTATTTTTTCAAATTTATCGTCTACATTTCTGTTTTGGTCTTTCAGACTGTGTTTACGTAGCGGAGGAACTAGTAGAATCAAATGTTACCGGCCAATTGTTTCTGCATAGTGTAGATGATATATAACTTTATTTAAAGTATATTTAACAGAACCATTATTACAAAATGTATATATATATATATATATATAAATAGCTCATTTTAATTTTAACTCATTTCTCTCAAGTTCTTTTTTCCCCTTCCTATTCTTTATACATCTGTAACGTTTTTATTGAATTTTGCATACAGGAAAAAGGCGGGGAAATGAGAGAAGATGAAGAAAGCAACATATGCAACTACATAGATTGTTCAAATCTATCTTCCCAAACTCTCATGCACGCGGTTCAAAACCCTCTAATGCCGTTACGGTTCGTAGTTCAAGCCATGTTTATCGAACAACTCAACACACGCCGCTCTGTTTTCACTGCTACCCAAAACCTCAAAAACCACCACCAAATCAAACAACCTTCAGCCATCAACTCAGTCACCCTCGGTGCGATCCTCCAACGTGACGCCGCACTTCGCCAGGTAGTGACCCTGAAAGCCACTATGGAGTACACTAGTTCACGGATTCAAAGCTTGGAAGAAGAACTTGATGGCATGAGGAAGATTCTTAAGAAATCGGATACGGGCCAAGTTATAAATGGGCGGGTTAAGTCTGACAGTTTTCGGTTTAGTTCCGAGAGGAAAGTTGAAAGAGGGCAAAAAGGGTCGGTTTCTTCCGGTAGTTTTGGGGTTGTGGACATCCGAAATGATTCGGAGTATTCGGGTGATCAAGTGAGTCCGAGACAGTTTGGGAAGCGAGTTATGAACGGGTTAAAAAGTGCATTTCGTAAATCGGGTTTGGGTCGTAACCGAGATGAACTGAAAATGGAAAAAAAGAGGAATTAGCTGTTCTATAATGTAACGAACCTATCGATCGATTGATGAGTTACTTATTTCTGGAAAATGTACGGATAGTTTATTTTATGCATCTAGGTATTTGAGTCACAACATGTGATTTTTTTTATTTTTACCATCATTCATCATCATCATTGAAATATATGAGAATTTTCAATTTTGTGACACAACGTAGTTGGGGTTGGCTCAATTCTAGCAATTAAATCTAATTTCTATTTTAAGTGTTTAATATCTTGGTATACGTTATATCTGTTGAGGAGTAAAATGACTAATGGAACTTCCCAAGCACTTTAAAAGTTAGAAAAATACTCCATAAATCAAAACATCAGAATTATACTAACAAAAAGCCATAAATTTAAAATAGAAACGAACTAATATACTATTATTATTTATTATATATAGTATAGACATATGATTCGAACCTTCGGATGCCATATATATACCAAGTGGATATATGTTGTAAATCATATAGCTTTGTGATATATGACCAAAGAGATCATCCACGATACTGCATTTGCAGACGATGTCAACCTATTTTCTTTTATCTGGATATATTGCAGGTATATTAATGGGTGGTGATTTGTAAACCACCAATTTTAACCATACATCATTAGTTATGCATCAAACTGTTGTACTGTACAACTATTTAAAGCATATTTGATGGTGTATGACTAAAATTTGGTGGTGTACAAATCACCACACCATATTAATTAATCAGCGTGTAAATTTGGATTGCAAATACATTCCCTACACTCTCATTTTTCGTACATATGAAATACAGTTTAACTCTATATGGCTGCTTAATAATATCTTATCTAGACTTAATGCACACTCATAGACAATAAAACCTACCACCAGTATGTATATAATGTACACAAAATAAGGATACCCATAATATGGGAAGATAAAAAAGAGACCTCCACATCATTACTTACCACTCCATTTATAATTTATAAGGAAAAGGAAGTCTCCATCTTTTATGCCAATAAACAGAGACCCGCGGCCACAACGGGAACCCAAATGAATAGTCGAGAGGTCGGTCTACAGGTCCCCCTACAATCAAAGGCAACCATACATATCTCGAGTCCCTTAAATCCGCAGGGTTCCATCTGTCTGCCATAAATATGAAAATACCAGGAAACCCCTTTATAGGAAGTACAAATGTACTTTGCGCGAAGAATGTAGTGACCTGAAAGATTTTGTTACCCCCTACACATGGGTTCCCCATGGTCTCCCATGGGCCCATAACAGATTCGGCAGCATGGGCCAGGGCCTCATTTGGAGCCCACCCTGTGCAACCCGAGGTGACCATGTAATAAATCTCGTTGTGCTTGAATAAGGCTGGAGCTTCACGGTGCCGGCCCACGAAAATTCGTCTCATCACATTTGTTACATGGAGGTAATCTTGAGTGAGTGGCCCAATATGGAGCTCACTGTTCTCTTCTGACGAGTATACAAGATAGGCTACACCATCGTCGTCTTTGAAGATGGTCATGTCTCGGCTTTCGAAGCCATGTGGTCTGAAGCTTTTAATGTACTCAAAGGGCCCAGTGGGAGAATCGCTGATGGCGGTTCCAACAGACGCTTTGGTGTAATTGGTATCATCTATATGCATCCACATTATATATTTACCTGTGTTCTCGTTGTAAATTACTTTTGGTCTTTCTAACACATTAGATTTGTGAAGATCATGGGTCTCGTCTGTTTCTTCTGCTGCTAGCACAATACCCTCATTTTTCCAAGTCCATAGATCTTTTGAAGAATAGCAACCGACACCTATGATGTCAACCTGCAATGAAAACAACGATGCACAATCCATCATGGAACTTTCCACGATGATAAAGAGACAGATGCACTTACGGAACAAATTTTTATGATAGACCAACACTCAGATTCCCTTAGAGGTGACAAAATAGGCAGGGCAAGCGAATTGAATAACTAGTCAAAAGGGGTTCAGGTCAAATTTCATAATTTTAAGTGCAGGTTGAAATATGCTTTAGACCTTTCAATCAATAACTAATGTGTTGGATACCAATATAAGTTTTTGAATAGAATGATTTCTGAAGTTGTAAAGAGTAAATTTGCCCTTTGGACTACTTTTGACCTAGTTGACCTGCTCAACAGGCTATACGACCTTTTCTCTTTTTCCCTTTTTAGCTAAACTATTTACATTGACCCATTTGAGATAAAACAAAACCCAAATTGCCTATTTTATAATTAAACGAGTTGAATTTGTCACCTCTAGATTACATGATATTGATTAAAGATAGAACATTTTGAATATTGATATCCATCCATCTCCATGAACTCACGATATGCAGGTTATTAATATAAGAACGAAGGTCATACCAGTTTTAAAATGTGACACTTTTTAGAAAACAGGAGAGTGGAAGCTTCAATAGCATTCTTTCAGAAGATTATTTAATTAACTATTATGAATAATGGTGACCCAATTAATAGGAAATAGGTCTTTTTTGTTGTATTCCAGTACCAATAGACCACCAAAATTGCAATGAGCTGCAAATATGTTTTACATCACAAACAAGCATCCAAGGTCTGTATATATATATATATATATATATATTTCCCTCATGGTGTATCGAAAAGATTGAAACTTGATCGATCAAATGAAGCCACTACAGAAAAAGTTAAGATACTAACCCGTGCAGCTGCCTTTTTATGAGCCTGGTAAGTGGGTCCGTCTTTGTATTCGCCATACCAGTAGTAGGTTCCTGATCGATCATCATATAGAATACCTCCTCCATGAGCTTGAATAGGATTTCCATCCGTATCCAGCCAGATTCTACCAGGATGATAATAAAGACTCTCATTACCAGCATTCTTGATTGGGTCAATGGCAGTCCTTTGACCAGGAAAGAATATATATCTAAGTTGAGAAGACTCATCAAAAAACTCTTCCATCAAAGTAGTCGGTTTTTTACGTTTCCGTTTTATAGCACGTGGGGAGCGTTTCCTTGGTGGAGGAATCTTAATGGCCTCATCATCCACGTGTACAAGTTCACGATATAATGGATGAAGACTCGTGTGCATTTGTGTTACTGCACCTTGACTATGTTGAATTTGATTATGGAAGTAAAAGAAAAACAAAACCAGGCATCCTATGAAGCTGCATACAACCGACAACTTATAGGTACTTCCTGCATAGCAGTGTGAAGTGGTTGGTTTCTTGTATTTGTTCTTCATCCTGATTTTGTTCTCCATTTAACCTTCAAGATGATGTTGCAGTTAAGAAAATGTAACCTATGCATGGTTTTATTATACAATCAAGAAAACAAATATTTTCCCTTTTTAGTACATAATTTCCAATTTGAACTAGAAGATAACATGATATCATTATTAAACTACTACTGTAAGTTGTTTGGTTAAAACTTATTTTAAAACCTTACAAATTTACTGAAATCTGAATTAAACAATAACCTGACTTTGAACGGGTTATAGACTTATAACCTCACGTTTTCCGCATATCAAGTTGATAGGCTCATAAACAGTTACCAGTATATGTTTAGTTTATAGACATTTTCAAATTCCAATAAGCCAGATGAGTTTACTGAATCAAATGGTCAAATGATTACCCAACCCAACCCAATCCAATCCAATCCAATGGGCAAGCTTATAAACATCAATCAATAAACTTTATATAAGTAAGTTTATTGATAAAGGAAAATGTGGTGAAATACTTTACCAACTAAAACCCTAATTTTAACTTTGGGAACCCCAATCAAACATCATGGAATTGAAGCAAAATCAAGGTTACATAACTGGAAAAAAGTTTACCTGAAACCATTACTATCAATCAATCAATTGATTAATTGTTGATGGAGGTGAAGCAATTTCTGAGCATAATTATGAACCTGAACTCTGTAAAAATGGTTACTTGAGACCCAATTTTGGATCTGAAACTGATGAAAATGGATGGATAATGGTGAATTGATTGTGACTTACGACCAAATTTGGTCAATTTGTTTCTCTCTCACTCACTAGATGAACATATATGTATTTGACTATTTGTTGGTGATCAATGTTTGCTTTTCTGTACAAGATGATGATTATTTCAACAACTAACTAGTTGTGTTAAATTATTAGTGTTATTAATTAAGAATACTTATAATAATTTTAAAATAATACAGTACTAGATAAAATAAATAAATATTATAACTATTATTGCATCACTGTCGGATTTTCACCGCCAGGTAGACTTTTACTACGGAGTATTAAGTTAAAATATGTATTTTTTATGAGTAAATTATACACACATATTAACATAATAATCAACATATCTATATACATTATATGCACGTAAATTAGTAAAATTTTAATTTTTTTTAAAAGCATACTTTGAGAGCCACAATTTTAAAAAATATGTATGTGATAGCTATAAAATTTAGAGTTATTAGACTAAGTATGTGGATCCAATTATATTATATATTCTTTTGAAAGAACAATATCCTATATTTGTTTGATATTACTATTATGTTTACCATAGCAAAATATTCATTTTCATTCATTCATATTTTTCAAAAGCATCAACTATGTTGGACTCGATTTCTTTATTATTATCTTTTTCTATACAAAATAATTTGTATTAAAAGATCTATGGTTAAGCAATAATATATATATATATATATATATATATATATATATATATATATATATGCAACCTATGTGTAAAAATAATATGAATGTTAATATTTCTATTTAAATATGTAATAACGTATAGTAATTTTGAAACAAATCAAGTATTTTTCACTTCACAATTCTTTCATTTTAATATTTACTATTATGACTATATTGCATAGACAATACATGATATATATATATAGAGAGAGAGAGAGAGAGAGAAAGATAGAGAGAGAGAGTTTGAATCAAATGAGAACACTTCAAAAATAAGAACGATGAGAACACTTCATAAATGCACAATTAACCAACAAAAATCATTAGATTCACAGTCATACATCTCAAATATGCGAAGAAAAACAAATGCACACTTCTAAAAATGCACAAAAACCGAAAAAACGATTGATGCATGATTATCTACATAATTGTGCATCAATCGTTTTTTCTGATTTTTGTGTATTTTTGAAAGTTCGCATCTATTCTAATCAATTTTTCTACACATATTTGAGGTGTATGAGTGTGAATCTAATGATTTTGTTGGCTAATTGTGCATTTATGAAGTGTTCTTATCATTCTTATTCTTGAAGTGTTTTCATTGAAACCTTACACTATATATATATTACATAGTATATCTCAACCTATGTGTAAAAATAGTATAAATGTTAATATTTCTACTTATATATTTAATAGTAATTTTGAAGATAATAAATCAAGTATTTTTCACTTCACAATTGTTTCATTTTAAAATTTATTATTATGATTATATAGCATAGACAATACATGATTTTGACCATCCCTATTTCTATCAATATAATTAAGGTTATATAATATAAAATATTTTTTAGTTAGTGAGTTGAAATAGTCAATGTTGAGTTAAAATAGGTTAGGAATAGTGAATTTACCTTTGATAAATGTAGTAGAGTAAATTAATGTTTAATTCATACCATCATCTTTAATCATATTGCATATCAAAATTCGTTTTACTTTTTTAACTCTTATTGTGTTTAGCAAATATAATAGAAAAATACTTACAGTATAATTCTTAAAATGAACTCACTAAGTAGATCATTTTATTACGTTTGCGATAATATATTTTTGAGATCAATGCAAATCCCATAAAACTTTGTTACTTTCAATAGCACATTACATTTGTAGAGAAAACTTCAAAGAAGTAAAAGAATTTTTTAAAAAATGGAAGAACCAATGAGAATTTTCCATATGTACAAAAAGAATGTTTCACATGTGTAAAATTCATTTACCCCCAACATCAATTATCTCACAAACAGAAAATCGAAAAATTATAAAAATTGCAGCATAAAATTCAACATTTTCTTCTCTTCGATTTCCTGTTTATCAAGGCTTACTTTCAACGATTTTTTTTTCATTTTTGTGGGTTTTATAAATTATTAACACATGTGTTAGTGCTTGTTTATACATTTAATTTAGGGTTAGGGTTTAAGGTTTAGAGTTTAGTAAGATTTAGGGTTTAGAAAGATTTAGGGTTTAGTAGGGTTTAGGGTTTAGAAAGATTTAGGGTTTAGGGTATAAGGTTTAGGGTTTGGGGTTTATGATTTTGGCAAAAACCCTAAACGCAACACTTTAACACATGTGTTGGTAAAATGTGAAACCCACCAAAAAAGAAGAAAAAAACCTCATCGAAAGTATGTCTTAAGGGATGACAAATCGAAGAGGAGATAACGCTGAATTTTATGATGCAATTTTCATAATTTTTCGATTTGTCGTTTGTGAGATAATTGATGTTGGGGGTAAATGAGTTTTATACATGTGGAACATTCTCTTTGTACACATGACACAATATCATTGATTCCTTCATTCTGACATAAATTTCTATTCTCATTTGAACCCCACACTTGATAAGCCCTCTACTTATAATGTAATCCCATGCATAATTCTATTTACAAATCCTTTTCAAAATATATTTGTATCATATGATTATTAAACATATACTGTTTCTGAATGGAGTCAAACAATTGGGTCCAACAAAATTATTGAAATCTATTGAAGGTATGATATAATTGATTTAATTATTGACAGTGTTGATAGTATACGTATACAAATGAAGATGTATCTATGATGTTATATACATGAATCTCATTGAGTCAACCAAAGTCTTTGAGACTTCATTGTCAGGTTTAGTTTTGCAATTCTCTACTTCTTTTTACAAACTCTGTTGGTTGACTCGTGCAGGAACGACTGAACATAAGGAAAAGTGTTTGCCCTTCTCTTGGTAAGCTTTTACGATCCAAAATAAAGTTAAAATCATCATATCGATAGAAAGGGTTAGGATAGAAGCCCATAGCAATTTGATTGAAGCTTTAAATGGTTTGCATTGGTGTAACGCAACGTCAGAAATTGCATGTTTCAATGGTGTGCATCCAGCCAGGTTCTGCAAATCCGAATATGTAGCAATAAAGATCTGGATTGATAGAATGTACGCCATTGTCTTTCCGTATGAGGATTCTGGGAAAAATCTCCCTTCTGTTTTACAAACTTCTGTTGGGGTATCTTTTTTACAAGTCAAGGTTGAAAGAATCTGCACACACACTCCAAAAGAGAGGAGAAGAAGTTGTTTTTTAAGCTCAAGATAAAAAAAAAATTTATGCATGCTTGGTAGGTCAATCTGTTTAGTTCCCATATATTTCTATTCTAATGCCCAAAAACTATGTGCAAATATGTATGTGTGCTTCTCATTTTTAACACTATTATATATACTACCCCCTATATGTCTATATATATATACATATATACATATATATATACATATACATATATATATACATATATATATACATATATATATACATATACATATATATATACATATATATATATATATATTGGATCCCTGAAAAGGAAATTGGTTCAGTTAAGTTCATAAATTGAGACACTAACACTTGGAAGGTCATGAATCTGAATAGCATCTTGTTGACAATTCCCAGGAGTATAGTTATAACTAGGTGCACCAGAGAAAGGGTCGCAAATTCTCTCGATTGCAAAGGACCTATCAACTTGGTCACTTGGTGCAATCATTTTGTGTGCCAATGATGTTATTTGTGAATTAGACTGCAATGGAAAAGAAATCATCAATGACTAGTTGATCAAAAATAGCAGAATGGTTAGCGCAATGGTTTAATGATAAGAATGTACCTCAGCTATGTATTTATGAACAGTATATCCAATTTGAGCCATGAATTTATCTGAGGTTGAAGAATTAGAACATGAAGACAGTATTAGCATGATACCGTTGTTTTCTGAATTTTGATATTGTTCAAAATCCTCAAAAGCTGTACAGGTATCCCCTGCAAAACTGCAAAGTCACCTAGAAATTTTTAGTCACAATTGTTGCACTTACATGAAGGATTTAATTGTACAAGAAGGTAACCAATATTTGACTTCTATCTGTTTTGGTTAACCAACTCTTTACATGCCCGAAAAAGCAATAAAGAAGGTAAGGGATTTGATAACAACACTCCTAAGGGGTGAGGTTATTACATGCATAAACATTGGTACATAAAGATAACAACCTGAAGATAATTATAATAAATGGTCAATGTACAATCATTTATTACATGAAATAACCTCTCAATGACAACCATTAGGGTTGTCGTTAACAAAACATTACCTGTGATTACTCACACGCTGTAATGTCATCAGATTTTACCGATTAATGGTTCTTATAACTTTAAATAAAATAAGTTTGAAAGTTGGTTATCATCAATCAAATGTTAAACCTTTGATGGCCTTCTTTAACCCAAAAGGTCGGTTACCTAAAATAAAAAGTTGGACAAAGGTCTTTTTATGGAGAAAGCTTCATGCAATAGCCTTTTCTTGGTTCAAGCAGAACATTTAGATATTAGGATTGTTTATGCACAAGAGACACGACAAGCTGATACTTACATGTGAAAGAAGAAATCAAAGCCGGTTAAGATCCAACTGACGGTTGTCAAGATCCAGCAAACAGCAATGAACCTGCATGTGGACAGGGTATTTGTGCACGTTGTACTTCGAGTTCATTAAGATGATTCACAAAGAGTTACACAAGCGTATATCGTTAACTCACATGATTAAACCGGGGTGCCAATGCAAAAAGAGGACAACTGAAACAAATAGCAATCCATTAGTCTAAACTAAATCTATTATGTAGTTGTCAAACAAAACATTATAAATTAATCACAAGATGTAATAAATATAACTACAGATATGCTTGTTGGATCATTTTATTTATAGAATTTTTCCGTCTCCATAATTCCATGATCAATGAAATTTAAATGGTCAACGTGTAAGTGCATGATGTAAATATGTATGATCAGAACAGCTACCATGATCTATTTGTTCAGTGTATCATCGTAAAGAAATCTCACCGCATCCAACAACTAACACCACCAAGTTGATCGTTACAAAAACAAGATTTGCAATGTAACTGAAAATTACAAAGAATTTGTTACAGAGTATAACTTTTAAGCATGACGCATTTATAAAAAGTATGATTGATTACACTGTCTTGATTGCACGTCTAGAAGCCTGCTTTGCTTCCCCAACAAAATTCTGAATTGAAATTGTTTCTTTTCTCATCTGATTGGTAATCTGAGTCAAGAGGTCAGTTGTTTGGCTGTCGTAAGGCTTTAAGAAGGATTGTATTTTTAGTAAGCCTTGTATAACAGATTCGATTGTTTGTTGCATATTACTTGCAGCTCCAAAAATGGTATCCATAATATTCTTGCTTTTGTGTAAAGAGTTTTGGTTTGCTACCAAAATCAAACTTGCAAAAATTCTTCAAACGCAAAATATATATATATATATATGTAATACAAAAGTTAGAAAGAAAATTTTCATATTGGTAAACAGAGTTGTAAATGTGTATGATGATAAACTTACATGGCAATTAAAGTGAAAAAAGCAATGAGTACAAAACATGCAATGTAGTAAGAAGTTGGATGATTAAAAAACGGTTGAAAACCGCCATTAAAATTCTTTACGATCAAGTAACTCCCCAAACCCAAGCCAAGTATCATCCAGATTCCCGCCATCGCATAGCCATGGATGCCTGTAAACGCCGCAGACTGACCATTTTTCAGAAAACATAATAAATCAATATTCAAAAATTAAGTCATATAAAAAATCGCATCTTTAGACAATTATAATCAAGATTTGTCATTTCATTGGGAAATTTTAACAAACACTTACAGCCCAATAATGTTTATCACGTATATCATATCCTCCTTTATACAATTCCAAATGACGAAGAGGATCAGGCCGATTAAAGGTCCGATTTTGAACAAATGGGGAAGCAAAAACCGATGAATGATGAGTAAAAACAGAGGTGAAAAGCAACAAAGATATTAAAGGAAGGTGAAATGATTTCAAATATGACATTATGAAGCAAAAGATCGAATGAAGAAATGGAGAGAATAAGGGGAAAAGGAAGATAATATATGCATAATGCATGCATAAATGTATTACTTGGTGATTAAGGTAAGGATAGCTTTGTGGTTAGTCTTTTTAGATACATACGAGTGATCATCGGAGAATCAAAGAACCCCAAGATTTTTGTGATACACCACAAATACCTTTTTATAAAGAGAAAAAAATTCGGCAGCCATATTTTTCCATATGTACGTACCTACGTGTAACGTGTGTCACTAGTTTTTCCATCCTTTCTAATTTCATACACCTTTGCTTCGTTCACAACCTATATATATATAGTGGAAGCATAAGAAACGAACCGTTGTATAAGTTACCGGTCGGGAAAGCAATCACAAAACGATAACTTTTAATGGTTCACAACCTGAAGTTCCAATCATAGTCACATGGATCGCGGATCGCTCCGGTACGGGATCGCGGTTCACTAATTCTCAAAATCCGGTACGACGGGGGTAGGCTCATTCCGGTTCGCTTCGGTACGATGTACCCTATATTTCGGTTCAGTGTATTGTATAAATTGGTACGGTGTACCATATAAACAAGCTATGCATAAGTAAGACATGTATTGTATGTCAAAATTTAAGTGTAAATAAGATTCAATGATATATCAATATTGAAAACATAACAGAAGATAACTTCAAAACAGAATAGGAGGAAATTTCAAAACATAACAGAGGAAAGTTCAAAACATAATAGAAGGAAAGTTCAAAACATAATAGACGTTCAAAACATCATACGATTCTATTCCTCATCAAGATTTTCCCATTTAATGTCTTCTAATCTCGAAGTCGAGGCTTCTAAGTTAGTGCTTTCGGGATCCATATCCCATTTCTTCATTGGCCCTTCTTTGTAAGATTCTGAAAACCTTGATAGTAGACGGATATTTGAATGTATGTATACCAATTTGTCAGCCCTTTTGTTGTTCAATCGGTTTCTCTTCACGCTATGAATATAGGAGTAAGTGCTCCAGTTTCTCTCTGCGGACGAACTACTTATGGGCTGTGACAAAACCTTTTTGGCTACGTCTGCTAATTCTGGAGTTTCAGAACCATAAATTGACCACCAATCAATCGCATCCATAGTTACAGCATCCATTTGAGCACCGGGTAAAGAATAGAGACCTTTTTTCATGTTAAATGTTGCGAATTGCTCTCTCAACAGCTTCTCTTCTTCTTGATTTTCTGCAATTCTTCCAAAAGCACTCATTACACCCATCATAACTTCTTTGTCGAGGTTAGGAGCCCTTCTAGAAATTCCACCAGGTGCTAATTTTTCAAGATAACGAGTATCATAAAACCTTGGAGATAATGCAAATCCCAAGCAATGTAATGGGATTGTCATTTTCTCCCATCTAGCCAAGATAATATTCTCAATTTCAGGGTAAAACGCACCATACACATTGTCTTTCATCACATCTTTAATTTCCCCTAACATGTTATCCATTCTCTCATAAATTTCTCCCATCTTTGGCCCCTCTCCATCACAGAATTTAATCAACAAGAAAATTGGCTTTGTTATAGCAAGAATATGATCAACATCAACCCAAAATGATTCATTTTGTATCGTTTGAACAACAAGTTCTCCATCTTTTTTTGTTTTTTCATCTCCTTGTTTAACCCATTCCCTCCATGAGTTAAGAACAACTGTAGTAGCAAGAGCTTCTCTACAATCCTTCATCCTTTTTAATAGAATGTAGTGAGATGCAAATCTAGTTTTAGCTACTTTCAAAAGCTCAAGCTTTGAGTTATCTCTAAAAATTGCCAAAGCATGAGAGTGATTTAAAATATACTTGACAACCTTTTTTCCTCTTTTATACACATTCTCCAATCAATTAAACTCTTTTGCAAAGTCTTTGAAAATCAAATTTAAAGTGTGTACACAACAAGGAGACCAAAAGATGTGTTTATATACCTTCTCAATTTCTTTTCCCGCTGCTTTGCAATTTGCCGCGTTGTCTGTAACAACTTGAAGGACATGACTCGGCCCTACCTTTTCAATAGCTCCCAACAAAAACTTTGAAATAGCTTTTCCTGTTTTTTCCACCCCGGAAAAGTCATTGGCATACATAAAAGTCGCACCACGGCTGTTTACAGCAAGAACATTGATCAATAGCTCATGTTTCACATTGGACCAACCATCAGATACAATAGAAACACCTTGTGTAAACCATGTGTCTTGGATTGACGTCAAATCTTTTTCAACGTCACGTGCACATTCATCTAACAATACAGTTCTTGCTTTCTCACTTGAAGGCGCCTTATAGCCGGGAGGAGCCGAGTTGATTGCACTAACCATCTCATGAAATTGAGGATTACGCAAAACATTGAAAGGTATCGCATTTGCACATAGACCCCGCATGATCTTTAGATCAACCGCATGTCTCTCCATTAAACCGAAAGATTGTTCGATTGGCTTCTTTGAAGAACATGGCTTATGCTTTTTAGATATCACTGAATTTTTTAACGCTTTTGAGACTCCTATTTTTTCCGCGTTTTCCACCTTCTTCAACAACTTAATGTACTTTTCCCGATCAGCAAGTATGGCGGGACACCTTCTTATATCAGCCTTTTTCCCCCTATAACTCCAAAAAAGTGACTGTGTATTCTTGAATAAGAGCTTGTATATTGTACCTTGCAATATTTACATATCCATACTTTTGCACCCCCGGGATTTTTACTATTCACAGAACGAACAAAAGTGACTTAATCAAGTAAAGGTTTAGCTTCGTCTTTGTGTGATGATGATTGTGTTTGAGACTGTGTTTCGGGTTGAGATGGTGCTTCGGTTTCATCTTCGGTTGCATCTGCCATTACTTCCTCATTAACAAGATCATAGAATTCTTCAGTCATACTTTTCTCACGTTCATCAAGAGTTCTTTTTTTACCAAATGTCATTTTGAAGATACTTGGTGAATGCTGGATTGTTAATGTATGTTGGTTTGTTACTGTTTTGGTTTTTACAATTTGGTATCTATGTATACTGTGTTTTAGACCTTTGGTATGTCAAAAAAAAAGGCTGCCAAAACTTTTGGTATGTTTCCCACGTATTGGAACAAAGAGTATTGGAACCCTTTCAAAAGAAACAAAGTACCGGAACCCTTCATATTTCCACGGTTGGCGTATTACATAGCATTCAAACGCGTTTTCAAGCAGTATAAATCGGCGATTTGTGAATGGTTGGATCGCGATCCGGTGCGAAACGGTACGAAACGAAATCTCAATTGGGAACGATGATTAAGGGTTTAAATTCGCGATCCCCGGCGATCCGGATCGCTTTCGTACCGCGATTGGGATCGCCCGATCCAGATCGGAAATCGGTCCACATTTAGCGATCCATGTGACTATGGTTCCAATATCTCGTTTGCTTCAAATACACACCAATCTGATGACTGCTAACTCGTCTCTATCGTATATATGTGATGTGTAATATCTTATGTCAACCTATGCATATAGAATATTCTCACTTATATCATCACCACATGTAACCGTCAAGGAAGTGAATACTCGATCTCCGTTAAGTACTTACTAAATAACATTATCATTATGATTTCGAAGTGCTATACTTAAAAGTATGTTCCAATGTGTTTTAGAAGTCGTATTGTATAAGTGTTTAAGGTTATACAAGCTTGACACTTAGTATAAAAATATTTTGTAAACTTTCTGTTTTTAGCGTCACTTAATGGTTTTGGCGACACTCAGAAAGTGCCGCATAAAATGGTAAATTCTGAATTATTAGCGTCACTTGGGGAAGTGACGCATATGGGGCGACACTTAAGCAAGTGTCGGGTACAAGTGTCGGGTGAATTGAAAATTGATTTCGGGGCGACACTTAAGCAAGTGTCGGATACAAGAGTCGGGTATTGAATTCACGTCACTTAGGCAGTGACGTAAAAAGAGGGTTTTAAGCGGCACTTAGGCAAGTGACGCAAGATTAGGGTTTTGAGCGACACTTAATGCGTCACTTAAGGAAGTGACGCTATACTAGATCTGGCCGTGCGACACTCACGACTGATCGGGATTCTTGAGTCCAAAAACGTGTTTTCCGGTTTCCGTTTAGTCCGATTCTTCTACCGAACACACATTTAGACATTTTAAGCTTATACAAACAACTTACAAGTAATATAACAAAGATTTAAGAGTTTTCGAGAATTGTCGGGATCTTACAAGTTAACGCGAGACGAAACCGAAAAGATAAGAATGTAGATCGTGACATTGTGGTTCTTTTTCTCCAAATAAGCGAAATGATTCGAGGTCGTTTTGTGGTCGCTTTTGGGTGGTAAAGGGTGGGGGGTGGAAGTATTAGAGAGAGAAGGAAAGAGAGAAAAGAAAGAGTAGAGAGAGAGTGTGTGTTAGTGAAAATGAGGGAAAGGAGGGGAAAGTGTGGGGGTTTTGGTGAAAGCCTCCTATTTTTCTTTCTCCGCAATTGTGCTCTATGTGGTGTTCGTTTCTTCGATCGTTTAAATATTTAATCAATTTTATACCCGTTTAAATACACGTTTTAAAATAAGAATAATTATTCGATATTTATGTTGAAGTATTTCACTATATACTTAATAATTGAGTTATAAAATATAACTTAAATTTATAAATATAACTTCAATTATTTGCGCGTTCATGTGTTTTAGTTGTGTAAACGTTTGTTATACGATACAAAATATTATCAAAATAATATTTTTGGATATAATAGTGGTATTAAATAATGTTATATTATTTATTAAAATTGTTCACCAACATCTGTATTAATTGAGTCGAAGTCCATTCGATTGAAAAGTGCACGATTTAGCCAAGTCGCGTAATTGTATATATTCAACAATATATATTAATTGATACATTAATTAGCCTAACACATAACTAATTACATGTATTAACAGATGATGAGGCGTTAATTACTAGTCCTAATTTGACGGGTGTCACAACTATGCGAAGGGTCATATGCGTAGTCGACTAGCTAAAGCAGTGTGAAGTGGCTTCGGCAGGCATCTTCCATTCTCGGACCTGGATCCGCGGTCCGAGCTCAGATAGTACTGATAGTTTATATCATTATTATGTATAGTTGATTTTGTTTGGATGTTTGACTTTGTATTTGGTTTAACAAATCTGTTAAGTGTTAATGAGTAGGTCATTTTCAAAAATAAAATTTGATTTTGTAATTATATAGCTCTCAACTCCTCATTAGAGTAAAAACATGCATATTCATGGTACCAATAAGTGATGAACATCGTGTAAGCATACAAGTAGTTAAGTTCGCATTTTAATTTGTTTCTAAATGGTTCCCACGCATGACCATGAGATTACTATAATTATGTGGTCATGTCAAAAAATTTGCTCTCTATATTATATATGTGCTGCGATCAGTTTGAGATCCATTTCAGTATGCTTCTTCTTTTGGAGAAAACCGGGACAGTTAAAATATAATTGATGTTTATTAGGTGAAGAAGAGCTGTAAAGTTAAGCTAACATGATAGGAAATAAAGATCTAAGTAATAATTCAAACAAATGTAGTAGGATTGTATATATGATAGCTAGGAGAAGACACGTTCGTACATTGTTTGTTTCAACTACTTTCTAAAGTGGTTTCATATTTCGTATTTTTCAAATTTAGAATAATTAAGTTTTGTTTTTGCCCTCCACTATAGAATATTCCAGCTACGCATCTGATTAGCCATAGGGGAGTGGTTTAAAACTCCAGGTATAGTAGTTAGATTTTACTACTATAATTGATTGATTATTGTGCTTAACTTTATAAGCGTAACTCTATATCACGCACGTGTTCTTGCATATTCACACATTATTTCATTTAATTTGTATTTGACGTTATTTCATTTAAAGTTCAGAAGGACCTAGAGAACTACAATCTGGACGTCGCTAAGTTAATCGAAAAAGTCAGTGATAATTGGATATGGAATGGTGACTCATCTGGTGTATTTTCTGTAGCTTCGGCTAGGGGAGTTTTGATCAATGCTTCGGTTTTCAATACAGAATTTCATTACGAGTGGAGCAAATGGGTACCAGGTAAAGTAAATCTTTTCTTTTGGAGAGCAGAAATGGGCCGTATCCCTACCAGGGATGCCTTGGCAAAAAGAAATATACAGGTTCCATCTTTACTTTGTCCATTATGTAAAAATTATGATGAGTCCAGTTATCATTTGTTGGTATCATGCGAGGTAGCTAATATGTTATGGAGTTTTGTCAGCTCTTGGTGCAAATTGATGCCCATTTTTGCATTCTCGGTTCGAGATTTATATTTCATCGCAGAGAAAGGAGAAAACAAGAATAATCCATTTGTTAAAGCAATTATGCTCACAGCTTGTTGGTGTTTGTGGAAAGCTAGGAACGATGCGTGTTTTAAGGGTGTGTCTCCGTCTTGGATACGAGTCAAGGAAGAGATGCAAAGTCTATCATTTTTATGGGTTAAAGGAAGAGCAAGAAGAAATGATTTAACTTGGGAAAGATGGTGCCAGTTTAAACTGTAAAAGTCAATTAGCTTGAGATAAACTGCTTTAATTTTTGTATTGTTGGGGTTTAACGTAGGTCTGGATCTGTTTGGGGTATTTTCAAAATCGCTCTAGAGTGAAAACCGGTGGCGCGGCCTCTAGTTGCGGGGATTTTTTCCTGGGTTTCCCTAGGTTTTTTTCATCTCTTTAAATATCCTCACAGTTAAGATCCGGACAATTGGGTGTAATTGTAACTATGAATATTTGTATTCTTGTTCTTTGGTGACTTTTAGCATCTTGCTATTAGCCTTTGAATATATAATCTTCCTGCCTTTCAAAAAAAATAAAATTGTATTTGACATGAACCCGTTATTGATCCATGTGTTATCTGGGTGCCAATAAATTTGTTCAAACACCTTTAAGGTAATACATCTTAATTCTTGTAGGTGTTATGTTTCTGGGTTTTCTCCTCCTTAAAAAGATCCCTTCTTGTATTCTTGTTTTGTGCTCCTTGCCTTTTGGCTTGTGAGTTCTAATAATTTTTAATTTTGTAAATGCCGCATTAATTACACAAACCAAAAGTACAGTATGAATATCACATTTTATAATACCAAACATTACCAAACAAGTGTAACTATGTATAAAGTAATTGCTATAATGTTCAAACAATTTTAAAAAAGAAAGATACATTGAATTCAGTAATTGCTATAATGTTCAAATAATTTTAAAAAAGAAAGATACATTGAATTCAGTTTTTACCCTTAATTGATATCATCACTGAACCAATGAGTTTTACTGATAAAGTTGAACGTTTGACGATTTGATATCTCTGGTTCTCTTAGGAAACACAACTTAGAACTTCATTAGTTCATTCCCCCTTAAATTGTGAGATATTTGCATCCCCAAATTCGCTAAAGCCCACAAAGTTCAATATACACATACAAAATTCTTATGGAAAAACAATCACAAGCCAAAGTACGACCGAGTAAATGAGAACCCAAGTCAATGAAGAAAGGAAGACCAAATGGCTGGTCTAAACCGTATATTCAGTATATATGGATAACCTAGACACTAAATTGGATATTGCAACAACCACTGCTTATTCATTGAATGATGCCCCAACTAATTAGGACACAAAGATACAGTTAAAAAATCACATTTCAATTTGATTCAACAAAAATGTGTTACCAACTCACTGGTTCTGATCAAGGTTTGAGTGCGAGAGCCAAACCGAACTTGGGAGTTTTCTCCAAGGCTTTGGTGTCCAACTCACTAGACAGAGTCACAAGCGATTTGGGAATAATCTCATGCTGCAACAATGCTCCCAGCTTTCCATGATTGTTGAGCATAGCCTTGACCACAGTTAGACCATCAACAGCATAAGACCCACCAACTGTGAAGGTGTTCTCATTTAATGAGAATCTTCTAGTGATCTCCCCTACAGCAGCGGTCTTTTTCAATTCATCCAGATGGTGTATGTATGCCGCCCTTATTGTGTCACCTTTGTCCCCCCTGAAAAATAAGTCCCAAAAGATATTTGTAAACGTGTCTAATGTGATGATTTGATGCAGTGCTATTGCTTACAAGATTATTGAAGCGCTCGAATCCGGTTTCTTAATGCTTATGCCAGCCGTGTACTTGGTCAATCTACCGGAAGATGGTTCATAACCTGCCTCCGCTCCAATAACAAATGTTGGAGTACCAATTGTAGCTGAAAAGTCAACAACTGGGGTTTGGTTCAAAGCAACTGCTGATGTTATAGTAGCATGTCTATGGAAGTACTGAACATCGAGCTGCAAAAGTACAGAACATTTGTTCTCAAACCCGTGTACCAATATATAAAGGCGTAATCGATCCGCCCTCTGAAGATAGCAATGTTTACATTTTGTGGATGTTTTACACATAAAGATACTAAGGTACCAAATTATGTACCTTGCCGGAATTGAAATCTGGAAGTTTTAATGATACAACGGTCTTTGTTGAGGGGACAAGCTCTGTGAAAGTCAATGTTGTAGCAATCTGCCAATGTAGTGTAGATTGATATTAGGTGAAACATGAATCAAATGTTATATATTAATGTAAAAGTCAAGGTAACCAACAAACCTTTGATTCTGTGTCAACTTTGACATCAACCAGTACATTATTGTATTTGTATACTGCTCCCACATCTCCACTTGACAAACCACCCTTCTTTGTTGCGGTTGATGTTATTACCTACAGTGAAATAATAGGTAAAACTGAATGATGAATGTTGAATTCATTGACTTAATTAATAGACAAGACAAAAGACAATTTTTAATAAGTTGCCTTGAGCCTCCTTTTGCTTGAAGGCTTTAGATATGCTGAATGCAAAGGAACGATAAGCTAACAATTTCACAAAATTCATTGATTTAGCCTCATCATAGACCAGCTAAGGCGCATTGTTTTTAAAAAATTCAGTCTAGGGTCAACTGGAGAAGTCTGATTAAAACTTAAACCTTCCCATGCAAGAGAAAATACCACTTGTCTTGAGATAATCAGACAATTGTGAAGAAGCGTCTCAAACTTACGATTAGTTCTGGGTTTCATAGTTTGCCATAAAAGAAGATCTTTGATTGAGTACTCAAAACAGTATAATATCAAAAATATTGACAGTTCCTCTTATCAATTCTAACTTTTCTTTGATCATGTCACCAACTTTAAGAACCCCCATCTTGTACAGTTCGATCAATGCTAGAATCATAGGATTCACTGTACCTAAATGAAATACATCATAGCTCTCAATGACTCTTTTAAAGCCAAAACTTGGGTGAATCTTGCAATCAAACATAATCAATGGTATGGTAGTATAGCTTAACCGCCTCAAGACTTCGGCTGGAAAGCTGAGGTGAACCAAATTAATTTTACTTTGGTAAGGGCATGATCTAGAATGTTCAGATGACATTTATGTAAGCCATTTCCCTTGATCTCTGTTCTCCATATTGTGAGTCATGTGATGATCTCTTTTCACATCAAGTAAATTTGACCAAACATTACATCTTTATCCTCCGCACATCATATAAACAATTACACAGGATTCACAATAAGAAAACGTTCCTTTTAACAGAAAATTAACATGTTAAAGCCCTACAGGTGAATAGAACCTCACTTTCAACTTTCAAGTTTAATGAGGTTTTTATTAAAGAAACAAATGGACTTCAAAACTTGCAAGTGATATCACATATTGAAATAGTGTTTGGAAACACCCAGAGTTGTCCAACATAATAGGATGCTAGTTCAATTTAGAGTCATTATTATCCATTCGCTGCTTAAATTTCAAGTATTACTGCTATTTGCCTTTCCTCTTAAGTTTGGACACTTCTACGAAATAAGTGATGAGCTTTATAATCCAAAGAACTGAAGACAATGCTTCAAACTACCTTTTAGGAATCACATTATATTCATCTTGCTACAAATGGACTTCAAAACAAGTGAGATTACATATCGAAATAGTGTTTGGAAACACCCAGAGTGGTCCAACATTAGAGTAATAGGATGCTAAGTCAATTTTAGGGTCAATATTATCAATTCGCTGCATAAAATTTCAAGTATTACTACTATTTTCCTTTCCTCTAAATTTAGACAGTTCTACGAAATAAGTGGTAAGCTTTATGATCCAAAGATTTGAAGACAATGCTTCAAACTACCTTTCAGGAACCACATTATATTCATCTTGTGGCTTCCTTGACCTCTATATACGATGGCCAAAAGAAAGGAGGACAAATATCTAATTATTTGAAAATATGGCAAAGATAATACTTAGCTTTGTGCAAAAACTGGTTCTCACTCTTTGCACAGGCCTAATAATACTTAACAAGCAAAATATACTATATAACACACTTACATGTACAATGACATTTACCAGTAGAACCTGCTAACGCAATGCAACTATCAACACCATTTCTTCCACAAGACACGAGTATGATTTTCAACCGATAGTCTTTTAGAAAGTGATATAAACAAATATATGTAATTCGACAATGCAATATATGAATAGAAAATGGGAACCTCAACGCAACATTCTGTCAAGTAAAGGTCTCATAGAAAGAGTACAAATCCAGGAACTGGTTGGTCGAGTTCTTCCATGAATGAGAAACTTGGTTTATATGAGAAGTTGTTTCATAATCCGTAGCACTAAACAAAAGAAACAAATATCCATGACAGGCCTTATGAACCGCTCAAATGCTATATATTCTAAATGACTGACATTGTTCGGGAGATATTTATATGAAGTCTTAACATTCTTCATGTAACGTCCCAAGCTCAACCACTGATCTTAAAGGGACGCAAACATAAGTATATGATGCCTTAACATACAATTTTGCATAAGAGGGTGTTTGGATTTGCTTATTTTTTAGCACTTCTATGCTTAAAAATTAAGTAGGTGACCCCTTACTTATTTTTAAGTGCTTATTCCTTAGTAAATAAGCACATAATCTGCTGTTGAAATAAGCAGATAAACGCTTATTTAAGCAATCCCAAACACCCCCTTAAGAAGAATGAATGAATGAATGTTTTCGGTTTTCAACTCCTATCCACGTGTATAAGACCTCCGGTTCTGTTTATACTTTAAGGAGGTATTTGTGATTTTCACGTATAAATCAATCTAGCAATTAGAAATGTAAGTTGTAAATCTAATACAGCAATAGGCTAGGAATTATATATATTCTGCCAAGCAATTTCTAATCGAATAACGAATCAACCAATTAGAATAAGTGGAAATGATACTTACAACTCCGGTTACGCTGCTGGTTGAAACGGAAAACTTTTGATCCGTTATGAAATCCCTCGTTAACAGATCTACGTCGATAAATCAGTAACACATACAATTTATATAAGATTGAAAAAGGAAGATGAATACTGAACAGAATTGGAACTACCTTTAGCTTTTTTGCCGATATCGGAGAAGAGTCCTGGTCCGGTGTTCATTATTATTATTTTTTATTTATTGGAAGTGTTTGAAGGAGATAAGAGGACGATATTGGTGGATATGGAAAACGAAGGTGATTACGTCATCAATCAATGGTGCTGGGGACTGGGGTGAGCTTTCACCACCGCTTGGCACGTGTTTGATTTTTTAGGAGATATACCTAATTTAGCAACTAAACAAATTGGTAACCAAATTGGGTCGCCTATTTCTATAAGGACTACCCATTTTATCATAGTTGTCCACTCGTACTCATTTTTTTGATTATTCGTGACTCGTATAGTAAGAGTCATAATGTATATATATATAATGGGAGGTTCAAATGAGAACCACTCTAAAGTGAGAACTTTGAGAATCACATCAAATACATGTTTGTTCATATGTGATTAACTTCAATCATATGTAAACATTGATGTACGTTTAATTGAAAAAGAAAAAAGTCAAAAAAAAATTCTAAATTTATATCGAAAAACACATTTTAACCGATTTGTTCACATTATCGTTCACATGTTAACATATATTTGTTTTTTTTGCGTTTTTCGATATAATTTTAGGATTTTTTTGACTTTTTTCTTTTTAAATTAAACGTACATCAATGTTCACATATGATTGAAGTTTATCACATGTGAACAAACATGTATTCTTTGTAGTTCTCAAATTTCTCAACTTTAAAGTGGTTCTCATTTGAACCTTCCCCTATATATATATATATATATACACACACACACACATATATATATATATATATTTAGGAATGGGTTCCTGTAAAAACAAGGAGATAAAAAAAACAGTGAAAACACATCTCCACCCTCTACTAATCTAACTTATATATATATAAAAAATGGGTGGAGATAAAAAAAACGGTGAAAAAACTTTTTCCTTCACAATTTTTTTAAGGTGTGAACTTTTTTTTTTTTGGAGTAAACCAAAAAAATTAAGGTTCACACAAAAAAATATTTTTTGTAAAAAAAATAAAATAAAGTCTAATTCGAAAACCAAAACAAAAAAATTAAGGTTCAAAATTAAAAAATTTAAAAACTTTCCGTGAACCCAAAACAAAAAAATAAGATCCACAATTAAAAAAGTTAAAAACTTGTTGTGAATCTTAAAAGAATTAAGGTTCACAGTTGAAAAAAAAAATGTTCACAATTAAAAAATTTAAAAACTTTCCGTGAACCAAAAAAAATTAAGGTTCACAATTGAAAATGTAAAAAACTTTCCGTGAACCAAAAAAAATTACGGTTCACAAATGAAAAAAAAAACTTTCCATGAACTCAAAAAATAATTAAGGTTAACAGTTGAAAAAAAAAATACACAATTGAAAATTTTTAAAACTTTCCGTGAACCTAAAAGAATTAAGTCACAGCTGAAAAAAAAAGGTTCATAATTGAAAAAGTTAAAACTTTCCGTGAACTCAAAAAACAAATTAAGGTTCACAGTTGAAAAAGTTAAAAACTTTTCGTGAACCTAAAAAAAATTAAAGTTCACAAAAAAAACTTCAAAATTTTCGTGAAAAAATTTAAAAAAAAATATGTGAAAAAAATAAGGTTCACAATTGAAAATGTTATAAACTTTGTGTGAAGCAAAAAAATAAAATAAAAGTTCATGACAAAAATTTTATGTGAAACAAAAAAAATATAAGGGTTCACAAAAAAATTCATATGTAAAGCAAAAAAAATGAAGATTCACAACTTAAAAAAATTGTGAATCAAAAAGTGTTTTCACCGGGTTTTTTTTATCCCCACCCCTTATATATATATATATATATATATATATATATATATATAAGGGCTGGGGATAAAAATGTGAACGCCTAGGATCTACAGCTGATCGAATTCTTGCAATTGAGCGGAAATCAATCACAAGTGTAAAACGTGAATCAAAGTATTGTATTCGAAATGTAAAGATGTAAATAAAAGTTGAGAACTTTTATTTCATGTCACAAAGTATACAAAATCAGCTTGATTATCTCTCTAATCTCTCTCTCAAACTCTTTCTAGATATGGAAGTGAAAGTGTTACAATTGAAGAGTCTCTCCAAAACTCACTCAAAAAAACCTATTTCAAAATGACCTAAGGAAGTCTATTTATAGACCTCCAAACATACATGCAACCATAAGACTTAATGAAGTCAAACTTAGTCAATAGCTTTGACTAACCATCCGACAATAGCTTTGTCGCAATACTATTGTCATATGGCTATAGTCGCAATACAATAGGTCATTTATTCAATTAATCTATGCTAAAACAATATACAAACTATTGTCACAAAATGTTAGAACAACATGTTCTAACAAACTCCCCCTTGACAATAGCTTGTATATACAAACTATTGACACAAACTGTTAGAACAACATGTTCTAACAAACTCCCCCTTGACAATAGCTTGTATAAGTCTTCGACTTTAGCTTGATTGATGATAAACTTGTTGAGAGAGAGAATAATCTTCAAGCATTCAATCTTCAAAAAATCTAACTGTTCCATATTCTGATACCATCAGAATAGATCATAACTCCCCCTGAACAGTAGATTTTATCTTCCTTGGTCTTGTATCAATCAAGTAGCAACAACTTTTGGAACCCACCTGAGCATAGTTCCAACAGGCTTAGATAGCCCTGACAGCCATCGATAAGTTGTGTCTACATAATCCAAGGAAATCGAATTCCATCTAGATAAGAAACACGGTGTTTCATATCTAAATTGTTGACAAGGAATCGATTGTGAAGAAGTTCGCCTTTGGGAGAAAGGAACAAAATCTTTTGATTGCTTAAACACCTTACGATTATATCGTGACGGTGCTAATGCAAACATCTGTGCCCGTGTGTATGCACAAGATTTTGTTTGTCTTGATTCTGAAGAAGGTTGTATCGGTGCTGAAGAAGCTCTTTTTGTCTTCTTTTGATGTTCTGAAACCGATTTGTTAACATTCTTGACCTTTACAGAATCCAAACAATCAACCTTTTTGGAAGTTAATTGTGATTTCTTAGAATACTTCTTATTCTTTTGCAAAGAATAATTAGTAAACTGAGAAATCTTTTTCTCATACGAAGATTTACTTGTGTAAATCTTTTTCACAACCTTTGTAGGTTGTACAACCTTTTCAGGTTGTTTTGCAAAGTGAGAGTTTCGAGAGAATTGACCACGAAGATCATAGTCTTCAAAGCATGACTATGATCTTCTTGTAGCTTGATTAGCTCCGTTTGTTGACTCTGAAGTTCTAGAATCTGTTCTTCCATTCTAGCAATCTTTAAACGCATTTCATCACGTTCAGTTTCCATGATTAGAACTTTAGATTGCAAGGCTTTAAGCTCATCATCTTTCTGTATTGATTCATCCTTAATTCTGTCATCAACATTTGACAATTTTAACAAATCTTCTCCCCCAAACCTTTTTGACAAAGAAATCCATAAATCATAGGAGGTTTCGGCTTCTGAGAAAGCACGAAACACTTCTTCTGATAAACAACTTTTAATTGTTTCAAAGGCTTTCTTGTTTCTGTTAAATTCCTTGCGTTCCTGTTCATCCATTAATTTCACCGATTTAAATGGAACAATACCAAAGTACGTCCCTTTTGCTTTTGGCCTCTCATATCGGTTGATAATGGGAATCCACAAATCAGGATTGCTAAACACAATAAATTCTTCAAATCTAGTCTTCCAACTAGTGTAATCATTATTACACTAGAATCTTGGAGGTAGGGGATTTCCATTGTAGTCAAGCTCAAACTTTGAAGATGCCATCTTCACCTCTCTTGAATTTTCCCACCAAATTTTGTTAAAAATGTCCAAAATTACTTGGATAAAATGTAATTTTTCCCAAGCTAAAAATGAACAATTTTAATCTTAATAACAAAATTTTGCAATAAGAAAATTTTTACAAATTTCCCTCCAAAATCACGTTCAAAAACGTCCAAAAACGCTCAAAAACGCCCGGGTAAAATGAAACTTTTTCAAAGCCAAAATTTATCACTTTTAAGACTTAGAAAATTTTTTGGAAGTATACAAATTTTCCCGCCAAATAACTCTTTTTTTTTTTTTTTTTTTTTTTTTTTTTTTTTTTTTTTTTTTTTTTACGACAATACTCTTGTTGCGAGAATAAGAAATCCGAGAATACTTAATCCGAGAATATTCAATCCGATAATCCGAGAATAATTCCGAGAATACTCAGTCCGAGAATATCTATCCGTCAATAACAATCCGAGAGTACTTTAATCAATCCGAGAATAGTAAATCCGTGAATCTGGCAAACACTGTTTATGCGACAATATCAATCTGAGAATAGCAATCCGTCAATGATCATGTACTGTTTATGCGACAATAAGCTATTGTCGGACCAAACATAGAATTAATCACGGAACACTAATCACGGAATTGATCATTATTGTCGGAAATGTTAATCACGGAATGCTAATCACGGAATAGATTATCCACTATTCACGGAAATGTTATTCACGGAAGGAGCGTCCAGATTACGAAAAAATTCCAAAAATCATTCAAAATTAACTCAAATCGGCTGATTTTGACGTTAATCAATTCGGAAATGAAATTCCGACCTTCATATGCTATCAATTTGACCAAAACAAGTCAAATTGACATGTCCGTACAAAATCCGTACACTTCGTATGAAAACCAATCGAAAAACTCAATAAATCTTCAAATTAATTTGTGATAACACATAATTAATTGCTGCGTGATGATCGAGTGATGTTTTCTGATCAATCCGAATCAAAATCACAAGCTAATTCAAAGTAAAATGAAATCCGTAACTTGCGAACACAAAATCCGAAGCTAAAAACCAATACGAACACGTTTTTCACATATTCGAAGAGCTGTTCCCGCTCTGATACCACTTGTGAACGCCTAGGATCTACAGCTGATCGAATTCTTGCAATTGAGCGGAAATCAATCACAAGTGTAAAACGTGAATCAAAGTATAAATCGTATTCGAAATGTAAAGATGTAAATAAAAGTTGAGAACTTTTATTTCATGTCACAAAGTATACAAAATCAGCTTGATTATCTCTCTAATCTCTCTCTCAAACTCTTTCTAGATATGGAAGTGAAAGTGTTACAATTGAAGAGTCTCTCCAAAACTCACTCAAAAAAACCTATTTCAAGATGACCTAAGGAAGTCTATTTATAGACCTCCAAACATACATGCAACCATAAGACTTAATGAAGTCAAACTTAGTCAATAGCTTTGACTAACCATCCGACAATAGCTTTGTCGCAATACTATTGTCATATGGCTATAGTTGCAATACAATAGGTCATTTATTCAATTAATCTATGCTAAAACAATATACAAACTATTGTCACAAAATGTTAGAACAACATGTTCTAACAAAAAAAAACCCGGTGAAAACACTTTTTGATTCACAATATATATATTAGATTAGATGGAGGGTGGAGATGTGTTTTCACTGTTTTTTTTTATCTCCTTGTTTTCACCGGAACCCATCCACCACACATATATAAGGGGTGAGGATAAAAAAATGATGAAAACACTTTTTGATTCACAATTTTTTTTAAGGTGTGAACTTTTTTTTGATGTAACTATAAAAAATTAAGGTTCACAAAAAAAAAATATTTTTTGTGTGAAAAAAATATTTTTTTTGAAAAAAATAAAATAAAGTCAACACCGAAAACCAAAAAAAAAATTAAGGTTCACAATTGAAAAACTTAAATTTTGTGAACCCAAAAAAAAAAAATAAGATTCACAATTGAAAAGGTTAAAAAATTGTTGTGAGTCCTCAAAAAAAATTAAGGTTCACACTTGAAAAAAAAATGTTCACAATTAAAAAAGTTAAAAAATTTCCGTGAACCAAAAAAAATTAAGGTTCACAATTGAAAAAGTAAAAAACTTTACGTGAACTCAAAAAAATTTAAGGTTAACAGTTGAAAAAAAAAGGTTCACAATTCAAAAATTTTAAAACTTTCCGTGAACATAAAAAAAATGAAGGTTCACAGTTGAAAAAAAAAAGTTAACAATTGAAAAAGTTAATAGCTTTCCGTGAACTCAAAAAAAATTAAGGTTCACAGTTTAAAAAGTTAACAACTTTTCGTGAACCTAAAAAATATAAAAGTTCACAATAAAAAAAACTTTAAAAATTTTTGTGAAAAAATTTACAAAAAAAAATTATGTGAAAAAAATAAGGTTCACAATTAAAAAAGTCAAAAACTTTTTGTGAAACCAAAAGAAAAAATAAAGATTTATGACGAAAATTTTATGTGAATAAAGAAAATATAAGGGTTCACAAAAAAAATGTGAAGCAAAAAAATAAAAGTTCACAACTTAAAAAAATTATAAATCAAAAAGTGTTTTCACCATTTTTTATCCCCACCCATTTTATATATATAAACCTCAGCCACTCATTTTTTCTTCTTTTCTATATTTCATCCACAATACCCATATAATCAATTTTCATCTAAAATTCCAAATTAAAACATGCAATTTAAAGATTCATCAATCAAAAACGTTATAAATCTTCGAATTCATCAATCACAATCATACATATCTTCAATTTGTCATAATTCGAATTCATAAAAAATTATGAATATTGGAGTTACTTTTGGGTTTTTGAGAAAATTTTGATTTGCAATGAAAGTAATAAAATTAAACAAATTTGATTGTACAAAACTTGTATACAAGTAATTAATCGAATTATGATTGTCATTCCAATTGAATTTTACACATTGAAAAAATTTCAGACCGTTAACATTCATCTGAAAAGCATTTTAATCAAAATTACAACTCAATACTCTTAAACATTCATTTATGATGAATATCAATTTATATATGTTATTATACACTATTGAATGTGATAACGTAACATTCACCGGTGTATAATAATGTATATGCGTTAACATTAATCGTAAATGAATGTTAACGTGCTGAAAAGTTTATTTTGATTAACATGCTTTTGAAATACATGTTAACCATCTGGGAGTTGATTTCAAGTTATTTACAAGTTTGCCACCACTTTGACTTCTGCGTTGATCAGAATGTGTGGCTAAATATAGCTTCCCTCCTTCCCTATTTTTTTACTTCCCTATTGATCTTCCCCATATATATATATATAGTGAGTGTTGCTAGTTGGTAGTATGTTAATGGTGAGCGACTTTCTTGAGTCTTGACATAGTTGGTCGTCACTTGTAGTTCTTATGCAGTTCGATTTAAAAAATACCGTAAAGCACTTGCACCTATTTTATTATTCTTATATATAATATACGGAGTATAATAATATATATAATATATAATGGGTCCGGATTAGAGGAGAACAAAAAGGGGAGGGAGAAGGGAGGGCAAAGACTATTTTGCAATTATAATAAAATTTTTGACCTACCCGAAAAACTGCCCGAATATTTTTTCAAAAGTTGTTAATTTTTTTTTATCAAAAACTTCTAATAGTAAAGATTCTGTTAAAAATGCTAAAAAAGATAAGATGCAGTCAAAATATACAAGATGTAGTAAACATGTAATATTAATTTTTTAGATTCAAAAATAAAACCAAGATTTACATAAGATGTAGTATAATAAGTATAAGTAGTTTTTTTTATTTGAACACATAAAATGCTAAAAACAACATAAGATGCAGTAACAATATACAAGATGCAGTAAACATGTAATATTAATTTTTTTATTCAAGAATAAAATCAATATTTGCATATGATGCAGTAAAAAAGTATAAGTAGTTTTTTTAATTTCAGCACATAAAAAGCTAAAACAACATAAGATGCAGTAACAGTATACAAGATGCTGTAAACATGTAATATTAATTTTTTAAATTCAAGAATAAAATCAAGATTTACATAAGATGTAGTAAAATAAGTATAAGTAGCTTTTTTATTTCAACACATAAAAAGCTAAAACAACAAAAGATGCAGTAACAATATACAAGATGCGGTAAAAAACATTAACAATTTTCAGTTTAAAAATAAAACTAAAGTTGCAAAAATACATAAAATCACTACAAATCGTAAGATGCAGTAACTAATATACAACATGCAGTAAACAAGTAATATTAACTTTATAAAGTTAAAAATAAAATCAAAATTTACACACAAGACATAAAAGTTCTTGAAAATACATAAGACGCAGTAAATATAAACTACTACAAATAGACATTAATTGAACGTAAGATGTAGTAACGCAAGATGCAGTAGAAAAATGCATGATGCAGTCGATTTTTTTTAGATCTAAAAAGTAGATCTAATTTTCAGATCTACTTTTCAAGTAAAGGTCTACGAATTTCTAGATCTAGATTCTCTTAGATCTAAACGTTTTAAAAGGCAGTGGCGGTGTTAAGATGGTGATGTAAGTAGTGGTGGCGGCGGCAGAGAGGGAGAGGCAGTGGTGGTGGTGGAGCGACGGGAGGAGATGGAGAAAATCATGGTTGGTTACGTCCGGTGGATGCCGGTTCACCAACGATGATAGTTTGCATCTCACTCTCTGTCAACAAATATGCCACTGTTTCTCCGCTTTTTTTCTCCGAACATGGACACGAAAATGGTGGCGGTGGAGTGGCAGCGGAGCGGCGGTGGAGCGGTAATGGCGGCGAACAATGAAAAAGATGGTGGTGGCGGTGATGGTTAGTTAGTGGTTGTGTGTTTTGTAGAGAGAGGGAGAGAGAGAGAGAGAGAGAATTTGAAAGTTTGTGTGTGTTTTTTGTGAGAGAAAGAGATGAACATATGGCTGCCCAAATTTTGTGCCCTAAATTTGACCCCTCATCTAATATTTCATAAATTACAAAAATATTCCCTCCACCCGAAATCTTTGCAAAATGGTCCTCACATGACTTGTCTTGATCTGGACCATTGATGAAGAGAATGGGTGGTCCAGATTCCCTTGCCTTCCTTGCTCTCTTTAAACCTCATTACCCTCTTATCTCAAATCATATATAATAGATATAAATATAAATATAAATATTAATAATCTAAGATGCTAATCACCATTAATAGTGGCTTAAGAAATTAATTGCTAATCTCTCTTATCTATTAAAAGAGAAGGTTAATTAACTAATCTTCTCCTAAGTCAACCATCAAGAAATAATCTCCCCTCTTAATTGGCTTAGTCAAATTAATCCTAGCCCTTAATTGTCATTAGTAAGGTGATTAGTTAATCTTAATCTTTTTGACCTAATTTATTCTAACAATGACCTTTTGATCCAGTGACCAACCCTTTCCTTTTGTTTCAAAAAAAAGGAGCGGCCATTCATGAACAAAAAAAAGGCCATTCACGACCTAAAAAAAAGCGACCATGAGCATCCAATCGATACAATTGGTAAGCTGATCAGGGGTTTCCAATCGCAATTGATTGAAAAGACTAGCTAATTCATCTTGCCCTCATTCAATTAAACGAAGATTTCAATGTATTGGTGAATATTAGGACGATTGTTTGAAACGTACTGCCCCATAATCAAATCGAAATTAGCATCAGAAAGGGCCGATTAATTTGATGAAAGGTTCAATTTATCCTTTTTTGATTCTCCATTTGTTTGATTGATGTTAATTACTCGCAATCCTGTGTTATTGCACGTCTATATCAATTGTAGCAGTCATTTGTTAGTGAAGCACACCAGGTGTTTGTGTTAATGCCTCAAAAGAGATCAATACAACATTAACACTGATTGAATTATCCTATAACGGATGGCTACAATGTTGTTACATTTGACGATGTGTTGCAATGGAATGTTCCAGGCATCTTTGGATTTGGTATACTACATTCTGTTTATTTTACGTTTAAGATTGGTTGTAATCAACTTTGTAATGGCTAACATACTCATGTCTATTTGCCAATGCAGCTGTTGTAGGAGAGCTTTTCTCAATCAAACCTATGCTTATCATAAAAGAGCATGACAAGGAAAAAATATCCATGGCGTTTGAGTTACAAGACGTTGCATAAGTGTTAGAAACATAATGTTGCATTTAGCAAGATTAAACTAATATATAATCCAACTACCATGCTTTATTTTTATACAATGTCAGTGGAAAGCAGGTTAAATGCAATATCTGAGGGGAGCATGCGAACAAGCTACAAGAATTTTATGACTAAAAAGAAGCACACGTGTGAACATATTACCATCATGATTCAAAACTCATAGATCAAAGAATGGCCCAAGGGTATCATACTATATTTTTTATAATATATAGAGATATAAATGTTTGAGTTACCTTATATTTTTTCATTCATAATGTAGTTGATAAACATTTATTCAGGTTCAAAACAACCTCATATATCCAACCTGCTAAATGGGGCAACGTTATTAACAACTCTCAAGCACCACCAATTGTGGCCTTTAAAACTAAGAATATATTACACCTTTGCTTTTACATTATCCAATCAATAGTGCTTATGCCTTTTCTATCTGCAATAACAATAATTGTGGGTTTCTTAAGTGTGAGCTATATTGTATTGATTGTGTCAACTAATCATCTTTCTGCAGTAGAAGATAATGATTTTTAATTATTTGATTTTTTAGGAACTCTGATGCAAATGTTTACAATGGAAAATGAAGTTTAGAGAGAGATTGGAAAACTGAGAGCCTTATATAAACAACTACAACCACCAACAGAAAGGCCACTTCTTAGCCATCGGCGAAACAACATGGGTTAGAAGTGCCACCTCTTACTTTGCTTTATAAGAAATACCATTTTCCTGGAATTTGCATTCTTATTTCTTTGGTTAATATATATTCTTCCTTGTCATTGAAGCCCCGATTGCCTCAAGTAACTTATTCGTCTAACACCACTAATACCCCAAAACTCGTAATTGAACCAACAAATGTGAACAGCAGCCTGTTGTTGCAACTTTATTCATGTTACTTTGGTTATAAGTATTAGTGGTGTTAGTTGGATAAATATTATAATGGTCTGTGTTGATAAGTCAATTTCAGGCATGAATGAGACCTGATGATCGTTGTACCGTATTAGTTCTTGCTCAATTGCTCTCGTTATTATTGGCGGCCTTTTCTTAGACACCCTACAAACCTCCCACCTTTCTTCAGTTCTTCCTATTTTCAAATCAAATTTATTGTATTAAGACCACATTATTGTATAGAAGAAAAAAGAAACCATGAATCATCCACCAAAGACCTTTTTTTTTACGATAGACAATATTCAAATGAAGCAAAAAACAACCTTTTTATGTTAAGAATTATTAACCTGTGTTCTGGTTGCATTTTCATCCAATTCAAGGCGATATTCATGCATGATCCAACCAGATTTTAGGCCATCTGGTGCTCGACCTTTATAGTAAACTAATGTCTTTCCCGTCCAAATTAAGTCATGGTTTTAGTATATTGCTTTATCCCTTCCGGCTTCAGTAGTTGTACTTGTGTGAGACTCTGAGAACCTGTTGGGCACTTCTTATCTTTATGACTAAAGCAATTCCAATCATATTGTTCTTCTGTACCAATCAATTTGTTCTACTATTAACATGAGTCATGTCGGGCCGAGTTGGTCCATGAGCACTTGATCTGTCTGTTTTTTTGGAAAATTGGTACAATTATGAACACTCATACATTCTTGCTTTTAAAAAACACTTTGGTAGTACATTTTCACATTTAAATGCTTTCTGATAACACTTGGATAATACAAGTTATAATTTGTTGGTTTAAATCAACAAAATCACTCTTTTCTTTTTCCTTTTGCTTGTATCATCGTTGTCTTTATGCATGTCTTAAGTTGAACCTTTTTAGGCTTCATGTGGTACTTTGCTCAGAGATGCTTCTAGATAGACAACAGTTGACTAACAAAATCACACAAGTTCATTTTCGTTATTAACTGTGTGACATTTGATGATGTACTTTTTAAACCTACTAAGGTAGTAAGATCAAACTATTATGTAATGATAATTTTTAGGTTGGAATTTTTTGCCAGTAACGAGAAGATGACTTGCCAGAATTGTACGTTTGCTTGTGTGATCGAGATTAAATGATTGGTGTTGTGTATGGAGTCTTAGATTCTTTGTACATGTTCTCAGTTTAGATTATTATCACTTTAGTTATATAAACTTGGTCACTTTAGATTTCGGTTTCAGCTTCCACATCAGATTGGGCACATTTCAAAGTTTGATAGATGGGTAGATGGGAATCCTTGACGACACTGAGTGCAGTATCATCTTAACGCCAAAGTGAGGTTGTTACAAAAATTGTTGGGATCTGAGCTTATTTGACAAAGTGTTGGTGCTAGCCTCTGTTCGATATAATGACAGCCACTGCTAGAAGAATTGAAGAACTAGCCACTGCTAGTATATTTGTAGCAGGAGTGCCACTGTTAGTGTAAGTATACTTGTGTTTGTAAAGGGAACTTACCACTGTTGGTATAAAGTAAGTTGTTCCCACTGTTATTGTGTATAAGTCGGTTAGAGTTATTTATGGGATAGATTTGAATTCCATAATAACTAGAGATTGTATAGGATTCTATGTTTTATAAATAGAGATCCTTAGACCTAGATTAGGTTAACATTAGTTTCACGAAGCTTCAAGGTTTTCTGTAACCCTAATACTTAAGTGTATTCGTCTTATATCATTAATAAGATTGAAGCTTTTGATAATCAATTGTGTGTTTCAAGTTATTATAATTCTTAATCTTCTTAATATTATTGAGTGTGATTCCGCAACTTCTCAATAATAATTCAAGGCTTATTGAATTATTTATTAGATAATTCTCGGTTTAACAAGTGGTATCAGAGCAAGGTTAAGCTTTGAATACAAGAAGATCTAGTATTACCGTTTGATTGATTTTCAAACTGTTTATTGAATCAATGGCAACAGACAGCAATGAAGGAATCCAGGCAACTAAGATCCCCATGCTTAGACCTGATGAGTTTGATCTTTGGAAGAACAGGATCAAACAATACATGCTTCTCACAGATTATCAGATGTGGGAAGTGGTGGTTAATGGTCCTGCTGTAACCCGTGATAGTGATGGTGTTGAACAGCCTAGAGCACCACCAACTTCTGAAGCAGAAAGAAAGGTAAGATCTATAGAGTATAAAGCACTAAGTACTCTGTTGTTGTCTATTCCCAATGAATATCAAAGAAGGTTTGTAGCATGTCAAGATGCTAGAGTTCTGATGGAGGCTATTGAAAAGAGATTTGGTGGTAATGAAAGCACTAAAAGGAATAAAAGATCTCTATTGAATATGAGAACTTCAACTCTGCAAAGTCAGAAACTTTGACTCAAACCTTTGACAGGTTTACAAAGTTAGTAGGAGATCTGGAGAATCATCAAGTAAAAATTGATAAGGATGATTTAAAGAGAAAGTTTTTGAGGTCATTGGGTGAGGAATGGACGATCTACACAGTAGGATTAAGATAAAGTGCAGATTTGGAGTCAAAGGAGCTTGAAGATATCTATAATGATCTTAGGAACTTTGAAACTGAAGTGGAAAACAAGAAGCAGGGTTCTGTAAATATCAACAACAATGCAGCTTTCATGTCAATGGAAGGAACTAAAGCAGAGTCAAATCTCAAAGGCTCTACTTATACTTCAGGAGGATATGTATCATCATCAAACTGCTCTAATGATCAGATACTGGAATCTTGCTTTGCTAGTAACGTGAATTCTTCACTTACTAATGAAGACTTGGAACAATTTGATGGAGATGATCTTGAAGAGATGGATATCAAATTGCAAATTGCTTTAATCACTCAGAGGGCAAAACGATTTATGCAAAGAACTGGGAGAAACAACTTTGCATATAAAAGGAATGATGCAAGTTGGTTTGATAAAAGCAAGATTGAATGCTTCAACTGTGATAAGATGGGGCACTTTGCTAGGGTATGCAGAAGTCCAAAGAATGAACAAAATGGTAGTGTTAATGGACAAAGAACTGGAAGCAATGTGGTTCAAACAAAGAATGTACCAATCCAGAGTGCTTCATCAAATGCGTTTGTTTCTGTGGATGGATGTTGATGGGACTGGAGCGACCAAGAAGAACATGAAGTAAAGAATCAGTGCTTCATGGCAATTGCTGAATCTGACAAGAAGTCCGAAATTCCTTATGAGGTACAAAACAAATTATGTTCTGCTGTTTGTAAACAAACTGTTAAACATTACAGGGATCATAATCAGAAAGTGTGTGATGAACTAAAACAATGGGAAATCAAAAGTAAACACACTATCTTAGCAATTGAAAATCTTGAAAAACAGATACATGCACATGAAGTCAATGAAACTCAGTTTAAATATGACATTGCATATGCTAAGTGGGAAAGAGACACTTTTAAAAATAAGATAGATTTGTTAACTAAGAAACTTGCTGAAGTCACATGTGAGAGAGATAGCATAAGACTTAATGTAAGTAACTTAGAAAATGCATCCAAAAGTGTCAATAAACTTATCAATTCACAGATTCATGATAAGCTTAACACTGGATTAGGATACAGTAATGTACCTCCTCCTTATAACAACAACTACTTTCCTTCCAAAACTGATATTGATATCAATTCTCTTAAAGAAGGAATGAATGATGATGTTAAAAAGGCTAATCCAGTTAAAAATTTAGAAGAAGATTTAAATTTTGATAAAGTTGAAATAAGAGAGTGGTGTAAGGAAGATGATCAGAGTGATAATACATCTGAAAGTTTTGAATCATCTAATTCATCAATTGAAGGTAGCAGAAAGGTTACTGGTCTAGTTTCTGAACTAAATGTTGATAAATTAGAAGAGGGAAAAAGATTGTTTCAAGAACAGGCTAAATAACAGATAAAACAATTGTTCAATACTAATAAGCCTAGAAAGGGTCTAGGATTTATTAGTAAAACAGTTAAGCAGGAGTCAAAATCTGTAACAAATGATAAATGTATTAATTGTGAGTGCAAAACAAGACTTTCTTCACCAAAACCTTTTACTAAAACTGCACCAAGAGGCAATCAACGAAACTGAAATCAAATGGTTTCACAAAGATTGGGGCAGAATTTTCAAGTGGTCAAAGAAAAGTCTTGTTATATCTGTGGAAAAACTAATCATCTTCAACATGATTGTTATCACAATCCTAAGAATTTCACTAGGGTTGTGAAACCATTATGGACAGCAGCAAACATGATTAATAAACAAAATTTCAAATCTAAAGTTAATCATGTTGCCACTGTCAAGAGGATGAAGAATACGGCTAACAGTGGTACAACTGCAGCCACTGCTACTAATGCTGCAGTGATACCACCAAATAAAGCCAACAGAGGTACGAAGACTAATACAGTGGGAAGTGTTACCACTGTTAAGCATGTAGCCACTGCTAGTGTTAAAAATTCCAAAAAAATGTTTGCACCAAGTATGGCTGCCACTGCTAGAATAATTAACACAAGCCTAAGGGTTACCACTGTTAGGCCTAATCCCACTGTTAAGTCTGAAATTAGTTGGGTTTGGAAACCAAAGAACACTATTGCATCCAAAGTTTCCAAATCTAACAGTGCATCAAAATCAATTGTCTTCCAGAGAGTTGATTTTAATGATGCACAAGGGAAACCCAAGACCAAATTGGTTTGGGTTCCCAAGAGAAACTAATTCTCTGATTATTGTTTGTGCAGGGCAAGCCAAAGAGCTTATGGCATGTTGATAGTGGCTGCTCAAGGCACATGACTGGAGACAAAGGAAAGCTACAGGATTTCAAATCATTTGATGGAGGGTATGTAGCATTTGGAAGTAATCCCAAAGGTGGGAAAATTACGGGCAAAGGAACAGTTCAAAGTGATAAGATAAGTTTTCATGATGTGTATTTTGTAGAACAGTTGAGGTACAACTTGCTAAGTGTGAGCCAAATCACAGATAAAAAGAATCTAGTTTATTTTACTGAAACTGAATGCCTTATCTTGTCCAAGGAATTTAAGATACCAGAAAACATGATTTTAATGAGAATTCCAAGGAAAGATAATGTATATAAGTGTGACTTAGCAAACATATCACCTCAATCTGAGTTAAACTGTCTTATTTCAAAAACAAGTTTGAATGAATCTGAAGTGTGGCATAGAAGGATGTGTCCCATGAATTATAAAACCATTAATCAACTTGTCAAAAACAAGTTTGTTAGAGGTTTGCCTGAAAAGGTATACTCATGTGATGATCATTGTGTTTCTTGCCTAAAGGGAAAGCAACACAAAACTTCTTTTAAGTCCAAAGCTGTGAATACCAACTGCACACCCTTACACTTATTGCATATGGACTTATTTGGACCAACCAATATAAGTAGTATGGGGAAAAGGTCTTACTGCCTTGTCATTATTGATGATTACACTAGATTTACATGGGTTTTCTTTCTTAGAACAAAAGATGAAACAGGTGAAATACTTAGATCATTTATAACTAAGATGGAAAATCAATTGGATAAAAAGGTTAAAATCATCAGGAGTGATAATGGAACAGAGTTTAAAAATCATGAGATGGATAAATTCTGTGAGGTTAAAGGTATTAAGAGGGAGTTTAGTGCACCTAGAACTTCTCAACAAAATGGAGTAGCAGAGAGAAGGAATAGGACACTGATTGAGGTTGCTAGAGCTAGGTTATCTGATGCAAAATTGCCTATGTCCTTCTGGGCAGAGGCAGTTAGCACAACTTGCTATGTTCAGAATAGGGTACTAGTTGTGAAGCCTCATCACAAAACACCATATGAATTGCTGTTTAAGAACAAACCATTGGTCAGCTTCCTAAAATCTTTTGGATGTCTTTGTACCATTTTAAATACCAAAGATCACTTAGCAAAGTTTGAAAGCAAGGTAGATGAGGGTGTTTTTGTTGGTTACTCCATTCAAAGTAAGGCCTATAGGGTATTCAACCAAAGGACCAGGGTGGTAGAAGAATCAATGAATATCACTTTTAATGAGAATATCACTAATCCAGATGGAAAAGGTCCAAAGTCTTTGTTTGATATTGATGCACTTAATTCTGCTTTTAGATATACCACTGTCGATACAAGTGCAGGTACAAATGCAGGTACAGGTGTAGGTACAATTGCAGAAACAAGTAATGAATCTGGCACTTCTGAATCAGGAATGTCAACTGAGAAGAAGACAGATTCAGTGGAATACATTGTATTTCCAATATGGTCTCCTGATCCCCCAGAAGTGTTTGAAACTGATCATTCAAAGTCAACACAGAGACTACAGTCAGAAGAATCAACTGAACCATCGATTAGATTTGTTGAAACTGACAGACAAAGCATGGAAGACAATGCAGAAGAAAGTGAGATGAGTCCAACTCAACAACTTGATAAGGAGAAGGAGAAGTTAGATTATGTGAATTATATGAGTTCTACTCCTTTGTCAAAAAGGATCTCAAGAGAGGCATCAAGTGAAAGATCTGGACATGATGGTAACTATACCAATTTGGATACTGAGATACATGAAACACCTACATCCAAATACACTGTTCATAGAGATCATCCTCTTGAACAAGTAATTGGTGATATTGGTTCTACTGTGCAAACTTGACAGCAGACCAATGTCAATGAAGAGGAACTCCATACCTCTTTATATGTATGTTTCTTATCTCAAACTGAGCCAAAGAAGGCAGTGGAAGCCCTTAAAGATCCCAGTTGGATTGAAGCAATGCAGGAGGAATTGCTTCAGTTTAAGATTCAGAATGTGTGGACCTTAGTTGATCTACCAAAAGGAAAAAGAGCTATAGGCACAAAATGGATCTTTAAGAACAAAAAGGATGAAAGGGGTATTGTAATCAAGAACAAGGCAAGGTTGGTGGCACAGGGGTATACACAGGAAGAAGGTATTGATTATGATGATGTGTTTGCTCCTGTTGCAAGAATAGAAGTAATCAGATTATTCTTGGCATATGCTTCATATCATGGATTTAAAGTTTATCAAATGGATGTCAAGAGTGCCTTTCTGTATGGGAAAATTGATGATGAAGTTTATGTTTGTCAACCACCTAGATTTGAAGATCCCAAGTATCCAGATAGAGTATGCAGATTGGATAAGGCTCTATATAGCTTGCATCAAGCACCTAGAGCTTGGTATGAAACTCTATCTGTCTACTTATTGGAGAATGGTTTTAAAAGAGGTACCATTGACAAAACACTGTTCACCAAGAAGAATCACAATGATATCTTGTTGGTACAAGTGTATGTTGATGATATCATTTTTGGTTCTACTAATGATACCATGTGCAAGGAGTTTGAGAAGTTAATGCATCAGAAGTTCAAGATGAGTTCTATGGGAGAACTTACTTTCTTTTTGGGACTTCAAGTTAAGCAGAGGACTGATGGCATTTTCATTAACCAAAGCAAATATGTCAAAGACATTTTGGACAGATTTGGTTACTCAGATGCTAAAATAGCTAGCACACCAATGGAGACACACAAAGCATTACATGCAGATCTTGAGGGGGAGGATGTAGATGTGCATCTATACAGATCTATGATTGGCTCCCTCATGTATCTCACCTCATCTAGACCAGATATAATGTTTGCTGTGTGTGTGTGCTAGATATCAAGCCAATCCCAAGCAGTCACATTTGTATGCAGTAAAGAGGATCTTCAGATATTTAAAGGGTCAACCACACTTGGGCCTTTGGTATCCCAAGAGTTCTTCCTTTGAACTCATGGCATTCACAGATAGTGATTATGGTGGTGAGAATCTCGATAGGAAGTCTACATCAGGGGGTTGTCAATTTCTAGGAGAAAGATTGGTGTCATGGCAATGCAAGAAGCAGACCACTGTATCCACTTCAACAGCAGAAGCAGAGTATGTTACTGCATCAAGCTGCTGTGCACAAGTGCTTTGGATTCAGAATCAAATGCTGGATTATGGTTTGACTTTTCTAAATACTCCTATTTATATTGATAATAACTCTGCAATTAGTATCATTAACAATCCTGTTAAACATTCTAAGACCAAACATATTGAAATTCGTTATCATTTCATAAGAGATTGCAATGAAAAGAGATTGATCCAAATCTTTAAAATTCATAATGATAATCAATATGCAGATCTTTTCACAAAGGCTTTCGATGTGGGAAGGTTTACATTTTTGGTCACCAGTATTGGAATGTTCAATCTAACCTAACTTATGTTTGGTATTAGAATAGATACTAATAGTGGTACTGTATAAAGAACAGTGCTTTATGTTCTAAGTGTTTACCACTGCTAGCCTACAGTTGCTTTCAGTTGGTACCACTGTTAGAACATTCTAGCCACTGCTCCTTATAAAGTTGCCACTGCTTGTACACTTGTGTATACTATTTCCACTGTTTATTGTTTTCTAGCTAACCACTGTGCAGGTTCTTAGCTACTGTCAGAAGACATTGCTACTGCTGGAACTAATTTTTATTCTATTTGTTTACTTTATTTAGTTTGATAAAAAAAATAAAAAAAAAATATTTTACGTATTCTGCTTATAAAGCTAAATATTTGGCACTGCTAGTACCAAGTTTTGGTTATCTTGGTCGGTTGCCACTGCTAGTGCTACTAACTGCTGTTAGCTTTCTAAGTATGTGTTTGAAAAATTGAATGTTTCCCACTATTAAGGTATTTTATACCTTTCCACTGTTAGTTATGTTGAGCAATGTCACTGCTAGTTAAGTTTTCTAGGTCTTGGCTCTGTTCTTATGACTAACAGTATATAAACTTAGAACATTTCAATTTTTCATTACGCTTTCTTATTTTCACACATAACCACTGCAATTACACTTCAAATCAAACCCTCACTTCTATTACGATCAATTCCACAGTTATGGCTTCTTCTTCAACCGATCTTACATTGAGTGTTTACGAAGAACACAATATGATCGCCTTCTTGATGAAACCCTCATCGGCGCAAAACTTCACACAAATTGTGGATTTTCTGCGTTCGAGTTATATATTTCATGCGCTTACTATATCTCCAAGGGTTTCCAGGGGTCATTTGAATGAATTTTGGAAGAATGCCCGATTGGAAGTAATTGAGGGCAAAAGTCAAGTGGTCTCTATGGTTCAAGGAACCAAAGTGGTGATATCTGAGGATTCTCTTCGAGAAGTACTTCTTCTTGATGACGCTTCAGGTATATCTTCTATCGATGACAGAGATTTGTATGATACTCTTCGATTAATGGGGTATGAGGGTGATTACACACGTTTTACATTTTTTAAATCACTCTTTAGTCCTCAATGGAAATTTTTAGTACATACACTTCTCCACTGCTTGTCATCCAAACGAACTGCTTTTAATGAATTTGGTACCCAAATAGCCTATGCACTTGTGTGTTTGGTTAAGGGTCAAAAATTTAATTTTTCTAAATACATTCTTGATGGCATGATAAGAAATATAACAAAAGGGAAAAAGGATATGTTTATTATGTATCCTAGATTTGTGCAACTTGTTTTAAATAAACAAATTTATGATTTAGTTGCACAAGAACTTATTATTGGTGTTAGTACTCTTTCTGCTAGAACTTTTACAGAGATGAGTAAGAATACCAATAAGAAGTTTTCTGGGAAGGAAACAACATTATTATCTATAATGCTTCCTGCTCCTTCCACCACAGATGTAGTACCACCAACTACATCTGAACCAATTGGTGACAGGCCAGTAGTACCAACTAAGTCTGAACACACACTAATTGGGGGTACAAAAAGAAAACAAGGGACTAAACAACCTACCCACTTACAGCCAAAGAAAAAGAAAAGAAAACAGGCAAGTGAGGTTCCTGCTGCTCATTTGTCTCAGCCATCTATTGTATCACAGCAAGTGACCCCACAGGAGATGGGTGGTCATTCTGGAAGGGCTGCCACTACTCTTTCTAGTCCACTGACAGAGGAGGGCAGTGGTAACATAAATAAGACCCAACCAGAGGCAACTTCTAATGCTGAACCTACGGGTAATGAAGCAGGTGAAGGTCCCAGTACCAAGAAAAAGGGAACTTCTGTTGACCATGCTAGGCATGAGGCAGAAGATGCTTTTGTCAATGATTCATCTAGGAGGTCACACTCTAATGATGATGAGACTAGTCCTCACATTGAATTGACGAATATACAATTGACAAAGGCAGTGGATTTGCTTTGGGAGAAGTTAGTAAAGGAGAAGAGAGTGAACAAAGCTCAAGATGCTAAAATTGCAGAGCAGGATGCTAAGATTGTTGAGCAGGGGAAAGAAATTGCTGGATTAAAGGAACGACTTAGGGTGTTGGAAGCTTTGTTGATGCAGAATGTTTTCAATGATGGATTAAAAGAAAGGTTTGGGGTTTTAGAAGATTTATTGAAGAACACTTTCAACAAGGGGGAGAAGAGTGCAGAGGAAATGTTTAATGATGATGTGTTTATGCATGATGATGATGATGAAGGTATAGGTGAGACAGATGCTATGTCTAATACTAACAATGAAGATGATATGCAGACTGAGATTGTTGAAAGTATCATTCAAAAGTCTGTGGAGAGGTTTGATGGTAAAACAGAAGTGATTAGTGATGTAGAAGATGGTGAAGAAGTGGTACAATCAGTTGATGAATTGGTAAGCATAGAAACTGAACAGATGGAAGGTGATGGTGCAGAGGCTGAGGGGGAGTCAAAGTCAAAATCAGATCCTAAACGTACATATGGTAGGAAGAAATCCATTCCAGTGTTCAGTATAAAAGCTAAAAGTATAGAAGAAATCAGAAAATCCAAGTCAAGTAGTCCCACTGCTAAAGTAGCTACCACTGCTACTGCTTCACAACCTACTGTTACTTCAATTCCACAACCTACTGTTACCTCAACTCCACAATCCACTGCCACAACTACTACAAATTTATCAACCACTGCTAGAACTCCAGAAGTACCTTTTGTCATCAAACAATCTAGAGTGGTTAAACCTGAGTCTAATCTTCCAAAGATTGATCCAAAAGACAAAGGTACGGGTAAATTGGTAGAAAAGCCAAAGTCAAAGGTCAAACTGGTACAGAGGAGTATTGAGCAGGATCATGAATATGCATTGAGATTGCAAGCAGAGTTGGATGAGCAGGAGAGGATAAGAACAGAAAAGAGAGCACCTGAGGTACAGAGGTCAGTGCATACATCTGAGGTTGATGAAGTGGATGTTATGCTTGAGAATGGTCAGATTGTTAAAATGACTAAAGAAGCCAGCATAGTATATGCAGATATGAAAGCAAAGGGGTTAAATGATGATACTGTATATCATGCTTATGAAGAAAAGAAAAAGGGTAATCCTCTGCAGATGGCATTAAAGAAGAAAATTGAAAGAGAGAAGAAGGAGAAAAAGGAAAAAGAAGCTGCTAAAAGGAAAGCAAAGAAACCAACAAGGGCTGAATTGAAAAATGATCTGGTATGTAAGTTAAGAGGAGATAGGATTTCTACAGGTCAATTGAGGAAAATGTCACTGGAACAATTGCAAAAGATGTATGATAATAATCCTTATGTCAATCCTGAAGCAAAGAAGAGGTTAGAAAAGAAAAGGAAAGATGATGAGGAAATTCAAAGGAGATTACAGGTTAGATATGATCAAATTGATGAGGAGTTGGAGAAAGAAAAGGAACTGAAATTGAAAATTGAAGGTGTTAGAAGGTCATTTGCTAAATTTCAAGAGATGGATGATAATATTTGTGATTTGGATAGGGATGATGAGATATTGGAACAGATGATTGTAGTTAAGTCTGACAGATCAGAGAACATCAACTTGGATGGTGAGGAATATTCAGAAATTGTCAAATGGGAAGCAGTGTTGATAGCAACTAAAGAAATTGCTTATGAAATTAGAATTGAAAGGAAAAATGGTGTAGTTAGTTTTCATAAGTCAATGCAAGATATTCTGAAGAGAGTAAACAGGTTTGATGTGTATGATATGTATAAGATTGGGTTAGAAAAGAATTTGAAAATTGTTAAAGCTAGCCTTGAAAGGCATGTGTGAGAATGGATACAAATGATGTTTGAGCCTGAGATGTATGGGGATTTGTTCTTATGTGCTGAAGCAGTAAGTAATTGGAGACATTTTGTCAGGGCAGGAGTACAGTTGATAGCTCTCAGAAATGGAAAATTTATTTATATGCTGGATGAGAGAGATTACTTTCTGAGTGTAGCACTGTTGAAGCAGTTGGTTGCAAAGAAATTGCAAGTAGCTGTGAAGAACTCCAAAAGCAAAGATATAGTATACAGAATTATGAATCAGTACAATAAGAGAGATAAATAAAGATTCAAAAGGTTCCAAAGCTCTTACAAAAGAATGAAACTGAATGCAGAAACTTAATGCAATGCAAGATTGATCAAGTTTAGGGGGAGATTGTTGGGATCTGAGCTTATTTGACAAAGTGTTGGTGCTAGCCTCTGTTCGATATAATGACAGCCACTGCTAGAAGAATTGAAGAACTAATCACTGCTAGTATATTTGTAGCAGGAGTGCCACTGTTAGTGTAAGTATACTTGTGTTTGTAAAGGGAACTTACCACTGTTGGTATAAAGTAAGTTGTTCCCACTGTTATTGTGTATAAGTCGGTTAGAGTTATTTATGGGATAGATTTGAATTCCATAATAACTAGAGATTGTATAGGATTCTATGTTTTATAAATAGAGATCCTTAGACCTAGATTAGGTTAACATTAGTTTCACGAAGCTTCAAGGTTTTCTGTAACCCTAATACTTAAGTGTATTCGTCTTATATCATTAATAAGATTGAAGCTTTTGATAATCAATTGTGTGTTTCAAGTTATTATAATTCTTAATCTTCTTAATATTATTGAGTGTGATTCCGCAACTTCTCAATAATAATTCAAGGCTTATTGAATTATTTATTAGATAATTCTCGGTTTAACAAGTGGTATCAGAGCAAGGTTAAGCTTTGAATACAAGAAGATCTAGTATTACCGTTTGATTGATTTTCAAACTGTTTATTGAATCAATGGCAACAGACAGCAATGAAGGAATCCAGGCAACTAAGATCCCCATGCTTAGACCTGATGAGTTTGATCTTTGGAAGAACAGGATCAAACAATACATGCTTCTCACAGATTATCAGATGTGGGAAGTGGTGGTTAATGGTCCTGCTGTAACCCGTGATAGTGATGGTGTTGAACAGCCTAGAGCACCACCAACTTCTGAAGCAGAAAGAAAGGTTAGATCTATAGAGTATAAAGCACTAAGTACTCTGTTGTTGTCTATTCCCAATGAATATCAAAGAAGGTTTGTAGCATGTCAATAACTTTAAATGGTTAGTGAAGCTACAAGGATAAAGAAACCGAATCAATTGTCGAACTAACTTTTCCTAAGGTTGAAAACCTTCAAACCCTAGCTCCTTAGCCTCCAAATTCGCACCTAAAGTCGACCTTAAACCTTAATATTCGACTTTGTATTCTAAGAATCATATATCGTTTAATCAAAACTAAGTCTCTATTTATACTATTCCTAGCCAACCCTCCAACCGCCGGTTGGGACCTCCAACCGCCGGTTGGAGTTAATTGAGCATTACTCCAACTCTACGCTTTCTCCACCGCCTTGAACCTTTAGCCCCAACCGCCGGTTGGGACTTCCAACCGCCGGTTGGACTTAAATTTCAGAATTTTCCATAAACGGCTTGGGCTTCAAATTGGGCTTCTCCTTCTTCTTTAAACGGATTCACTTGTTTTCTTGACCCAAATCTTTAATATTATCATTTTAGTCTTCGTTTCTTTAAGGTTTAGATCTTCTTTTCTTCAATTGCTTTAATTTCTTCAGTTTCGGTTTTATTTTCGTTCTTTTTCTCCAATCTTCAATTTAAATACATTTCTGCAAATATTAACAAAATAAGTATCTAAAATCATATAAATGCATAAAATGTATATAAATATAGGGATAAATTACTATAAAATATAGTATCTATTTGATGCTTATCAATACTGCCTTGAAGTTTCAGTCATTGATCATAGTACATCCTAAAAGCCTGACTTAAAAACATGTAGTTAGTAGTCGATTTTTCCCCTGTTATCTCATTCACGCCTACAAAACGTTCAAAGATGCAATCATTAGTGTTGATCAAGCTGTTGAGTCACTTGTCGCTGACCATGATAAGTCATTGGTTACTGACCAACTCAATAATACACAACTTGATGAAGAAATGATTTATGTCAAAGCTGCTGTTGCTGAAGTTAACAATTGATGATCGCTATTCATTCTACTCCTGGATTTAACATGCTAAGGAAGATTAAAAGTCAACTTTGTGGGTCGCTGATACAAGCAGCGAGACTTTTATATCTTCATATTGAATAAAGGCGAAAGTCACTGCCCGAATAACAGCTAGTCACTGAAGAACAATATTGCAAGTCGTTCTACAAGAGCATGTTAGCTCGCAGTGAGTAAGGAGGACAATCTCTTCTTCAGTGACTATTCTAATAAGTTTCCAAGTCAAGTGCTCTACTCTTATACGTCAGCAAGTGTTCCTTATACTTGAAGAATGTCTAAAGGATTACATGACAGCGAATGATTGGTTTTAAGGAAGAAGCGATATTCGAGGTAACAGAATTTAGGACCACAGAATAATCAAGGATCATAGATCAAACCAATCAAATAGCAACACGTGTCATTCCAAGATCATGATCGTCCACAAGACATTTGCACTATAAATAGAGCAGTACTATGTACTTAGAAACTTGCCATTAATACGTATTATTCACTTGTTTGTCAGTTAATACAGTTTCTCTAAGTACGTATCAGCGAGCAGCGAGTAAACAGTTTGGTTGTTTGTCAGCAACTGTTCCACTCTTATCTAGTAATAGTTTTAGCTAAGTGTTTGATTTGAATTAGCCTTGGTTAATTCATTCCGCAATCAACACTCAGTGATTTTATGATTAATAAATATCACTAATCAGCTACTATTGCAATCTTACTTTGATATTGTCATATCTATTGTTTATATACTCTGTTTGCATTAGAACAATTAAAAACTGATTGAATAACTTGAATTAAATCAGAAAGAGATTTTAATTGTATTCAACCCCCCTTCTACAATTAAACTTTACTTATTATTATTCCATATCACTAACTCATAGTGATTTCGGGACTATCAATTGTTATGGAATTAGTTGGTTTAAATCAATTAACCAGATCTGCAATGGAATCGGTAAAGTACAGTTGTGTTAACTCTGAGTATCAAAAGGGAAATGGTTCTACTACCAAACCTCCAGTGTTTGATCCCTCTAGGATTAAAATCTGGATGTCCCAGATGATGATGTTTTTGGATCTTGTTGATGACCGTCTCTGTAATATAATAACCAATGGTCCTCACATTCCAACCACAATTATTCCTGCTATTGTAGCTACTGCTACTACTCCTGCCATACCAGAAATGGTTGTGCCTAAGAGAGAGGAATAGTAGTCGGATGAGGATAGCCGATTGGTTAGATTAGATAAACAAGCTAAAATCTACATAGGCATGTCACTTCTTGATGAAGTGTTTGAGTCAATCAGGCTTTGTAAAACTGCAAAAGATATGTTGGATACCCTTAGAAATATATATATTGGAACTCATGATAATATTCGCTGCAGAAAAGTTATCTCACTCGCCAGTATGAGCTGTTTGCAATGGAACCCAACGAGTCGTTATCTTCTACTTATACCAGATATCAGTCAGTCACTGATGAACAAAATGGAAAAGGCTGGTATAGGAAAGGAGCAGAGATTTGTTGTTGAAAAGTTCCTGGAATTGTTGCCAAGAAAAATTTGGGGAACTATTGCTACCTGTACTAGACAGAGGAATGATTATACAATGCTGAATCTTACTCAAGTCTATGGTATTTTGCTCAACTGGGAGCAGTCTGAAAAGCAAGCTGAACAAAGTGAGCACATTCGTGCAACACTTGGAGGTCAAAAGATATCGAATACCCTTGTAACTGAGCTTGAAGAAATTGATCAGAGGCAGAAATCAAATGCTTCTAAGTTAAGCTCAAAGTCACTGAGAGCTGATGAAGAAGGTGATCAGGCTGAAGAACAGTCAAAGTATGAATATAATGAGGGTCTAGAGAAGCTGGAAAGAGACATGGCAATGATGGTTGCAAATTTCAGAAGGAACACCAGATCAAAAAGATTCGCTGGTGCTCCATCAACTGATAATTTCAAATCAAAAGGTGACTGCTACAAGTGTGGTAAACCTGGTCATTTCGCAGCTGATTGTAGATCAAAGTCAATAAACCCTATCCCTGAACCAAAGCCAAGCTTCAGAAATGACAAGTACAACAAGTACAAAGCAAAGTACAAGAAGCTGAAGGCAATGGCCAAATCAGGAAAGAAGAAGGGTAAAGGTTTTGTCGCTGAAGAAGGTTCATTCAATGACTCTAACTCATCCTCATCGTCAGATGAAGAAGAAGCAATGATTTGTATAGATAAGGATTACTGTCTGATGGCTGATGACGCTGAATTTCATGAGGATATCAAAGAAGTCGCTCATAAAGGTTCAACATCTGGATGGGATCCTGAAACTATCTACAAGGTACATTGTTTCAAATCATCTTCAGTTACTGAAAAAGATTTTGAGTCTCTGATAGTTGACTTATCAAATGCTCATGACATTCAGAAAAGACAGAGATGTGAGATCAGTGACTTAAAATCCAAACTAACTAATGAAAATGAAAAAGTGTTAAAAATTAAGAAATTAAAGCTATATCTTGATGCACAAACTCACGCTAACCAAGTATGTTTTCAGGAGAAAGTAAAATTTAAAACACAGTTTTTGCAACTCAAAAAGATCATGGAATCTTGGTGTAAGTCTACTGAAAAGGTAAATCAGTGTGTAAATAATCAGATTCCAAAACAAGCTAAGGCTATTTTGGGAGGTGATTATGAACATGCTGCCTCACTCGCTGATTCAACAAAAGTTAATCCCGTTTTTGAACCCAAGGGTAATTTTTCAGAAGCTGTATTTGAACTCATATCAGTCTTCAGTGAGCCAAGACCAAACTATTTCACAAAAAGAAAATTGGTCACTGATGACTCTGATATATAACAAATGGTGGTGATGAGATAAACGTTTTGAAAATTGTCAAATCATCAGTAAATTCACATTTCATCAAGACCATCGCTGATAATCAAGTAATCATCAGCAACTTCACTGACACTGTATCAGTCACCGAGAGAACTTCTATCAGTGACCTTAAGTCAAAGAAGCAAGAAGTAAAAATCAGGAAGAGAAGTTGTATGATAGTGTCAGATCAACAACTTAAAACAAGGAAAGTCAAACAGGCCCGTTATGAAAATAGAAAATGTTATAAATGTGGAAACAGGCAACACTTATCATCTGAATGCTCAGCAACACCATTTTCTAAACACATAATCATCAGTGAGCATTCAGACACCATTTATGCAAATAAGTGGAAGCCAAAATCAAGGCTTAGCCACAATGAACCCATCTCAGGATGGGTTCAGCAGTTGAACTAATCTTAATTATTGATGTCGGGCATTCTTAGAGAGACTATCTGGCATCTGGACAGTGGTTATTCCAGACATTTGACCGGATGTAAGTCCCTGCTCAGTGACTACCAGGATGAAAGAGGTCCTGATGTAGTGTTTGGTGATAATAAGGTTGGCAAGACAAGAGGTTATGGTGTCTTGACCAATGGGAATGTGATGTTTAAGAGTGTAGCTTATGTGGAAGGACTAAAGCACAATCTATTGAGCATCAGTCAGTTTTGTGATTCCAAAAATAAAGTGTTGTTTGATCATGAAGCTGGTGTGGTTTACAACAAGAAGGGAAGTGCTATGATGTCTACTAACAGAAAGGGAAATACATATGTTGTCAATATGGACTCAACTCATTCAGGGACATGCTTTTATTCCAGAACTATTTCATGTTTTTGGCAGTACCTGTTATGTCTTAAACAAAAGAGATCACTTAGGCAAGTTTGATCCAAAAGATGATGAAGGTACATTTGTTGGTTACTCGATGATCTCAAAAGCATTCAAAATTTATAATAAAAGAAGAGAATGCATTGAAGAATCAATAGATGTCACTTTTGATGAAGCTTACGATGAGTCACTCACTGATCCACAAAATTATGAAAATCTTGATTTTAATCAATTAACAAAAATGGATAGTGACTCATCAAACAGCAACAAAGTCAATGTTGAGAAGTATAAAAACTTTTCATCAGATTCTGAAATGTTGGATGCTGTCCCTGAAAATAATTCTAGCTCTACTTCAGCTATGAATAATTCAGGAACATCATCTTTGCCTAACCAAAACCAATCATCATCATCATCTCACTGCCCAAACCAAAACTCTCAGAGCAACAATACTCATGTTTCTAATGCTGATCTGTTACATGGACCATCACCAGATAAGACATTCACTGTTGAACCTCAGCGAATGACTAAGTGGACAAAACACATTGATAATCAGTTGATTATTGGTAATCCATAATCCAGGGTTCAGACAAGATCAGCAACTGCTAACTTTTGTTTGTTTGCAAGTTTTGTGTCACTAATGGAACCAAATAAAGTTGATGAAGCACTCACTGATCATCACTGGATAGCTGCCATGCAAGAAAAGCTATCACAGTTTGAAAGAAACAAAGTTTGGAAGTTGGTGCCCCAGCCCACTGGTGAATCAGTGATTGGAACAAAATGGGTATTCAGAAACAAGATGGATGCTGATGGTGTTTAACCTCGGAACAAGGCTAGACTGGTTGTACAAGGTTACTGTCAGCAAGAAGGAATTGACTATGATGAAACCTTTGCACCAATGGCTAGAATTGAAGTAATCAGGCTGTTTCTAGCCTATGCAGCTCACAAGAAGTTTAAAGTATATCAAATGGATGTGAAAAGTGCCTTTCTGAATGGCAAGCTACGGAAAGAAGTGTATGTCAAGCAACCACTTTGATTCATTGATTTAAAACATCCCGGTTATGTTTATAAACTTGATAAAGCCCTGTATGGACTAAAACAGGCTCCTAAAGCCTGGTATGATACTCTCTCTGTCTATCTGATAAAATGTGGCTATGTCAGAGGTAAGATTGACATCACATGGTTTATCAAAAGAGATAAGAGAGATGTCATATTAGTCCAAATTTATGTTGATGATATTATTTTTGGGTCTACTAACAGTGACATGTGCAAGGAATTTTATGAACTCATGACTAAAAGTTATGAAATGAGCATGATGGGTAGATTAACATTTTTCCTTGGTCTGCAAATAAAGAAAACCAAGACTGGAATTTTTATAAATCATGGAAAATATGTTAAAGATTTATTAAAGAAATTTGAATTCACTAACTGCTCATCCCTTGCTACACCCATGTCACCTGCAGTATAGTTACATGCTGACTCTGATGGTAAATTTGTAAACATCACTGCTTATAGAGGAATGATGGGGTCACTGTTGTACTTAACTGCAAGTAGACCAGATATTATGTTTGCTACATGTTTTTGTGCTAGGTATCAAGTTGATCCAAAGGAATCACATTTGCTCGCTGTCAAAAAAATATTCAGATATCTGAAGGGTATACCAAATCTTGGTCTTTGGTACCCATCTGGTTCAGATTTCTCCCTGAAAGAATACTCTGATTCTGATCACGCTGGATGCAAGATGGACAGAAAGAGTACTTCTGGTAGCTGTCAATTTCTTGGAGAAAAGCTTGTAAGCTGGTCTAGCAAGAAACAAAATTCAGTTTCAACCTCAACCGTTGAAGCTGAATATGTCGCTGCTAGTGCTAGTACAGCTCAAATTCTCTGGATGAGAAATCAACTCGCTGACTATGGATTTGACTTCAAGGAAATACCAATCTATTGTGATAGTCAAAGTGCCATAACTATTGCCAATAATCCAGTGATGCGTTCAAGAACAAAGCAAATTGATGTGCGATATCATTTCATCAGGGACCATGTGATGAAAGGTGATATTGAACTTCACTTCATTCCAACAGATTACCAACTCGTTGATTTGTTTACAAAACCTTTGGATGAGAAAAGATTTAATTTTCTTATCAGCGAGCTTGGTATTTAAACTTCAATGAATAAATACACTTCTTGAGTTTATTTATTTAATTCTTGTTTAAATTTATAAATGCATTCAATAAAATAAATATATGAAGTATAATTTTAGTAGAGCATAGTAACTGATCAACTAACTTCAACTGATCTAATCAGCAAGTGTAATAATCAGTTAGTTATGTTCATCTAATCTTATAACTTGTATAGTTGCATGAATATCTACTTATGTGTCAATATTAAGTATATATCATTGCTCTATATTATTTCTAGCTGATCTAGTTAGTATTCTAAGTTGTAACTTGATCAGTGAATATTAATATAGAAATATGCTATACACTTAATATAATACATAATATATATTCATTTTCTTAAATAAAATAGTATAAGTACCTACAGATAATAAACTTAATGGATATCAAAACTGTTGATTCATCTCAATGGTTCAGTCAGTATTCTAAGTTGTGATTGAATCAGCGAAAGAAGTCATTAGCTAGGTAAACAATTATGTTTATTCCCTTACGGTATTTATATTTCTTTTTGGTGGTAAATCAAGAAATTAATTATATATCTTCAGTGACTCTTTCTCTCACTGAAGATATCATTTAATGGTGAGATCAAATCCACAAATATCATTTAGAATAAATATTTTACGGTGCAATGCAAAAGTCACACTGTCAGACACACTCTCTCTCTTATGTCAGTGTACTTTTCTGGCGCATCTCTCCCATTGCCATTAATACCACCAGGTTCCATAATCATCACCCTTATACCACTATCACTCACCACCACCATTGTCCATGGAGATCCATTATTTACCACATGATTATCAAGAAGCTTACGCTATAAAACAGTGACTTAAATGCCATTTCTCTTCTTAAGCTTTCTTGATTTTCATAAAAACATTCTATTTTTCATAAACCCTAAAAATGAAAGCGGAAAATCTGCAAATCAATAACTTTAAATGACCAAATCAAAAGTTTTTCTTGAATTCATATACACCAACTGGAGAGATTAAAGCTCTTCGAGCCTCTGCAGTTAGTGAAGATTTGGTCGTTACAGTTCCCAAATCAAATCATTTGGGAAACATAACTTGTTCAAAAACAGAGTATGTGGAGATAATAAACTTTTTGAATAAACACTTAATCTCCCTGCTCTTACGTTATCACCTGAAGAAATAAACCCAGAATGGCTCAGTGAGTTCTGGTTTACATGTACTCACTCGGTAGTTTAAGGGGTTTCACATCTTCAGGGTTTTATTGATAACGAGAGTTAAAAGATAACCGTCACTGCATCCATCCTTCGTTCTATTTTACAAATTCTTGTACATGACACTTATGTTCTACTGCTTGACAGAAATGAAGCCAAAAGAGGCTCAGTCAATCTCACTAGGATTGACTATAAATACTCTGTCAATAGCAGTGGTAATCGTACGTCACTGTATATAAAACAAAATTGGATGGTGCATGGCATGCCCTGTTAGAAAATCCAAAGCGACTGCTGCTGATCACACCCCAATCGACCACAACAATGAACACACCCCCAATGATTACTGCTGGTCAACCACCAAAGCAACAATCACCAACTTCTCCCAAAATAAAATCCAAATTAGGGTCCCTGACATTAACGAATCAGGGACATAGCAAAAAGAAGACGTCTAAGGACGCCCAGGGTGAATCAGAGACTGAACGTTAAGTTCTTGCGGGCACCCTTGCCGAACCCAAGCCTTCAACTGCTTCACTGGACTCCCGAAAGTCCAGTGACTCTAAAAATGGACAACCGCAGACAGCTACAATGGCTCAACCCGTTGTTAGCAGTGATTTGGGTGCAACCCACACCCCTTTAGTGAGTCAAACCCCCAGCCACTTGTCATCCTCACAAAAGGATGACATTTTAGACAAAGGGCTAGTGGCATCAGTGGGTGATAACATACCCATCGCTGATGTCACACCACTGGCTACAGATCCGGGCTATCTCTCATCTAGCACTGCACCAACCGCCAATGTCTCCCCCAGTCAAAGGGAGAGATACAGGTTGACCCTTCTGTTTCTGATGATCCATCAGCTAGAACACAAGCTGGTGATGACGAGGAAGCCCAGCACATCACTAATACTCAAAGCGTTCAAAAGTTAGTCAAACCATTTCATGCTAACATCAAGGGGGAGAAATCTGATGACTCTGCTGATTATGATGCAAATGGCTTTCAACTGGGAATGCTTCAAATAAGAACTTTTTGTAATACTCCTTACGTGAGGCATATCATTTAAAGAACATCAGCTTAATGAGTTACCAGAAATGCTAATCATAACATGATAACTTTTGGAACTAATTTTGGAACTGTGGATGTAGAGACCACTAGAAACATGTTCATTGTGGTTTTTAGGTCACTTGTTCAAAAGTAGGTTGAAATTACTCAAAAACTTCATGGAAATTCTAAAGTAATTTGGAGCATGAATATGAACACACACATCTTCCCTGAATGTGTAGTAAGTTTCAAGATGACTTTTGTTATCAAAGGTAATCTGATCGCTGAAGATAGTATATTTGATATGTCAAGAGTCACTAAAACTTATCAAAGGTAATCTGATCGCTGATAATAGTAGGTTTGATTTGTCAAGAGTCACTACAACTCATGATCCAAATGCCTCAAGAAAAAGTTCCAAGTGTTGGTTCAAGCACACCAGTTTGATCTGCAGCTACTCAGACCAAGAAGATACTGTCATACATAGATGAAATTTTGTAATAGATTAGAGTTATTGTAATTGAAATTTCTTGTAATATTTATCATTTTACAGTTCAATAATATCTGATCTTTTGAGAAAACCAATGTGCAAAACTTAGATCATGTTAAAAGAATCCAAAAATAAAAATGAATGGATCACAAGTATAAGTCACTGAATGTTTAAATCCTTAAACATTGACTATAAACTTTATCAGCAACAAGTTTGTATAGGAAGCTTTGATCATAATCATTTAGGGGGAGATTGTTGAGTCACTGTTCGCTGACCATGATAAGTCATTGGTCACTGACCAACTCAATAATACACAACTTGATGAAGAAATGATTTATGTCAAAGCTGCTTTTGCTGAAGTTAACAATTGATGATCTCTATTCATTCTACTCCTGGATTTAACATGCTGAGGAAGATTAAAACTCAACTTTGTGTGTCACTGCTACAGGCATCAAGATTTTTACATCTTCATATTGAATAAAGGCGAAAGTCACTGCCCGAATAACAGCTAGTCACTGAAGTACAATATTTCAAGGCATTCTACAAGAGCATGTTAGCTCGCAGTGAGTGAGGAGGACAATCTCTTCTTCAGTGACTATTCTAATAAGTTTCCAAGTCAAGTGCTCTACTCTTATACGTCAGCAAGTGTTCCTTATACTTGAAGAATGTCTGAAGGATTACATGACAGTGAATGATTGGTTTTAAGGAAGACACGATATTCGAGGTAACAGAATTTGGGACCACGGAAAAATCAAGGATCAGAGATCAAACCAATCAAATAGCGACACGTGTCATTCCAAGATCATGATCGTCCACAAGACATTTGCACTATAAATAGAGCAGTAATGTGTACTTAGAAACTTGCCGTTAATACGTATTATTCACTTGTTTGTCAGTGAATACAGTTTGTCTAAGTATGTATCAGCGAGCAACGAGTAAACAATTTGCTTGTTTGTCAGCAACTGTTCTACTCTTATCTAGTAATAGTTTTAGCTAAGTATTTGATTTGAATTAGCCTTGGCTAATTCAATCCGCAATCAACACTCAGTGATTTTATGATTAATAAAGATCACTATTTAGCTACTATTGCAATCTTACTTTGATATTGTCATATATATTGTTTATATACTCTGTTTACGTTAGAACAATTAAAAACTGATTGAATAACTTGAATTAAATCAGAAAGAGTTTTTAATTGTATTCAACCCTCCCTTCTACAATTAAACTTTACTGATTGTTATTCCATATCACTAACTCATAGTGATTTCGGAACTATTAGAAGCACCCCCCCTAGGGTAAGGTAATCAGACCACCACATGAATCTACAAACGCCGAGCTTGATTTTAAAGGTTTTAGATTTTTTATTTTGTTTCTTTCTTTCACATGAAACCAGCCCTCTTTATTAGTTGTAAATAAATTGTTGGCCAAAAATGACACGTTTAAGCATTTTTCCAAACAGGATAATGGGTACCAATCGGAAATTTTTCCTATAGAGTCCAAACGGGTACGACCCGTTCTTGCGCCGCTCTATATATCTGATATACGAAATGAGTAATGCATTAAAAAAGATACATAGTAATTAATTGAAGCTATAAAGAAGGATGAAGCATTGGCAAAATCCAAGTTTGTCCCGTCTTCTGTTTTATATTTCCAAATATTTGATATCGCATAAAAAGTCACGTTTTTACTACCGATATCTCTCCCATTCTGGAACAATACTTTGCAAATAAACTCAAATAATGTTCAAATCAATGAAAATTTGTCAAGAAGGTCAAAATAAAGTTGCACGAGAAAAATCAAGCAAAACGGGCGAAAAACGAATTCCACACACGTTTGAAGATTCAAGACATCAAGACAAGATATAAAGGCAAAAGTACCTATCACTGATATTTCTCTTATCCAAGATATTCGTTTTCAAAATACGAATGTAACAGAAGAAGAATCAACAAAAACGGATGAAAAATGAAGATTCTACGTACACCGGAAGATTAAAACGATTCGTACAAGACATCCAAATATCAGAGACATATTTTGGGATTTATTTTTGTCAAAGTATTCGTTTTTGAAAAACAAATCCAACGCAAAAAGAATCGAAGAAAAAGGACGCATAACGAAGAAGATACGCACGAATCAAGTAACGTTGCGAAAGACGGCGAACCGGGGCAGGGGTGGTGCAGCCGCCGCTGGTCAGCACACCAGCCGCCACGGCCTCCCCTCCCCTGTCTCCCGTGTGCTTTTTCGTCCTTGCTCGTACTCGCAGTGTACATGTGCTAGGCCTTTTCCGTGACTTTGGGGTACACGTGCTAGACCTTTACGCGCTTTAGGGTACATGTGCTAGCAACTTTCCCATCTTTTGCTAACTTGTGCCCTAAGTTGCTAAAATGCACTAAATTTCCCCTATAAATAGGAGGCTCCATGGCACATTTGAAGACACACCTTTACACTTTTCATACTCCTTCACATCTTGAAACAACACACTCCTTACACTTTCTTTCTTGTAAAATTAGTATTTCTTCCTTTAGGATAGTTTAATTAATTAAAATTGCTAATTAATTAACTAAGGAAGATTTATACGGAGGTGCTCCGGGATGCATTGTAACTACGAGTTATTTATATACCTTTCCGGGTTTTAATCTATCTTCCAGCTGTTCCACTACGTAGAAGACTTTCCCACAACCGAGGAAGTCTATAACTACGAACCACCCTAATAGAATAGCAGGTATGAATGAGTCAATCTACGAGACTCGATAAACAAAGCTCTCTTGGGAGGCATCCCAAGCCTATCTTATCTTTTTCGCATTAATTTTTCTTTTATTTTTGATCTAATCCATTCTTATGCAGTACCTCGCCTTATAAAAGGCTGATGATTATATTTCGACCATTAACCTTTTGTATTTTGCAAGATGAGTTCACAGCTAGCTAGAGCACGAGCCCCCAGTCAGAGGCGCTCATGTGCCATGTATCACTCCCGGAGTTCATCACCGGGTAGTAGCATGAGGACCATCAGGGGATCACAGTCACCGCCCCCTCGATTGGACGAGACCTTGGCAGACTTGGTAGAGGTGAACGTTCAGGAGACATTCCTTTTACGTTCCATCCATGCTAGATTACCTGCATCTCACCAATCCGAGGGACAGACCGCAGGGACCTCCAGAGTACCCACCTTTCATCATGGGGTAACTACCGCGGACCCTGCTGTCACTTGGTCGATACTGAGAGCCCTCGAGGTCCAGCACACTGCCATCACTGAGATCCACACTGCTCTGGGCCTTCCTTCCACACCTGTGTGCCCTTTTCAGATGGGACCTGATCCCGCTCCGCACATTCCACCGTGGGACCTATTCCCACCTTGGAACTTGACTGCGCAGGACCACCCCACTATTACGGACCCACTAGAGGAGGAGATCGCTGCAGTAGATGCTTGGATTCATGACCCTGAGGATGGCACTGCATCTCCAGTCTATACCATCATGGAGTAAGCATCTCCTACATTGGTCGTGGAAAACACGATCTTTATGGATGATGACTTCACCGATTGGGAGGCGCTCTATGCTGACATGGATTAGTCATTATTAGTTATGTTATTTCTGTTTAGTATTAACGTGTATTGACATTTAAGTTTCCTGAAGGATATTTATTATGCAGAACTTGACGTGGAAATTATGGAACAAGTTCATTTCCAATTAGCCTGGTCCATTTCCAGCAATTTCACACACTTGAACCTGGTCCATAAAATCCAGGGGCAACGCACGCAACAAAAGGAAGTACCTCTTATAACCCTACTCTGCTTGATTAACACAATAAAACTCTAAGTAAAACTCTAAAGTGTGGGATTATGACTCACAAAACAGAGAACGACTTCGAAAATATTGACCCTCATTAAAAATCTAAGTGTGGGATTAACCTAACTTAGAAATGGAACATTAGGGACAATGTTCTTTTAAGTGTGGGATAACAGTAGTATTCACTACTAAAGTGCAAGTGCAACATAAAATTTTGATCAATCTTTTAAGCAAACTCGGATTTTCAGCAAAATTTTCAAAATTTTGAAAGTCTAAAAGGGTATTTCCGGTCAACGAAGATCCAAAGGTTTGGGAAATCGACAATAATGGGTAAAATTCTTTGAAAGATTTTCGAACTAAGTTTCAAAACAAGCAATCGCATGACTAGGCATTAAACCATCAAAATAAGTGAGGAATCTTGAGCCATATAAAAGCATTTATCTTTAATGCTTCACTTTTCGATTGAGAGTGTGCCGATGTATCCCTTTTAAGTTAGAACTTGCTTGAGCAATACATTTCGAAACTACAAAGATGGGCGTCATACGTGACGAATGTGCAATTAGAAGATCTCGACATTTTTTAGGATAAAACTCTCTCATAAAAACCCCTGTTTTCAAGCCTAACCCAACCAATGCTCACTTTCAGCATTGAAGATCAAGTAGAAAACCTATTGAGCCTTAACTTTTTCCTTTCAAAAACTCACTTAAAGAAAGCAACCCTTCCTTTACATTTCTTAGCCATAGCCTAAAATTCTGTTCTGTCAAAAAGAAATACTGCAAGAAATACATTGAAACCTCCAAGGATAAAAATACCATCAAAAAAAGAGAGAGAGAGAGAAGGGGAACTCCAAAGAAAAGCATGATTCAACAAAAACAAAGCTGACATGAGGAACCGAAGAACTAAAAGACCCAAGGATCATTTAATGCCAAGGGGAAGGTTCCTCAAAATGAAAACATGAAAAGAAGGCTCTCAAAGAGAGAAATCCAAAAAGAGGTATCACTAAAACGTCAAAGATAAGTCATCACAGACAAATTCTTAAGCTATATCAAAACTCCACTAAACCACCTATAAAACCCCTCTTCCATATCCATCTTTACCCTCTTACAAATGTCTAGGGATAAATAGCATCGTCCCCATTTGAGTATTACAGATTTGATTCTCAACCAAGCTTATGACGACGAAAGAGCTACATGACTGGACCCTGAGTGAATTAGAAATTAGAAAAACCAATACACTTGAGTGAATTGAGTGACCACCTGTGAGGGCCCCAGTCATGTAAAGAAAGCTTGTTAGAACCGGTAGTTTGAGAAAGCAAAAAAGGTCAAAACCCCGTTTGAAATCCTTTTACCCAGCCTATAGGAATGAAGTTCTCCAGGATACGAAGACACCCTTCCAGAATTTCAAAGCAGTTTTTCAGACAATTTGCTTGAGGACAAGCAAAACTCTAAGTGTGGGATACTTGATATCGCGTAAAAAGTCACGTTTTTACTACTGATATCTCTCCCATTCTGTAACAATACTTGGCAAATAAACTCAAATAATGTTCAAATCAATGAAACTTTGTCAAGAAGGTCAAAATAAAGTTGCATGAGAAAAATCAAGCAAAACGGCCGAAAAACGAAGATTCCACACATGTTTGAAGATTCAAGACATCAAGACAAGATTTAAAGGAAAAAGTGCCCATCACTGAGATTTCTCTTATCCAAGATATTTGTTTTCAAAATATGAATCTAACAGAAGAAGAATCAACAAAAACAGATGAAGAATGAAGATTCTACGTACGCCGGAAGATTAAAACGATTCGTACAAGACATCCAAAGATCAAAGACATATTTTTGGGATTTCTTTTCATCAAAGTCTTCGTTTTTAAAAACGAATCCAACGCAAAAAGAATCGACGAAAAAGGACGCATAACGAAGAAGATACGCACGAATCAAGTAACATAGCGAAAGACGGTGAACCGGGGCAGGGGTGGTGCAGCCGCCGCCAGCCAGCACACCAGCCGCCACGGCCTCCCCTCCCCTGTCTCCCTTGTGCTTTTTCGTCCTTGCTCGTACTCGCAGGGTACATATGCTAGGTCTTTTCCGCGACTTTGGGGTACACGTGCTAGACCTTTACGCGCTTTAGGGTACATGTGCTAGCAACTTTCCCACCTTTTGCTAACATGTGCCATAAGTTGCTAAAATGCACTAAATTTCCCCTATAAATAGGAGGCTCCATGGTTCATTTGAAGACATACCTTTACACTTTTCATACTCCTTCACATCTTGAAACAACACACTCCTTACACTTTCTTTATAGTAAAATTAGTATTTCTTCCTTTAGGATAGTTTAATTAATTAGAATAGCTAATTAATTAACTAAGGAAGATTTATACGGAGGTGCTCCGGGACGCATTGTAGCTACGAGTTATTTGTATACCTTTCCAGCTTTTAATCTATCTTCCATATTTAAATATGTTTGTTCTTTATTTTATAAATTTATATATGCATGCTAGAATTGCCATGATTAACTAGATAACTCAATTGTCTGCTATGATAGTCATTTAGAAAGTTTTAAATATGTAATTGGTATGTTATGAGATTGCCGATGGTTTATATTACAAATAGATGTAGGAATTAAATCTTTATCGTTTATCTGCCCAAATCATGTTGTGACTAAAACCTTATCCAAAAATGAACGTAGCTAACTCATAGGATATAGGTCACTTAGTTATACTATGTTAGATTGAATCATTGAGCTCGGCATGGCCGGTGTTCTCTAGACCAAAATATGATCCAAGAGACACGGAATATGGGAATAGAGGTAGATTAAGATTAAATTCATATAGACGATATTTTTGAGACAACTTTCAGAATATCCTCGACTTAAATAATACCTTTGTATGCTTATATTGAATTGTTGCTTTGATCGTCTTATTGCATGTTCTTGTTTGATTGTTGCCTTAGGATCATCATAATAGTGAAATACAATTGGCATTAAATATCGTGAAGTAATATGACGGCCCCTATTCGACTATTCTCTGATATAGTACTGGAAACGCCTACGGCGGAGTACATATGTATGGTAGTCGAGAACGACCGAAGGTAGTTATATTATGAATCAAATAACAAACGTGTTACTTAAGTTTCCATTTGTAGTACAAACCATCCCTGTATTCTTGCATACCTGAGTAATATTGATAATTCGTACGAATAAGTGATGACATATTATCCGGCCGCCTAGACCAGTTAGTCCAACCTATTCCGATGAGGGTAAACCTCGTTCATAAGATTGTTTATTCAACAAACTATGCCATGATTCGGACATCTCTGACGACCGAGATTGGGGAATAGGATTCGAGATTAACTGTCAAATAATATGGGTATACATTTGAGAGAACTTTCGGTGTATGCTTTAATATATGCTGCAACCCACGTGACATTCTATTTGTCTGATTGTGGATACCTCCGCGTTAGCCCGATAGAAGGATTGCAGTGATATCTCACATTAACTTACGAACTTATCCTCATTAGAACTCTCCAGATTAAACAACTCCCAAATCACTTCATAGTAGACAATCGCTTCAATTGCTGAACGCCCGAAGTAACTTCCACCTTTCAGTTTATTTTAATTTGATTTAGAATAGAAAATCCAAAACCAAAACCAAAACCAAAACCAACTCTTTTCTCCCTAGCTAAATACATAAAAGCTTCTAAATCCCCTAGCTTCAATTTGCCACGCTTTGAAAAACAATCCTAGGGCATACTTGTCATTTGCTAGCCCTTTGATTAGCATTATAGTAACCCTAGGCCCCAGCCTTACAAATTTAAAACCCACTGTTGTGCTGCATCACCATTAGAAATTCCAACGATCGGGGTGCAACAACAACAATATTCAAGATTCATGGCTATGTTATCCATGAATTCTGTTGTTCAAACTGAAACTTCAAGTTACTAGATGCTATAGCTTGATATCAAACATATATCGCTTAATCTAATTTTTCTTGCAATATTGGTTTCAGATTTTTCATTACTGAATGTAACAATTTTTTACAACATTTTTGGACAATCCCATAAAGAGGAAGTCATCTAATGAGTTATATTATAGCTTCTGATATATATATATATATGTGTCTCTTTCTATTGGTTTGTCATTTTTTAGTCGTACTAGGGTTATTGTGTTTACTAACAGAGTTGTTATATGGTTGTTATAAAAAGTTATTTCATATCCTCGACTTTTAAAAGTGTATATGCATCTGGATTTTTGTTGTTAGTGATTGTTTATTTGTGTCATTATGCAGATGATTCCTATAACACAGACATTGGAAGTGAGGCATTAGCTACTCTCATTCTCAAAAACTCCATGTTGGTTTGGAAAGTTTAGGGGAGTATAGATGGATAAAGACTTGGCTACATGGGATGTAGCAAACAAGTGATTTATCTTTCGTTTTGATAATTCTCACAACTACATGTGGCAAAATGGGCAAGGATGTAGCAAACAGGTGATTTACCTTTTAATATTTCTCAGTTTATGCATATTCTTCAATTCAGGTTTCCGTTCCTCCCCCATTAGCTTTAGTTTAGGGGTCGTTCCTAGAGTTATGGTCCTCAATCTTCTTATCCACATTTATTTGCGGGACTGAATAACTTTTGTTATCACCCTAGAGGTGGGGTTGATGAGGTATGTCATTCTTCTGATTGGAATGACATACCTCATCAACCCCACCTCTAGGGTGATAACAAAAGTTATTCAGTCCCGCAAATAAATGTGGATAAGAAGATTGAGGACCATAACTCTAGGAACGGCCCCTAACCTAAAGCTAATGGGGGAGGAACGGAAACCTGAATTGAAGAATATGCATAAACTGAGAAATATTAAAAGGTAAATCACCTGTTTGCTACATCCTTGCCCATTTTGCCACATGTAGTTGTGAGAATTATCAAAACGAAAGATAAATCACTTGTTTGCTACATCCCATGTAGCCAAGTCTTTATCCATCTATACTCCCCTAAACTTTCCAAACCAACATGGAGTTTTTGAGAATGAGAGTAGCTAATGCCTCACTTCCAATGTCTGTGTTATAGGAATCATCTGCATAATGACACAAATAAACAATCACTAACAACAAAAATCCAGATGAGATAGTAATGGATCAACGCAATGTATGCATTTTGTCCCGCAATAAATAATTAATCTGTTAGATGTGATACTATATTTTTTTCATTTAACTTTATATTTTTTATTCTTCAATAAAATTGTGGAAGAGTTTGTAAGCTTTTAATTATTACACTTATGATAGCTCATCTAACCTTTTTAACCCCATCTTTTGTATACCTATTGTTTTTAAAATAGTTTTTCAGTTTGACCCGTTGTGAGTTAATTATGATTATAACTGACGTGATCATATTTAAATGGGTTGAAATTGCCGCCTCTAGATGCTAGAAAGCATTTTGATTATGTGAATTTTAGAATTCTCTCTCTATCTCATTATTTTATGTATCTCACGCGGGCACATGATTAATATAATTTTCATTAATATTTACGTTACAAGTCTCTAATACACTAAACTTAACTCTTCTTTGCCTCTTCACCTATATGAAGGCATTGCTATATAGAATTTAGAAGTTGCAATTTTTAACCTGTTTAGATATAAATGGAGTTTTTTTTTTTTTTTTTCTTTTCTCAAGGTGAACTTTTGAAAAATAAGGGCTAAAAGGTAAAGGGTTGATTGTTAGTTTCCTGTCATGTGGCTGTTTTTTTTTTTTTTTTTTTTTTATCTCAAGGTGAACTTTTGAAAAATAAGGGCTAAAAGGTAAAGGGTTGATTGTTAGTTTCCTGTCATGTGGCTGTATCTGTGTTCATGCAAGTTCAAAATGTCAAAGATCTTTGTGTTCATTAATCATAAAAGTTTTTCATAAGTAATTGAATTGAACTTTATGCCATATATGCTTTGTAGTTTCTCATGGTGATGCGGAAAACGCTTTTGATGCAATGGGGATTTAAATACACGTTTAGGGTGACCTTGCTAAATGGTGAAGTGTATTGAAAAATTGCCCAAACTATATTTTTAATGTAGTAAGCTTTCTAAATTAATTTATTTGAGATAATTTTGTTATATAACTTTTAGTGCAGTAAGCTAACCCAAAATATTATTTTGGTGGAGTAAGCTTTCTAAATTACACCTAATAGCTTCAAGTTTATTGATCCTACTAAATTGGTAGGGTTTAAAATGGGTAAAAAAAAAAAACCATTAGGATGGTTCTAAGTGTATTGAAATATTGCCCAAACTATATTTGTTAGTGTAGTAAGCTTTCTATATTATTTTATTCAAGAATTGAGATAATTTTTCTATATAATTTTTATTCCGTATGTAAAACACTCACTTTGTGTTCCAGCTTGATTATCAAAGTAGAAAAGTTACTTATGTTTGGTTTTCTTTGACAACTACATATTTAGAAACCTTGGTTTTTAACTTTGCTTACCTGCAGAGGTGATTGCATCTGCTGGCTTTCATTATGCTCACTGTAATACACTAGCGTATAGTAGTTCAAAGGGTCAATCAGCCTTACTAATTTGCATGAGTCGGCATTATACGATGGACGTCCTAACTTGTAAGTACTTTTGTAGGTTTTTATACACTCTTTTTATGAAATCGTTACTCCATATGTTGTTTTAATTTCTCACATTCATCTTTTTGTTTTGTTGGGTTTGAGGAACAAGAATCAACCGGTTCAAAATTAGTTTTCAGTGAAGTTGTAGCATATATTTCAGATATTATGTTTGTAAAGGATGGAATATATATTCTGATACGTGATTACATGACCGTTAAGGTTTGTCATTATGTTGGTTATGTTTCTGCTCGGAATTGAAATGAGCGTAATCATTGGAGGTGAAAAAGTTAGATGGTCAAGCGGGATGGGTAAGGGTCAATACTGTTTTAGTTCGTATCTATGTTTAGAAGCAAGTTCTTGATCTCTTTTTACAATCCTAACAGTTGTGGGTTTGTTTCATATTTCTACTCTAACTTTGCTGACTATGTTGGTTTGGGGATTATTGTATGTCAGTTTCATTTTGGCCCCTATCTTTGTCGTAGGATATGAATTGAATGGAAGTTTTGGTAGTCTGTATACAAATGATAAGGAGCAGATGATCCTTGGACCTTAAACGATAGTTGGAGCTATTATTAATCCACAATATATTAAGTCACATTGTTAAAACTTTTTATGCATTTTTTAATTAGTGCTTCATTGTGTTAATGTATTTTTTTAATTAGCCCATATATTTTGCGAGTTGGTTTTGCATATAAATAGATTAGGTAAATTATCATGACTCGGTCTTTCACGCGTCTCAAGGTCTCATCGCTTCAACAAACGCGTTCAGTGGGACCCGCCTATACTTTTTCTTTATTAACGGATATAATAATATAATATAATATAATAATAGTAATAATAATAATAATGTTTGTGCACCTTCGCGCCAATTTCCTCTTTCATTTACACAATACATTTGATTGATTTGATACCTTTATACTCGGTAGTTTTGTTACAATAAATAAGCGAAGTTTCGTGTATGGTTCATTGATTTTTAATTTCACCGTTGAAACTTCCTTTACTTTTTATAGGTTTTGTCGCATCCTTAATAATCTGAATATTTCTCTGTGATTTCTTCTCCTTTGTACGCGCATCGTTAATTATATACTTATATATATATATGCATATACATGGTCACGTATAATTTCGACGTACTACAGCGAGAAGAAGAAGAAGATATATTGAAACTCGAAAAAAATACTCGGTTTTAATTTATTTTTTTAACTTAAAGAAAGATTCAATTCAATTCAATTCAATTCAATTTCAATCGAGTGAAGTAGTTTTGTTGTGGAATTAATTAATGGAGAATTATCTGAATGAGAATTTTGGGGGAGTGAAACCGAAGCATTCATCAGAAGAAGCGTTACAAAAATGGAGACATATGTGTAGTCTTGTAAAAAACCCTAAACGACGGTTTCGTTTCACGGCCAATATCCAGAAGCGTAATGAAGCTGCTGCTATGCGCCGTAACAATCAGGTTAATAAATTATTTGTTTCTTTTATATGGTTTGTTAATAATTTCCACAAACTTTAATATGGTGGACACGACCTTCATACGGAGTATATCAACAATTTCTCATTATTGGCTTTATTTAAGTTTTTATTTACGTCTATACTGACTGATGCTGCTAGCTAGGTTGTCTGAAAACAGAAGCTAATAGGAAAAGTGGTTTAATCTAGCTTTTTTTTAACAATCAAATTTTGTGGTCGAACTAGCATTCCAGAAATTTTGACTGAGCTTTGACTTTTTTCCATCTGGTCAAAGTCAGTTCAGAAAAAGATGTTATGTTGCTATAATAATTTAATCTGATCTCATCTGATTAAGAAAGACTGATTCTTCTAGATCTGCATTATACATCAGTCTCAAAGTTATTATGTATTTTGCTGATTGTAGTTTTCATACTTACAGAAATTGAGGGTTCTGGTTTTGGTGTCCAAGGCAGCATTCCATCTTCTTAACGGTGAGTTAAGTTAATTCTTTATAACTGATATACATGCATAATATTATTAATTAAGTTTTAATAATCATGTAATCTTATGCTTATGACCAATGTGAATGTGATTCATGCAGGTGCTGAAACTAGTGGTGAAACGGCGGTACCTGAGGAATTCAAGGCAGCTGGTTTTGGTATTGGTGCAGATGATGCTGGCGCCATTGTTGAAGGACGTAACCCCGAAAAGCTCAAGTTTTATGGTGGGGTTGATGGTGTTGCAAGCAAGCTCAAAACTTGTACCACCAACGGGCTTGCTGTGGATGACACACAGTTGACTCGCAGACAGCAACTTTTTGGGACGAATGAATTTACTGAACGCGAGCAAAGAAGCTTTTTTGTATTTGTATGGGAAGCACTCCAAGATATGACTCTTATGGTTCTTGCTGCATGTGCCTTTATCTCTTTGATTGTTGGCATAGCAACAGAAGGATGGCCGATGGGAGCTCATGATGGTCTAGGGATCGTGGCGAGTATCTTATTGGTTGTGTTTGTAACAGCAACAAGTGATTATCGCCAGTCACTACAGTTTAGGGATCTGGATAAAGAGAAGAAGAAGTTATCCATTCAAGTTACTAGGAATGGTTACAGACAGAAGATATCCATATATGAGTTACTTCCTGGTGATATTGTACATCTTGGTATAGGAGATCAAGTCCCAGCTGATGGACTTTTTCTTTCAGGGTTTGCAGTCTCTATTGATGAGTCTAGTTTGACCGGAGAGAGTGAGCCAGTGAAAGTAAACACCGAAAATCCATACTTGTTTTCTGGAACTAAGGTTCAAGATGGTTCGTGTAAGATGTTGGTTGTAACAGTTGGCATGAGAACTCAATGGGGTAAATTAATGGCAACGCTTACCGAAGGTGGGAACGATGAAACCCCATTGCAGGTTAAGTTGAATGGAGTGGCCACCATCATTGGAAAGATAGGCCTTTTATTTGCTGTAGTGACGTTTGCAGTTTTGGTGCAAAAGTTATTTGCTAGTAAGATCGTAGAAGGAACACAATGGAGTTGGTCTGGTGATGATGCATTAATATTGCTGGAATATTTTGCTATCGCTGTCACCATTGTTGTTGTTGCAGTTCCAGAAGGGCTACCTTTGGCTGTCACATTGAGCCTTGCATTTGCCATGAAAAAGATGATGAACGAAAAAGCACTTGTTCGCAATCTCGCTGCCTGTGAAACCATGGGTTCTGCAACAACTATATGTAGCGATAAAACCGGGACCCTGACCACCAACCACATGACTGTTGTCAAATCATGCATTTGTTTGAGTGAACGCGTGTCTGACATCGTGGATAGTACTAGAAAGATACTTATACAGTCAATATTCATGAATACAGGTGGAGAAGTTGTGAGTAACAAAGATGGAAAACGTGAGATACTCGGATCACCGACAGACACTGCCATATTGGAGTTTGGGTTGTCACTTGGTGGGGATTTTCAATCTGAACGCCAGTCAGCCAAAGTTCTTAGAGTCGAGCCTTTCAACTCTACGAAGAAGCAAATGGGAGTGGTGCTGGAACTTCCTGGAGGAGGTGTTAGAGCTCACTGTAAAGGTGCTTCTGAAATTGTTTTGGCTGCTTGTGACAAAGTGATCAACAAAAATGGTGAAGTTGTTGCTCTTGATGATGAAATACGTAATCATTTGAAGAGTACAATTGACTCATTTGCTGGTGAAGCTCTTCGAACTCTATGCCTTGCCTATATTGACCTGGAAAGTTGTGTCTCAACTGAAACCCCTATTCCGTCTTCGGGGTATACTTGCATTGGAATTGTGGGTATTAAAGATCCTGTCCGTCCAGGTGTCAAGGAGTCAGTGGCTCTTTGCCGTTCAGCAGGTATTATTGTCCGTATGGTTACGGGTGACAACATAACTACCGCTAAAGCCATAGCCAGGGAATGTGGAATACTTACAGATGACGGGATTGCAATCGAGGGTCCAGAGTTCCGTGAGAAGAGTCTCGAGGAATTACTTGTATTGATTCCCAAGATTCAGGTTCATATTATATTTCATTATTTCATTTGTGACATTTGTAGGCTAGTTAAGCTTCTTGATATTGGGTTAATTGATTATTGAACATTTGATTTTTTGTTTCATATAGGTTATGGCTCGATCTTCGCCTCTAGATAAGCATATGCTTGTGAAACATTTGCGCACCACATTTGGTGAGGTTGTGGCAGTTACAGGAGATGGAACCAATGATGCCCCAGCACTTCATGAAGCAGACATAGGCCTTGCCATGGGCATTGCTGGAACTGAGGTCAGCAAATAAGACAAACTCATGCTGAGAATCATTATTGTTTTCCTTCTCAGAAATAATATGATTTTGATGCGATATACCTATATATTTCAGGTAGCCAAAGAGAGTGCAGATGTTATTATCCTGGATGATAATTTCTCCACAATTGTCACTGTGGCCAAATGGGGACGATCAGTCTATGTGAACATTCAAAAATTTGTACAGTTTCAATTGACTGTCAATATTGTTGCGTTAATAGTGAACTTTACTTCAGCTTGTTTGACAGGTACATTGATTCAAACTGCCATTTTTAACAAGTTACTCGTATTTTAATACATATCCTTAATCATGTTCTGAATTATACCTTACTTTTACAGGGAGCGCTCCACTCACCGCTGTTCAACTTTTGTGGGTGAACATGATCATGGATACTCTGGGAGCTCTGGCTTTGGCAACCGAGCCTCCAAATGATGAACTAATGAAGAGAGCTCCTGTCGGAAGAAAAGGGAACTTTATAAGCAATGTCATGTGGAGAAATATATTCGGGCAGGCTGTGTACCAATTTGCAGTTATATGGCTAGTTCAATCACAAGGGAAATCATTTTTCAGCCTTGATAAAGATAATTCTGATCTCATCCTTAACACACTCATTTTCAATTGCTTTGTCTTCTGTCAGGTAACTTCATTTTTATTATGAACTTTTCAAGCCATTGTGATCGCCTTTTGTGAACTAATATATGGCTGATGAATTGTGCAGCTCTTTAATGAGGTTAACTCAAGGGAAATGGAAAAAGAAAATGTGTTAGATGGAATATGGAAGAACAAGGTTTTTGTAAGCGTTATTGCTGCAACTGTTATTTTTCAGGTCATAATAATCGAATACCTTGGTACCTTTGCGAATACATCACCACTAACAGCCACACAATGGTCGTTTAGTGTCTGTACGGGATTTTTAAGCATGCCACTTGCTGTGTTCCTGAAGAAGATTCCTGTTTGAGTTAACTTGATTAAGCAAGCCTGTTGCTTGAAGATATGGTCTTTCTAACCAGTTAAAATTGTCATCGGATTTTAGCCTTTTGCCATCCAATTCTGTTTATCAGAACACTGTGATTGGCATTTCATTGACCTGACTAGAAAGCTGTTGAAAAATGAAATTGAAACCTGGGATCTTGCTATCATCTTGAAGTACATATGTTCCCTGTAAGATCCCATATTCCATTTTCATTTTTCGGGGTTTTTGAAATCATGTATATTTGTATTTGTCTTTGATTAGGTATCTGTGTAAGTATAATACTGGGTTAGTTATGTAGTTCACTCCACTTTATTTCGAACATAATATTTTGTAAAGCTTGGGTTTTTATTTCAATTGATAGTACATCAAACCATTAAGGGCATCGAATTGTCTTATATTTAGATGATCCATCTTTACCACGATTTCTTTTTAAGTTAAAATCACGTATATTGTGTTTGGTTCGTTGAATTTTTTTTTATGGAATTGGAATTCATCAAAGGAATTGAAATTTCATAGAATGTGAATTCCATTGAATGAGGGAATTTTATGACCTACAACTAAATTCATTTGTAAATTAGACATGTTTGTAGAATGTAATTGAGATTTCCATTCCATCAAATTCCGTTGAATTTCACGAATTAAACGTGACCTTATTGTTTGCTTTATATATATAAAACCAGGAACGATTTGAATAGGGCCATGTCATGTTAAAAAAATGTGATGACATACTTGATTACCCTTATATAATCGCATCTTTGAGTTAACCCTTTATGAACCCACACATCTCTCTCATCTTCAAGAAGCCTTTTGCAGCAGACACCCACCACTAGAGGTGCACAAAATCGGTTTTTTTGGAAAACCGGTTCGGTTACAATAACCTAATCGGTTATTGGTCAACGGTTAATAACCGGTTTTAGCTAAAAACCGGTTATTAACCGAACCGTTACCAAACTTGAAAACTGAAACCGATAATAACCGGTTAGGTTACAAAAACCGGTTTTAATAACCGGGCGTGTACCCAGCGGTACAAACGGAATCAGCCGGGTAAAACCTTTAATAATTTGGACAGTAGGTTTGGGTCGACGGGAACCCCTTTTACCCGGCGGGTACAGATTTGGTGTATCCTTTGTTTTGAGTCTAAAATGAATAAGTAAATAGAAACATAAACTTAATAAACTCATAATACTTCAACTTTTATTTAATAAACTCATCATACATTATCGAACATTTGGAATGGAAACATAAACTTAATAAACTCATAATACTTCAACTTTTAGTAGTTCGCGAACATAAAACTTATTTTGTATAATTCGCTAGTCGTCGAGAGTGACACCTTCTTCGGAGCTAGCCTCACGCGAAGCTTCATTGAGAGCGAGTTCTTCATCGGAAAGTGAGAATGCCATAGCCGCTTCCACCTCTTCATCGTGTAAATCTTGTTCGTATTCTAGTTCACCTTCAAGATTTTTTTTTGAACGACAATATTATCATTAAACAGTTAGCAAGATGCTAGATAATACAATACATACAATACACCAAGTTACCAAACTTAATCTACCACACCAAACAAAACATCCTCCCGAAATACCGTAACTACGTCCGAACAACTAAACCATCCAAGATACACCAAACCTAACACCACGCCTAACTATTAAAAGACCTGAATTGAAACATCTACCCACCTACTTAAAACGTAACTACCACCCTAAGTACAACTTTTTAAGCGCCTTTGACATCTAATAATGTCCGCACTTAAATTGAACTCATGCTCATCAGTATACTCTTCATCCTCCATTGCATTACCAATTGAGTACTGACAAACCCATTTTACATGGTCACGAACAAATTTAAATTTCAAATCTTCTCTTTGAACGCAATTCAAATACCTTCAAGACTTGAAATGTGTAGTATACGCTCCGATATGTCTAAGTGATCCTTCAAGCAAATACATATCTCTAATGATGCCGGTGTGAGTCTTGTTCTTCATATAGATAACACTCTGCCACTAATAGAAAAAGCGGATTCCGAAGCTACCGTAGAAGCTTGGACGGTTAGTAAATCTCGGGCCATGGAGGTTAGAACGGGAAATTGAGATTCTTTCCTTTCCACCAAGCCAAAATATCAAATTGTGCGAATTCATTGGGTTGTATAGTGTTTAAAAAATCGATTCCGTTATATCTCCCATATTCCCGTTTAATGTTTTCTTGTCTTAAACTATTATATAAGTTAATCATCGGATCCTTTGAAGTAGATGTAGTAAATGATGACGAAACCGAAGTTGAAGAAACATTTATTGAACCATATTTTTGAAAAAAAAAACGCTAAATAAATCTTTAAAACATTTGTTAAAATGAGTTTTTGCATTTGTTGCAAACCATGGTCCCCGTCATTCAACTCCAAATCATTAGAAATGGAATTGATAAGTAGTTCCACCCCGCTCATGTTCAAACACGGGTTTAATGCGGCGGTACAAGTAATTACCAGTGGCATTTATTTGAAATATTTTCTTAGTTTTTCTTTCATGGGCTTTACCATTAGTGGATATATATCACCCATAAATTTGTATTCGCTTAATTTTTCATACATTAAATAAATTTGATTAAGTACCAACTGAATCGTGGGATAAAACACCCGATAATAAAGTTGTTACGGTTTTAAAAACTTTGAGCAATTCAGTTATTTCTAAAATAACATCCCAATATTCGTTTGAAAATGGTATAGCTTTACCCCTAGTGGCAAGTTGATCATGAAAACTTTGTAAAGTTAGGCGTTGACGTAAACCACATAAAACAATTTATAAGTCGAATTCCATCTCGTAGGAACGTCCCAATTAGGGGTTAAAAAAATGGAATATGTATCCTTACACAATTTCATATAATGTTTATATCTAGCTTTATCCTTACAAAATATATCTTGTAACATATTTTTAAAAGCGTCTTTTATGAAACTTATTTGTTCAACCGCTAGTCCGTTTTGCATAACCAAGTTTATGATGTGTGCAACACATCGACTATGATAAAAACTGTCATTCAAAGGTGGTTTGTATTTTAGTATTTGTTTTTGAACGGCGTTTGTATTATTATTCGCGTTATCAACTGAGGTTGAAAAAACCTTATTTTCTAATTTAAACTCTTTTATTACATCTCGTAACATATAAAATAAATTTTGACCTGTGTGAGGATACTCAAAGTTTTCATAAGCAATCGTACGCTTCATCATTTGCCACGTTACGGGATCAACCCAATGCGCGGTAAAACAAAGGTACGAACCGGACAAATTATGAGGAGCCGACCAAACATCGGTTGTTAAGTATACACTTGTAGTTAAATTTTCAAAACCATTTACTAAGTCTATTTTAGCTTTTTTCCACAATTTAATACAATCACGTCTAAGAGTATGACGACTTACTTGATTATTATCGTGGTTGAAGAGTATTTTGAATCACTCTAGTAAGCTGAGGGTTGTTGAAGTGGTTGAACGTCAAACCTTCTTGAATCACATAGCTTGCAAATTGTTCTCGACACTGCTCCGCCTCATATGTAAATATACTCCCATCTTGGTTAATAGATATTTGACCCGCTTCCGGATTAGTTTTGAGTGCACCGCAAAACTTTTCTTTATGTTGCTTCAACGTTGAGTTGGATTCGGATTTTAAAAACTTTCCGCAACGTTTACAATGAGCCTTAATCGAGTCATCCGACAACAACACTTTGTTGAAATTACACCACACCTCTTGGTTTCGTTTTGTTTCTAAAACTTGAACAATCGTTGGTGCATTTGAGGAACCAACATTTTCGGAAGTTGAAGAACATTGAGTTGCCGTTTGATATTTTGAGAATTTTGTATATGTTTTGAGTGTTTCAAGAGTATTTTGAGAGTGCTTAAAGTTTTGTGACTAAACCAAACTCAACATATGTATTTATACTAAGTTTGGAATGGCAAAATGGTAAAAAAAAAATCAAAAAACAAAAACGGCTATAAATGGCTAGATCCTGATTTTGTAATGGAGACCTCGAAAACCGGTTAATAACAAGTTATTATGACCGGTTTTTTCCAAACCGGTTACTAACCGGCCCGGTTATTGGTCCAAACTGGTTTTGACCGGTTTCGGGTTTTTTGGACACGACTACCCACCACCACATCCTCCCTCATTCCTTATGACGAAAAATTATTCAAACTGTCGACCACCATTAACTCCAACGTCCTTGGGTTCAAACTTGAGAAAAGGGCTGACAAGATTGGCGGTTATTAAGCAAGTTTTTCCCTACTTTCTTGTAGAGCCATCAACTTCAAACATTAACTTACGATGAATTGATTAGGTTTATGATTTATCTTTGATGGGTCTAACATATAACATACAAAGAAAGTTGTTAGAAAGATGAAGCATTATTCCAAGCAGTCAAGCAGATCTTAATAATTTGAGTACAGTACAAGGGTATGAATATGCATTGGGAAGGAAAGATGGTCTCGTGAATTAGGTACTAAAATGGGACAGGGTACTAAAACCACTTCCGCTCTACCAGAAGTACTACATACAAAAAAAATGTTTATATAAGTACCGAGAACTATACCATTTGAAGTCGTTTGGTACTAGTATAGTACAAGACCGGTACGGGAATTCGGTAAGAACGCTTACCCCTACCTGACGAACATTAGGGTGACTGTGGGGACTATGTTGATTAATGGATTCAGATATGAGACCACACTCCCTAGTCCCTACTCCAAACTCGCCCCATTGTCATTTGCTAATACACACTTAAAATCATAACCACTTTATTCATATAGTTAAGCGAAAAAGATAAACTTTGATAATCATTATACTTCCTCCGTCCCATTTCAAGTGTCGAGGTTACCATTTTGAGTCACTCCAAATAAATGTCCACTTTCACGTAACAACCAATTACAATAAACTTTATTGGGTAGATATATTATTTAATTGGTGAAAATTTTAAATAGTGAAGATTTTTTAAATTATGTGCATTGTCAAAGTGACCACTTTAATAAGAACGGACGGAGTATTACATATTTTTCATTTTTGGTGAGGATTTATAGAGCTATCTTTGATGGCCTGGCAGGTGAACCTTGAAGTCCACGGATTAGCCCACAAGACCCATGGAATCATGTCAATCACCAACCCATGATTCTGTATTATTGACCCCAATTGCAACTTATAGGATTCGAGTTTGGGATCTCTTTTGGAAATCTCGAACCCTTACTGCTAAGGCACCCCCTTAGGGTTCACTATGTCTACATCTTTTCTATAAGTATAAAACTGTAGTACTGTACACAAGTAAAGAGTAGCAATACTTGGTTAGTTGGTTCTGTCCGACCCCCTAACCAAAATCAACAATTGATCACAACTCAAGTTGTGGGAAACCTTTGTTCTGTCCTCACTGACCAACAAAAGCCAGAGTAGCAGCAATAATGAACTGCAATTCTTACATATAAAACCGGTAGCACTTTTGAACCGAGGTGGAGGATAAGAAACATTAAAAGAGATATACAATCAAAGAAAATGGAAACCAAACTGTTGGTTCACATAAAGTTTTTTCAAGAGAAGATAAACTGTAAGAAAGTAGTTGAAAGATGTTAAATTGTATGAAAGTACTAGTTCTCAACTTTTAGTACACCCTCAATCCGTTGGATGAGCTGGTTTGCTGTCAAAGCTCCTTCCTGAAACCAATAAATGTTTTGTTATTATTATTTTTAGCCAAAAAAAAGAAGATAATCAGCAGCTATCATAATATAAGTATGTGTGTGTGTGTGTGTATTGTATACATTTCCAGTGGAATGAAACTTTTGGCGCCAAAGTAAGGTGGCAGGCAATAGTCATATGATAGGCTTTTTTTCATTACTTATGCTATTCGTTACTCCTTTCACCCCATACTAATTTTTTTCATTACCTATTGACTTATTTCTTTTCCAATTTAACTTACAATCTTATGCATATATTCTGCCTCATACGAATTATCTATTCTAACTATACTCAAATGATGCTTTCCAAACAAATTTCACACATGATTCTATGAATGTGATCTTTTAGATGTTGGCCTACATATACCAATAGAGTTCTGGAAGGTTACATTGCAAGGTTGGAGTCTTGAGCACAATGAGAAACTTGCAAGAGAAAGCCTACATATACCCACCCAATGAACAAAACAAAGGAGCCTCTACGCAATTGGATGCCACATTGGTCTGAAGAAAGGAAATAATGCTGCCTTTCTTTCCCGTGACAACTAGGAACATGCAAATTAGAAATTTCACTCCGAATTGCGTACCTCAGCATCCTGCTACTCATGGTGTTTTACGATCAGTATTGGAAATGAAAGGAGATGCGGTTGAACGTGGGGAACCACATATTGAATCATTCCAGTGCAGCATGAAGCCATTGATACTGAGTCGGCTCCAATGGCCAGCTATGCCCTGTTTGCTCCCCTGGTCGGTGGAGGTTCCATAGCGCGTCATGAGCACCAGGCTTAGGGTTGGTTGAACACTCAAGCGAACTGCCCTAGGACCTCGTTATCCACACCTCTGGTCAGATGAATAGAGGATCGACCAACCCGGGTTTTCATGAGCATTGGCGGGTTCTGGAGTGCTGACAAGGGTGCTAGCCATGGTGAGGGATGCAGCTAGGAAATATCATGAGTGTGGTTGATCGTTATAGATCATAAAATACATCGTCAAAATAATGATACTATACGATCAACGACAGAAAGTATAATTGTAGAACATTTTGGAATTTTATGGTCGAAGAAGAATAGCACAATATAATGTGGATGCATAAACAAAACATAAATCACATGTCTAACCTCTCTTTGAGCATTTTGAAATTTTATTACGGATGTTGGCAACAAACTTTATAATTATTGTCCCAATTAACCAATTTTATTACCAATGTCGACAATGAACTTGTTAAAAATGTTTCGAGGTCACCAAAATACTTTCTTTTTAATGATCAACATTTTGAATTTGCTGATGTGGTGTTGCTATGTCATTTCATTTATGTGACGAGGCTTCCACGTAAGCTAAACATATACATGTATGATTAACTTCATCTTCTTCGATCGACTAAAATGTAATTTTCGGTTACATTTTCGGAAAAATGTAGCAATTGCGTTTAGATTCGCTGAAAAAATGGTGCTTACCATAAAAGTAACCAAAAATTATATGGTAGTCAATCGGAGAAAATGAAGTTAATCATGCATGTACATATTTAGCTTACGTGGAAGCCTGGTCACATAAATGAAATGATATGGCAACACCACATCAACAAATTCAAAACGTTGCTCGTTAAAAAAAAATATTTTGGTGACCTCGAAACATTTTTAACAAGATCGTGGTCGACATTGGTAAAAAAATTTGGTTCGTTTGTGACATTGGGATATATATTATAAAGTTTGTAGCCGACATTGGTAATAAAACCGGTTCATTGGTGAAATTGGGACAACAAGCAAAGTACGTTGGTGATCCGTACCATAAACCCTAATCAATTTTTGAGTGGTGTCATGTAACACCTCTGAAGCCCTGAAGGTAACTTGCCTCCGTCCTTGGCGCTAGCGCATACCCAAGGGTAATCATGACCACCTACACCTAAAATCTCTTACATTGTTCCTGTAATCTAACCAGCAGGGAGGATGACACCACTTGCAAAGACCGTATTGAAAATGCCACAGGCGCAGGCCTGTACCGGTAGAGCATAGAGAGGAAAGGAAACCCAGACGGTGGAAACACCGAGACAGGTCGAGTCATTTGACCAAAATGGAAGGCTTTGATCTATGAGACTTAAGAAGGTACTGTTGTTTTTAGGTTTCTATACAACAGGTACTTGCGGCTGTTGAACACTTGATGAATAAACAGCTGTTGCTTATATTTGTCATCAGTCTTAAAGGTTTTTGTAAACTTATCTTATTTATTTTTTACTAAATAAGATAAGATAGTAGAAAAGCTCCAAACTTACTTTTTTATTCGCTGTGTTCCTTGGCTCCCAAAGGAACGCAACCCGACCATCTAATTTATCTTTTACTCTCTTGGTGATGGTTTTCTTTTAGCTTAATATGTTACATACTTATAATTCAACCAATTCGATTCCTAGTACCACACAATTATCTTTATCTTTATCTCAGTAAAACTAAAACTTATCAACCAGCCTGTTAATGAAAATAAGGACACAATTAGGAGTTCAATTATTTATTTGAATCATATATTCTTAATTTTAGCTAATTTTATAAAAATAGATAATCCAATTGGCTAATTATAATTTTTGATGACATCATCAATTTATCATTATGCATATAGTATATTTAAGATTTTCAGTGATATTATGTACAAGCGTCAATTCGGAGTTATCCAAAATAGACATAGATATACAACAAAGTGCTAGAGATTATTATCCGATTATAGTTTCTACAAAATTAGTTCATTTTTCTTTGTAGATAATTTTACTTCAAGATTGTATGACTAGATTATTGGTTTTAGATGATCTTAATGATAAGTTAAGAGATTTCTTAGATAGCATATACGAAGCAATCTATTCATTCATTAAGACTTAAGAAGGGACTGTTGTTTTTAGGTTTCTATACAACAGGTACCTGCGGCTGTTCAACACTTAATGAATAACCATCTGTTGCTTATAGTTGTTGTCAGTCTTGAGGTATGTGTAAACTTTAACTATGAGCAATAGCCCCAGAAAGAAATTGAGCAAAAAAAAACACAAAATGACAGGCTAACCCAACATAGCTTTCAGAAGTGAAAATACTAAAATTTTGCATCAAAAACTTACAAAACGATCGAAGGGCTTTCCATCCTTGAATAAGATGAAAGTTGGCAAAGCTTCAATGCTATATTTGTTTGCAATTTCAGGATACTTTTCGGTGTCAATCTTCACCACTTGGATTATGTCTCCCATGGTAATGCTAACTTCGTTCAGTATAGGAGCCATAAATTGACAAGGCCCACACCTGTAAACAACCATCAGCTTAGTTTAAAAAGCCTAGAAACCATTAACTTAGTATGTGTTATTTACTGGAACATTTTCCTCTCAAGCACATACATGTTTCATCATAAAATTGTTTTATGATGTAACAGAAAAACAAAAGAAAAAAAGAAGAAGAAGAAGAAGATAGAATTGTTTTATCTTTTTGGACCCCAATTAAGCAGCGTTTCCATAATATTAACATTGCTTTTTCATTCTTGGGCCACAAGCCAGTAATGGACATCTTTTCTATGAGATAGTACTCAAACCCTATATATTTCCATGGTATCAGATCATTGGTGTTAACGTGTTAGAGATGATTCTGCCACTGATGACATTAGCTTCATGTTATAATGTGTTTCTGTAAAGTCGGTTTATGATTGGCTCATGAGCTCATCTTGTGCATTATTTTTTCAGCTATTCTCCAAAGCATATCTTCGAACTGACAAAATATATATGGTTAATAATGGTTTAATCATTGAAGTTTCAACTTTTTTTTTTTCATTTTAGCTCTTTAAGTTTTCTTTCTTATGATTTGATCTTTCAAGTTTGAAAATTTTCATGGTTTAACCATCTACGGTTATATCTGCTCTTTATACTTCAAAAGTTTAATGGTTTAATCCTTTAAGTTTATCTTTTATAATGATTTTACCCTTCTAAGTGTATCTACTTTAATCATCTAACTATCAAAGGTTTTGTGGTTTAACCCTTTGAAGGGATAAACCAATAAGTCAACGTAAACTTGAAGGATACACACACACACACATAGACAGACACAGACACACAACAGGCACACACGGACGCACGCACACACACACACAAAACACACACACACACATATAATAATGTGAACAATCGGTTAAAATGTGTTTTAAGACGTGAATCTAGGATTTTTTTGACTTTTTTTCTTTCTCAATCTAACCTAAATCAGTGTTCACGTATGATTGAAGTTAATCCCATGTGAATAAACACGTAATCTAGTGGTTCTCATGAGTTCTCAACTTTTAGTTCACTCATTTGTACATCCCACTTATCTATATACATATACATATATATATATATATATATATATAGAGAGAGAGAGAGAGAGAGAGAAAGGTTTACCAGGTTGCATAAAAGTCGACCAATACAGGTTTCTCAGCCTTTTCAAGTAGTTCATCAAGGGAGGAAAATGTTTGCTTCTTCGCCTGAACCTAATTGGTGAGCAATTAATCAGTTATGGTTCTTGCTTACCCCAAAAGCATGAAGATATGTAGACCTCAAATACATTTAGTAAGGTAGTTGCAAACTTCCATTCAACGAAGAAAAAACACAAAAAGATCTCCAGAGATGCTTAAAAAAAACAAAATGCAAATAAGTTATACACACTTGCAACAAAAACTAAACTTTTCTGCATATCTTATGTAGTGTCTTAACTGTAACAATGGAAAACAAGTGTGGAGATCATATTACACCATCATATAATGGTACAACATTGAAGTTCAAAGCACTGAAGATCACAGCCACCTCACCAATCATGTAGCAGTACAACAGGCAAATATATATTTATACATACATTACAACTCAAATTCCACAATCCACACTAAGTTGTAACAAATTTAGTAATATACAACAAACAAGAAAGTAATTCTAATGAATACAACCTATTAAATGAAAACAAATATAACTAAATAAGCTGTAGCAATATTATCACAACAATATGTAAAATGAAAAGAAACAACTAATCATATAAGACGTATACATACAATAAATAAGTAAACTTATCTCAAAAAGAAAGAGTACCGTGTTTAACATAGTTTCCTTAACACAGATTTGCCATTTGTTTCCCAGCTGAAGCAGTTTGTACTGCTGGATTTGACTAACACTGCCTAAGATTTCATTGAGAGAATACTTGTATCTCCTTTAATGAAAAGGGTGGTGTTTTTGTGTGTCTTTAAATGGAGCCTAGGAACATCTACTTATAACTTGGTTGGTGCACCTAAGTTTTGTACACCAACTGATGAGGGACAAAACTCAAACCCACCAAATCATACATCAAATGCCTTTTCTCGATATCTCACTGACATCAACTCTGATTTGGACACATCTTATCTCATTGCGAAGCTCTCATCAGGGAGTACACATATACATTAATTTATACGATTATGTACTACATCTCAAATATGTTGCCTTCTAGTGATCTAGCATCTCACCCCATACATATCCCATACATAACTCCCTAGCTTGTTGCCATTTGAACTCCGCAATTATTTTATGACTAGCATCATTATCAACTTATCCATCATTATCTACTAAAAGTGACACCAGTAACGAAAATCTTCTTCTTTAACTGCTACTTGTGTAGCTATGCCAAGTACATTTTCAAATCCCTATCAGACCACTAAAGAAGCAGTTTATGCTCTTTATTTTCGTCTTACTCTAAAACCCTTAGATTCCCTGCTTTCAAATAACATCCTGTCTATCATTATCATCATCATCACTCAGCATCATTATCAGTAAATAACCATAAAGAAATGCATGTAATTGTAAGTTGATTTATTACTAAAGCAAAAAGATGGGACTCAAAACTAACTTTCATGCAATCCTTTGGTATTAGGACAAGCTTAATAGCGTCTCATCATCATTTCCGGTGCTTTCATTCTGGTTCCTTTAATGTGTTAAATCACATTCACTAAGATACATTTAACTAGCATATTTCTTCTTGTCAAAAGCTTATAGATCAATGAATATTGTGACTGTACAAATCAAGAAAATAACCTCTGTTGTCATACCTCAGATAATTTATTTCACGAGACCAATTTTCAACTCTAAACCGATGCTCCCATAGTTTGGTTGTACTTTTCAAGTGCTTACCAACATGATTACGTTTTTAAATAGGGTTAAAGTCATAGGTTGGTAACGTACTTCTACTTTTGTTCCAATGTTGGTAACGAACTAATTTTATAACCAATGTAGGTAATGTACCAGTAAAAAGTGTTACATATTAGCAGCGTACTCGACATATGTGTTCCAATGTCGGTAATGTACTTATGAATCATATTACCTACATCGGCACATTTTTACAAAGTACATTACCTACATTGATAATAAAATTAGTTTGTTACCTATATTGGAGCAAAAGTGAAAGTACATGGTAGACCAACATAGCCATGACCAACGAGGCCTCGGAGTGGTGGCCTATGTAGTGGTGGCTTGCATCCGAAAGAGGGTGCCAACTGTGACCAACATAGCCGTGACCAACGAGGACGTTGGCTCTTCAAAGCATGGGGTATTGTTATGATCCCACATTGGCCAAGTATGGGATTGGTTGGTGGCTTATAAATCTGGGTGTTCCCTCCTCCTTCAAGCTAGCTTTTGGGAGTGAGTTCTACACTTGGGCTTATGGCTCGATATGGGCCTAGTATGAGCTAGGTTCGTATCAATACATTACCAATCTATAACCTTAACCCTTTTGAGGATATCGTTAATTATCGTATAACTTGGACCACAATACTGATAGGCACCAGGTTTGTCTCAAGGATTATGTTAAATGATGTAGTACTGCATGATTGGCTACCTCCACAAGGTGTCTCCAAGTATTTTTATACATATAATATCACGCTCTTTTATGTTTTAGCTATTAGCTATCTTCATAGCTGCTAGCACTTGTTTCACCTCTATCTGTCTGATCCTATTTACGAATCATCAAAGAGTCAGCGAGTTCCAGTACAGTCATCACAAAACTTATGAGACATTTTACACCCATCTGTTATCAGTCTCTTGTAATTTATTTTAACCGAGTAAGAAGGGTCCACATGTATCTCAAATGATTACCGATTTGGTACAAGTATAACCTAGCACAATTGCATATTAGATAGAGGAACGAACAAAGAGAAGATAGTCATAGATAACTCCAAAGAACCATGTCCCACAAAAATAACAGGTTTAAACAAATAAAAGTTGAATGAAAAACACATAAACGCATCTGATTGAAAATTTACACAACATAAACATATATAAACATAAACTATAGATGTATAGAAGATGAATGAATTGATAATTAGAAATGAAAGAATAAGATGCCATTACGAGAGGAAGTGTTGTTCGAGGGTTAGAAGATGTAAAGCAGCAGCGACGACGACGATGGCTAGGAGGTGACTGAAAGTGTAGCGCCCAAGACAAATTGGAAACCTTTGATGACGAATATGAATATGAAGATGAAGTTAACAGCCACGTGGCAGACGCAACCGCAGAAACGGCCATCGGATTCGGATATATTATTGAATTGAATTGAATAGGAAAAAACAGACGGACGATTTTATTTTGCGGTGGTGAATGGTGATTGGGGGATTTTGATTCATATTGATGCAGGTCCTTTATGTTTCGAAAACTTGTCAATGTCAGTTACTAACAAACCTAAACATGGTCGGTCCTTTATGTTTCCAAAAATTTTCATTTCCCTTACTTATATTCTTAGGCGTTGTTTGTTTTTTAAGAGGTTTATGTCTGAAATCTAAAAACCGGCTATTATATTCGGATTCGGTTCTAAACTCTGAAATCTGAATCATATATAACTGTTTTTTTTTTCAAACGTCTGAATGTTTAAAATTGTCTATTATTTTAAATATTATAACATACTATTCATAGAAAAATTAGATTTTATAACATAAAAATGTAATCCTTTAATAAATATAGGTATCTAATGTGGGGTAAAATCACAAATCGTAAAATATCCATCTAAAATTCTCAATTTCAAGCTAGAAATTAATTATCGTAATAATATTAATAATAAAATATTAATATTCAATCTTCAAAACAAAATAAAATATTATTTATTATTGAAATACTATTTCCCATGTCCCATTTAACTTGGTAGTTGTACAGATAAATCTTCTTCTTTTCTTCAAATATGACCTAAAATGAAAATTATCAAACTTTTCCCTTCCTCCTTTATCTTGAACACATAAATACATTATACCCAACAAATAATGGAACCCCACATAATTTACCATAATGGACAAGTGGATGACAGAAGGTACTTGTTCGATCTTTCTTCTAAAACAATTTTGGAAAACAAAAATGATGGTGAGTTACTGGGTTGGAGATAAGCAGTTGGTGTGGATGAGGTAAGTGGGTAGTGTAGTGAAACACTACAGGCAAGTAGGAGAGCAAGTAGGAGAGAAGAACACTCAAGTTTTTTTTTATTACGAAAGTTTTCAGATGGAAAAAGAGCCATGTGAAAGTATGACCGAATATAAGCTTTTTAAGAGGTTTATGCCTCTGAATCTGAATGAAAAACAAACGATCTGAATCTTAAAAACCTCTGACTGAATCAGACTTCAGAGGTTTTTAAGAGTTTTTACAAGAAAACAAACAACACCTTATTTCTTAATCATCTCTCTCAATTAGCTCCTTCGTGTTTGGCACTTCATTTTCATTTTTATTATTAAAGCGGGATAATTATTCCGTTTAATATCGTAATATGAGTATTAATATAGTAAATTCCATTATATGTTGGAAAATTCTTGTTTTTTAATTTATATGGATATGTATATTTTAATTTTCGTTATTCATTATTCATGATTCAGTTTATTTATAGGTTTTAATTATTTTTAAATATACACTTGTTTATTTATGGACTAAATCTAATTAATATTATAGATCGTTTCTAAAATGAACTAAGGGTAGTTTACTCTCTTTTGTTGAATATAGGGATATTCTGGTCATTTCCGTTCTTTAAATATGCAAGACATTAAAGAAAATGGTTAAACCCTTTATAAGGGTGATAAGGGTGTAAGATAATGATTTACTTAATAAAATACATTAAAATGTTTGAGTAAGGTTCAAATGAGTACAACATTTTTAAGTGAGAATTGAGGAACCAATCAGAATATGCCATGTGTCACTTTTTTCTCTTTCCTCCACATTTTTAAAAATTAAATATCTCTCAAACGGTAAGTTGAAAAATCATAAAAATTGCACCATAATAATCAGCGTTTTATTCTCTTCAATTAGAGATGTGACAAGGTATACATTCGACGAACTTTTTTTTCCGTTTTTCGGTGAGTTTTGAAAACAACTAACACATGTGTTACCGTTGAGTAACACATGTGTTACCGTCGAGTAGTAGGTTTTGAAAACAACTAACACATGTGTTACCGATGAAGTAACACATGTATTACTGACGAGTAACACATGTGATACCAGCTACTAACACATGTGTTACTAATTTTGTACCATTTACAAAACCCCAAAAAAAAAATCGTCGAAAGTATGCCTTAAGGGATGGCAAATCGAAGAGAATAAAAAGCTGAAAAATATGGTGCAATTTTCATGATTTTTCGACTTACCGTTTATGAGATATTTGATTTTAAAAAACAAGGGGGAAATGAGTTATTGTGATACGTGGCGTGTAACACCCCCAAATTTCAGGTTGCGGAAGCGGTCAGGTCGGATGTTACCAAATCAAATATCACAAGCACAAAGGTACATAATGAACAACTCTAAATGAGACGTTTGAAAATAGTTATACAGTTCCAAAATAAATGTGTATACAAGTTGCGAGTTCGCAAAATAAATTCAATACATAATTTTAATATGAAAGTTATGCAGAGAAATCCAGATGTTTGAAAATATGCGACTCGAGCTAGCATATCTTGTAGTAATCATAATCCTGTTGGGCACCTGAGAACACATGCTAAAACAAGTCAGCTATAAAGCTAGTGAGTTCATATGATTGTTAATTGAAAATATAAAGTATAAACCTGTATGCTTTGAAAAGTAGTTCAAATCCACGACTTTGATTTGTATTGTTTAAAGTGTGTAACACCAATGTGTATACAGCTATTGAGGTATCTAATACCTAAGTAATTATGTTTTATACCTAAGTACACGGAAGTAGTGGCATATCATACCTGGATACCTATCAGGTATGGGTGGGTCTACAATGTGAGGCATTACATGTCTAAGTATTATCGAGTGTGTGTATGACCACGTCATATCGAGGGTGTGGCAATCCGTGCCTTGATACCTATCAGGTATAAGTAAATCAACTAATGTGGGGCAATACATGCCTAAGTACTGTCAGGTATATGTGTACGACCACGTCGTATGATAACAAGTAATAGAATTACTAGTTTAGTAGTAAATTGTGGGTGTGCTCCTGGCACGTTGTGTTGCATCCAGAAATACGAAATTGTAGTCCCGCAGAACTATGATTGAGTATTTAAACAAATACTGAGTTAACGACCTCGCGTGAAAGCTCACCGATCTGTTAACTATTGCGAATCTCGAGTGTAAGCTCGTCGATCCGTGAATGAGTGCGGATCACGAGCATAAGCTCGCCCATCCGTGACTGAGTGTGAATCCCGAGTATAAACTCGCTGATCCATCGATTGTATCGCTTTACCGCGATATCGTACTTGTGCCCACTTCTCACCGTGGCATCGTTTTGTGCCCACTTTACCGTGGCATCGTTTTGTGCCCATTTGGCATCGACCGGATTGCTCGCAAGCAATGTATGAGAGTCAGCAGTACCACAACATGCCCGACTTGAGTAACTGAGTCGACCGTACTACGACGTGTCCGACTTGAGTAAATGAGAGTCGGCAGTACTACAACATGCCCGACTAATGTAAATGAGCCGACATTACTACGACATGTCCGACTTGAGTATTCACGTTTTTATAAGTGTATGTATACCTATATGCATAATTAGATTGTATGTAGCACCAAGTGCTCGGGATAGAGTATGAGTTTGTATGTATATATATATATATGTATATAAGTCAAACGACAAACGCGGGTGATAGTGTGTCATGCAACACATGAAAGTAATTTGTTGTATATAAATATGTATATACAATACTTAGATATTAAGTAGCACAATGAACCTAGGTATGAATATTCATCACCTAGTTGAGTTGTATCAGCATACTGAATTATACTAACATAGTTTGCTATCGTATACTCGTAGCCTCAGCCTAGCAAGTATATTGGAGTCTCCGGGAAATGTTCACCTAAGTACAATTTCCTTTTTGATAAGCAAAGAGTGTATCGGCAGTCTTAGTTCCTAAAAGGGAGACTAATCCGGTAACAAATCTAGATGTTGTCCAGTGTAGGTAGAACTAACCAGTTCGAATGTATTCGATAATACTGTCCCTCGACAATATGGCCAATGTGTATTGATAACTTAGTCAAGTTACGTCATGGTAATTGTCTTTCAACAATCTAATAGTGTACAATGGTAACCTATCTAGGTTAAGTATTGATATTGTTCTACAACAATATTAAGGGTGTAATTCTTAAGTATTACACATTTTGTATTACATAACAGTAATATAGATAAGTTGGAATATAAAAATTTATAATTATAATTCAAAAACAGTAGTTGAGCATGTGTCTCACCCCGAAAACAGTAAAACAGTTGAAAGAGTGGGGCTATGAACTCACCTCAGGAGTTAGCGATCCTAATACGCGCGTCGTCCGATGAGTAACCTCCTAGTGTCCTAAACACGTGAGGTTATATGAGTACGAGACAAATCAATTTTCCTAAGCGAGTTGTGTAAGTATTCATTTGTCGTTCAGGTTTGGAAACCGTGTACGGGGGTCCGGGGGCAGCGCCCCTGGTAGCGGGGTCCAAAGGGTGGCAACCCCTGGCGGGGTCCAAGGGGCAGAGCCCCTAGCTGGGGTCGAGTTGTTAGGTCAGCTTGGAAAATTTTTATTTATATTACATTGCTTTAGTAAAAACGTATCCGAAATCCAAATTCGGAATAAAATCAAGTGGTAAAATCTGGTCCCGACACTTAGTGAAAATCATAGGTTTTTAAGGTTCTGTGGCCCGCGACATTAGGTGCGACGTTAGCTGCGACGTTAGGGCTTGTGTCGCTTTGTGCGACGTTTTCAATTTAATGCGACATTGTATGTTGTGTCGCAATGTGCGACATTCAGATTTACTGCGACATCCTGGTTTACGTCGCACCATGTGACATTATTAGATTTTTGCGACATTGAGATTAATGTCGCAGGTGTCGAAATCAATTGGTATGCGACATTGGCTGCGACATTGACAATGTCGCAACTCTGTTTTTGGCCGCTGCGACATCAAGGTCTGTTCGACGGAAAATTTTTGGGATCGAGTTTTATACCGGTTTTTGGACCAAATCAGCTTAGATAACGGTATTGCATGATAATATAAGTATTATAAACTCGAAATAAAGAAACAAAATGGAAGATTTCTTACAAATCGAAGATGGAACCGAAAATGGAGGTGGAATCCAAATGATGATGGAATCGAGATTGATAATGAGGAAGATGATGTTAGATGCTTGTTGTTGCTCCTATTGATGATGATTTCGAAGATGATGATGATGATGGTGGCGGTGGCCGGCGGTCGGGGGTGGCCGGCGGTGGCCGGCAGTGGTGGGTGGTGTAAATGGAGAGAAAGAGATTGAGAGAGTTTGGGTTGTGTGTGTGTGTGTGTAAAAATGAATGGAAAATGAAGGAGTAAGGGAGGGGTATGGGTAGGCTTATGTTTGGTTTGGGGAACACTGTCACCCGAATCGCAGTACAAAATACCCGTGTTTCCGTACCCGATCATAATATAAATTTAATATTTTAAATTTATAATTTTGTTCGTACTCTTTCGTAAATATTTTAAATAAAAATATTTCACTTGAATTATCAAATTGAAATTTGGTTTCTGCCTGGTCTCAGATTGTTTCAATTGTGATTATCATATAATCATTGTTTATTATATATATATATATATATATATATATATATATATATATATATATATATATAGTGGCATGATCCAGAGGGAAGCGCATTTTTTGAGGGAAGGGGGGAAGTGTTAGTATGCATCAGGAAGCATATTACCTTCACCCATACAAATCTCGAAAAAAACAAACTGAAATTTAGTAAATGTTAATCAGAATCGATGCTATGAATGTTAAGCTTCCTTGATAAATTATTTCTTCAAGTTATAGCATCGATTTATGAATATTACATCCAAATCCGTTAATATGCATCGCGGTGCATATTAGTTAATATGCATTGTGATGCATATTAACACTCAAAATATTTTTCAAATAATGTGAAGTTTTTAATATGCATCACGATGCATATTAGTTAACATGCATCACACTGCATTTTAACAATTTATTAAATAAATATTCATCAATTAATGTTATGACTTAAAAATGAAATTCATTCATTAAAATATTCGTTATAGCATCAGTTTTGATTACTATTTACCGATAAAAATATTTTTTTGTTGACCTTTTGATTGATAATTGTAATATGCTTCTTGATGCATACTAACGCTTCCCCCCTTCCCCCAAAAAAGGCACTTCCCTCTCGATCACTACCCTATATATATATATATATATATATATATATATATATATAAAGTTTTCGAATACTTTGTTACGATTGCATATACAAAAACATTTATTTGAAGTTTAAATTTGACGCGAAAATTGAACTTTTTGATTGGGTGTCACATGGCGCATTATGAGTGGTTCCTCCATTCTCACACAAAATCTCATTCTCATTTGAACCTTACCCTAAAATGTTTTTTTATTAACCATTAACTTTATTATTTATCCATACGTATTATTACATAATAATAATAATAATAATAATAATAATATTTAGGGTATTACAATTCTACCTCCCTTAAAAGGGATTTCGTCCTCGAAATCGATAATAAAAAGTATGTATACATACATATCTATCTTACAAGTTTTATTTTATTTGGTTACATGCAACATATAATAACAGTCTGGCGGATAATAGATCTCATAGTTTTCGATAATACTAAGTTACTCAATCATAGTTATCAATATAGTAGTTCACAACATTAATAATTTTGTTCTCAAACGTTTAAACAACTAAAGAGTATAATATCACCCCTCTTAAAAGAATTTGGTGTTAGTGACTTTTCGATTAACGAGCTCCTACGGTTATCATTGTCATCGGTCTCCTTCATTTCCGTGAATGGAAAATATATATGAACATTAAGCAAATCAAAATTGAATTACACACACAGACACATATATAAGGTTTTATTATATATTTGAAACACTTTTTAAGTTTAATTTGAACTCTTTTCTCCATCTTCCTATTCATCTTATCTTTTAATTGTTGCAAATAACTATGCAAAAGGATAATAACATTAAAATACATGTTTATAGCATTGGGTTGGGAATGTGAAGATCAATTGAACGAAGAAGGATTTGCTAACATACACGAGATCACCACGCGATGTGAGGTGGTCTCTACACGATAGAAAGAGATTGCAACGTGACGGATGTAGATCACCATGCGATCATGTGTTTCTTATAAAGATCACGACGCGATGTGACATAATTACAACGCGAAGTGCATGTAGGCTAGAAAACATGTTTTCTTGTTCTACAAGTTATTTCCTATTTAAAGATACCATATGTATTTTTAACCTTTGGGCTACAAAAATTAAAGTAAAAAACTCTCTGGTTTGGCCTTATGGACTAAATTAATCTCCAAGTTGAAGATTGGACATAACCACATTAAATCCTTGTGTTTGTGTTGTTCCTTTATCTTGTTTGCTTTGTTTTATTGCTTGGTTAGAAATATTTCTATCCGTTTATTGTTTGTAAGTGTAACCTCGACTGGTATCAGAGCTCTAGGTTGAGCGATTGGGAACGATGGCAGATGAAAGAATGATCAAGATTGTTTATTGATGGTTAGGGTTTAGTTTCTTGGAAGATTGAGAGTTGAGGTTATTGTGACCAAATAATCACAGTAGATCTAGATTCGGTTGAAGATAATCATCCGTGGGAACAATTGGAACAACATAGTTTCAGGATATGTTTGCAACATGTTATCGAGATCGATATACTCATTTATTACTAGATCGCAATGAACTCGGTGAGATGGTTTTTCCTGATTTAACTAGTTAGGGTTTTTTCTGGTGGGATGTGACGTGATGACATGGCGGGAGGCTGGTTGCGTTATTTGTCACGGAGCTCAAGAGGATGGTTTTTTTCTATTGGGTAAGTAGGTAATAAATGGTACCACATCCGTTTTGTAATTGACAGTGGAAGTTATCTAAGGAGTTTGGTTATCGCTCGCGGATTGAAACGGGAGACATGTTTTTGGTCGGGTATTCCATGTCACACCCCATCTAAAGCGAATGACTAGATCACAACACATTGGATAATAGATTTTTGCTAAATAAAAACAAATCAAGTGTTGTGACATCACTCGACACAAAGGCGACTTGTGTCTTTGATAAACACATCCACATTGGATAAAGTCATACAATAATATAAGCGTTTACGTTATTTGAAATGAGTCAAGCCAAAACATGCCCTTCCATTAATAATATCGTAGCAATTAGTTTATAGTCTCAAGCAATCCAACTTAATGCAACCTAGCAGTCCATTAAGTTTCTCTACTCTCATCTCTTGTTGTGCTAGTATAACCTCAAAAGAAATGCTTGAAAATGTCAACACAATGGTTGGTGAATTTCGCAGGTTTACACATGACACACATAAAATCAGTTTGTTGTGCATAGGATATATATGATAGCAGTATGACAAATGAAATGAATGTAGTGTAATTGAATTCCTCATACATAGTTTGATCATATTCACCTTTGATTGATTGTACGTTGTCATTGCCTCAGCGGTGGAAATCAATCCCGACCCACATGTGAAATGATAATTGTTTGATGTCAATTGCCGTGGCGGTGGAACTTAACCACACATGTGCAATGGTGATTGTATGCTTATTTCAATAGAGGACCCTTAATACAGATGTAGTTAATAAGGGTTTTGAGAGGTGTTTGGTTGGCCGAAATCTAGGTTTCGAGTTGATGTCGAGGTTGTTACTAATGGTGGTTGGTTTTTAGAAATCTATGTTTTGATTTCTTTCATCCTTTTCGTTTGGTAATACTCGTTATGAAGTCCTAAAATTTGGGGTTTTCAACTTATATCTGAAATCGAATATGGGTATGAAAATATATTGTTACTCATGCTTTGGATTTGGTGTAGACGACGATTACGATTTTGATGTTAATATTACAAGTAACTTGGAAAAATATTAGTTTGACTTTGAAGAATAGCACATATGCATGCTTTTTTTTATCATGAGAGAGAGGGGGGAGGGTAGCGGCAAGGATTTGAAATCTTGGTAGATGTGCGTCGATATTGATAATCTGATAGTGTAGATAAATTAGATATATTATAAGTACAATCTTAAATAAAAAATATGTGGGTGGTGAATATGTTAGAGTGCAAGTATATATATGTGTGTGTAGAGGTTTATAACCGGTTAAACTGGTGGACCCGCGAACCGGAGCATGGACCAGTTCAATATAAATTCAGGTTTTAAAGGTAGAAGGTCTTGTTTTTTTTTTTTTTTTTTCTTTTGAACGAATTGGCAGAGCCGAATAATTTTATTCATAACAATAATCACTCCTCAATATTAAGGGTACATTCAAGTGGAAAGTAATTCAACGGACTACAATAGTTACTTGAATACCAAATGAGCAATTCAAGCAAAGATACAACATTTATAACTTTAAACCAAAATGCTTCTGGGAAGATTATAAATACCTTCTTTACCAGTTTAAAAACTACTATGCACAAAAATATCACCTTAATAATGTAGAGGGGATTTTGCATTAATTGATTGTGAAAATGTTGGACTTCATTGAGGGAAAAGTTATCAAGATGTCATCGAAGATATTTCACAAACCAAATATGTTTCTTTGTCAATTACCCGATCTGGTGCCAAGAGACCTATGAGCAACCTAACTCATAAAGAGATTGGATCCACAAATCGATGATTCCCGGTTCTCGAACTATGAACCCATAGCCTATGTTTTTCATAGATTCAACAAGAAAAATGATCACATATCTTTGAGTGAAAAGAAGAATTGTAGCCACAAAGGGTAGGAAAACCGTCAAAAGTGACAATTGATCTCTACCATCAATGCACAGAAGAAAAATCATAGCAAATACGAGAAAAAATGACACTTTTTCAAGCCGTCTGTGTTGCCATATGTTTTCAAGAATTAATTTTGAATTTAATTACTATTTACAAATAAAAGGTACGATACGCTATATAAAATTGGCATTAAAAGATGAAAAGTTAATTACGACAATAACCATAATAGAAGATCCTATAATAATCTCTCTTTACATTGGTATGTATTATCCTTAATAACTCTATTATACTGAAAGCACCTGAACCGTCCAATTGTAACTAATTGTGAACTTTAACACTAAGTTCAACATTGTAAACCAATTTTCGTAGATACCGATTTAATGTGAAATACAATGTCCTACCCATGTTCATATCATCCACCATTGTTTCATCAACATTGATTGTTCCACTTTGTCAACCATGTCAAAGAAGAATTTGTAATAAGGTTTTACGTTGTCAATCACGCCCACTCCCCATGCTCTAAAAATAAAGTATTACAAATATGTAACCATAATTAACTTTATACTTTTCTTAGATATTGTAATCTAAAGTCAAACTTTAATATTAATATTCTTGGTACATTAAACATAAACTCTTGTCATCTATTTCAATTCTGAATACTTATAAAAATAAATACAAATTCAATTGTCTGTGTGTATACACGGATTTGAGGTATAGTAACCATAATAGAAGATCCTATACTATCTTTATGAGTGTATGTGACACCCGACAAATTAGGAATAGTGATTAGTGTCTAACCATCTATAATACATGTAATTAGTTCCGTGTTAGGCTAATTAATGTATCAATTTATATATATTGTTGAATATATACAATTACGCGATTTGGCTAAATCGTGCACTTTTCAATCGAATGGACTTCGACTCAATTAATATGGACGTTGGTGAACAATTTTATTAAATAATATAACGTTATCTAATAACACTATTATATCCAAAATATTATGTTAATAATATTTCGTATCTATCTCGTATCGTACAAACAAGGTCTACGCGATTAAAATATTAAACGCGCAAACAAATCGAAACAAATTCAAGTTATATTTTATAACTCAATTATAAAGTATAATAATTATTCGTATTTTAAAACGTATATTTAAACGTATAAAATAATTATTTAACGTTTAAACGATCGGGGAAACGAACACCGCACAGAGCACGAACACAGGGGAACAAAAATTGGTGAGGCCACACCCGTGGACCCCACCACAAACCGGCCCAAGGTGAGGGTCATCACCCCCCTCACCTTGTTCACTCACACACACTACACCAACATCTACACTCCATCCTTTTTACTTTCTCTCTTTTTCTCTCAAACTCACCAACACACTCCCACCTCCTAACCACCACCACCGCCGGTTTTCACCACCAAAACCACCACAAAAACCACCACAAAAACTCACTAAATCACTTAACTCATTTGGAGAAAAACGTTCATATCGCGAAGAGCTACATTCCTATCTTTTCGGTTTTGTCTCGCGTTAACTGTTATGATCCCGAAAAATCTCGAAACTCTTCGATTTTGTTTATTTTTACTTGTATGTTGTTAATCTAGCTTAGATGTCTCCAACTATGTGTGTAAAACTCGTTTTCGGAACATTGTCGGAAAGTTTGCGGTTTTGGTCATTTTGTGAAATCTACACCTAAAACGACTATCAACACCAAGTAACAATTTTTACCAACTCTACGAACTAATATAAGGGTTGGGTAAAAGTTTCGAGTCAAATGGAGGTCGTTAAACACGTTTTCGACAAGTTTAGAAATCGGTCAGACGTAAGTGTCGCTAGAGCCAGATCCAGTGTAGCGTCACTTCTTAAGTGACGCCAAAAACCCTCTTTTGCGACACTTGCTTAAGTGCCGCCTAAAACCCTCTTTTTGCGACACTTACTTAAGTGTTGGTAAAGACCCTACCCGACACTTCCAGCGACACTTCGTAAAGTGACGCTTGGCCCCGATACCTGACACTTGCCTAAGTGATGCCTCCTTATGCGGCACTTCCTTAAGTGACGCCAATAATTCAGAATTTACCATTTTATGCGACACTTCCTGAGTGTTGCCAAAACCATTAAGTGTCGCTATAAGTGTCGCTATAAGTGTCGCTAAAAACAACAGAAAGTTTACAACTCACTTTTATACTAAGTGTCAAACTTGTATAACCTCAAACCTTTATACGATACGACTTCTAAAACACATTGGAACATACTTTTTAAGTATAACACTTCGAAATCATAATGATAATGTTGAGATTATTATTACAAACAATCACCAACGGGCCGTACACGTTTTCAAAACTCAATCAAATCAACCAAATCGTAGTCATTTGGACATTCTAGTTGGAAGAACAACTATAAAGGTAATCTTTTGAGATACCTACTTACACTCATAACCATCACGTGTCATGGACACCCACAGGTTACAAGTCTTCGAACACCAATACTCGGCAAATCAAATCAAGTTTATTAAGTTAAACGCTTCAAGACTCAGGTAAGTCTCATAGTGTAACACCCCGCAATTTCGACATAATTATAAACGTTAATTGCACGCACTTTTAGGCTAATTCCCTAACTTAGAGTGAATTCACAACACATTTTAGAGATAAGTCTAGCAAAGCCCAACTAGTTAATACACGTAGTATTACTTATTCGTAATTACGTACAAAACGATTTAAACAACGCGACAAAAATATACGACTGTTGATGAATAAAATTAAATAATAATATGAATTTATTAGTTAACATTAACGTCTATTAAATATTATTTTGATAATATTTAACAAGTATTTCGTAAACTGAAACAAATTCGAGACATTTTTGTAACAAAACAAAGTTGTAATTTTACAACTTAGTTAAATTACTTTTATAAAGATATCACAACTAAAATATATTCTAAAAATGTATTTAAAATTTACCAATTTAAAATAAACTAATATTTAACGATCGGGTAAACGAACACGGGTTAAAATACCACAATTTGGGACTAAAATCCCTTCCCTTTGTTGAACAAAAATCAGCCTCAAACACCCCACTTCCTTTTTCATTTCATTTTCATCATCAACGTCTCATCTCATTTCTCTCTCTCTTTTCAAAACCCACCACCACCATCTAAAAATCACCACCAAAAACCACTAAATACTACCATTAAAAGACCTTAAATCACATAACTCATTTAGAGAAAAACGACCACGACAACGAGATCTACACTTCCATCTTCTCAGATTTTCACGGCGACAACCTTGTAAGAACCCAACAATCCCGCAAAACTCTTAGATTTTGCTATTTTCTTTGATATCTCTTGTTTATAATACTTAATATATCATGTTTTAGTGTTCTTAACAACCGAAAATGTCCAAAATTGACCCAAAACTCATTTTCTCCAAATTTTTCGTCAAACAGCTCGTTGTGTCGCACGGGGCCAAAAACAGTACTGCGACACAAGCTTTTGTGTCGCAGTACCATTTCTACATCGCACTATGCGACACAACGTTTTATGTCGCACAATTCACCCTACGTCGCATACTTGCGACACAACTACTTATGTCGCAGCATTTGCGACACAAATACTTACGTCGCATTAAATTGCGGATGTCGCAGGAATGCGACACAAACCCTTGTGTCGCAATTGAAACCAATGTTGCCCCTTGTGTCGCATAAAACAGAAACTTTACAAATAATTTTGCACTAAGTGTCAAACTTAACCGGGAGCGTATACTTACACACGATACAATATACGAACTATACAAACATTACAAACGCACTTATCTTCTTCAAATTGTGATTTCGAACTATTACCAACGAGTCGTATACACTTTCAAACTTCAAACATAAGCATCGAACAAACAATTGGTCATAACTTGGTTGTATGAACACCAGCATGGATGGTTAAACTTAGACCTCCACATACTTATTAAATCTCATATGTTTAGGGCGTTAGGAGATTTCGACTAGACTTCTTGGGCTTTAAGCTTTGCTAGCACTCGAACATACTTAACTCAACAGGTGAGTTCACAACCCCTACTTTTACTGTTGTAACTGCTTTTGAACAGGGGTGGAAAACATAGTCAACGCTTTTGCTATGTGAGCAAACTTTTATATAACTGTTGTGATATACATTGTGCTAAATATTTGTAACTGCGGTCAAACGATTATAATTATTATTTATGAAATGGGATTTCATACAAAAACTAAATTGGGAATACACTGGAGAATGACCAGCCACACACGATTTTACAAACTGACTTTTATGAAACAACATTTTCATAAACATCTGAAAAGTCCCTACTTCTTGGGCACACACCCACACAGAAAGTCCCTACGTCTTGGGCACATGCATAACAAGTCCCTACTTCTTGGGCACATTTATACAAGTCCCTACGTCTTGGGCAAACAGAAAGTCCCTACTTCTTGGGTAAGGTGCCATCCTACGTCTTGGATGAAGGCTCTACTTCTTGAGCAGACGGGTCCTACGTCTTGGATGCCAGTCCTACTTCTTGGACACAACTTATACAAGTCCCTACGTCTTGGGCACATAGAAAGTCCCTACTTCTTGGGCAACGATTTAGGCCCTACATCTTGGGCGCACTTGAGAAGTCCCTACGTCTTGGGCAAACGTTTTAAATTCCTACTTCTTGGGTAAACTAATAGGATACTGCTTTCCTACGACACGTGAACTGTATATTGGGTAACATCCCACGATAACTACTTTTGGGTAACATCCCACCACAATTATACTTGAATAAGCATTCTAAACAAAACTATTTGACATTTAGGCCAACAAGCCTACTCAAACTTGGTTCAACTATTACAAACATAAAACCTGTGAATTCACTCAACATCGTTGTTGACTTTTACTATGTTTTTCAGGGAATTAGCTGCATGTAAGACATCCTGCACACATGGAACATAGGCGACCCACGAAGGAATAGGATGCCAACTTTTGACAACTGGATTTCTTTTATATAACTAAATTGTTTAGTCATATTTACGAAATCTACTTTTGTAACTTAATTACTTTTCAACTTATACGATTTGATGAATCGTAAACTTTGTAACTATTACTTTTGGCATCTTAATATATATATATATATATATATATATATATATATATATATATGTTCTGTTGTAATCATATGCTCTGATACGTGTGCATGTACCTTATTATTGTGGCACCCCCAGATTATGCCAATGCTTCCGCTAAACAAAATCCCCGAATTTGGGGGTGTTACAGATGGTATCAAAGCCATTGGTTATAGCGAACTAGATTTCTTAGGTGACTTAGAGACCTTAGAGACCTAGACTATAGCCTTGGCTAGAACGCACATGCATACACACTTTTGCATACGTCTAACTATCGTTACGACTCATCGATACGAGCAATCCTTTATTTGAACCGTGCTACATCCGATTCATTCAAACTCACTCTGATCTCAGATGAAACTGATCGTATTAAGCGGTTGATGAAAAGAAGTATATATTTAGCATCATATATGTTGATGCATTTTTATGTGTCTGTCAGTTGGTCTAGTTAGAGTTTGTAATTAGTTTTGTGTTTACTGATTTGTGCGACGTTGTATGTAATGTCGCACATGCGACGTCAGTTAGTTGGGCCTGCGACGTTGGCTATGTCGCATGGGCCTGGACCTGCGACGTTGTGTGTAACGTCGCAGGATCGAGTGTTTAGTATATAAACACGTTTTGTAATCAGTTTTAGGGTTGACGAAAAAACCCTAAACGTAACCAGTCGAAGATACCTGTAATCTAGTCGATTATTATCAATAAACAACTGTTTGAATTCGTTTATATCACGTTTATCTTATTGATTCGTTTGTATAATTATTCAATTGGTGATTCCGCCATCAATTGATTAGTGTGACTTGATTCAAGATCGAGAAAACGGACTCACAACTGGTATCAGAGCCACGGGGGCTCGTTTTCAGAGCATCGGATCAAGTTTTGATTTAAACTAACGATTAATATTTTGTTTTTCGTGTGGTTTTTCGTGTTTTTCTTGTTTACAGGTTAAAGATTGCGTTTTCTGGGCTATATTGAAAGGATTGTTCGTTTGACATTCGTAAAAATCGATTAGGGTTTGATTTTTTACGAATTAGGATTTTTTGGCCGCAGCTGTTTGCGACTTTGTGACATAAGCTGCGACATCATTTGCGACGTCGCCTGCGACATCATTATATCTGACCTAATTTGGTTTTTGCGACGTAGTGTTGCGACATCATAAGCGACGTCGTTGTTTTGATCTTAAGTGGTTATTCTGCGACAACAGTAGCGACGTTATACTCTACGTCGCACTTTTGATTCTTAATTAAATCCTTATCCTTTTGCGACATTACTTGTTACGTCGCACAGAACTTTTGCGACATTACACCTATTGTCGCAAGTTTCAGTTTGTAATTTAATTTGACTATTAAATGGCCGCTGATATGGAAGATATTAGAGGAATTAGGGAAATGATTAAACAGGGAAATGATATAGGTTCTAGCAATAAACCTCCGTTGTTTACAGCATACATGGACTATGCATACTAGAGAGACAGATTTGAACAATTTGTAGACTTTCACTGTCCAGAACTTTGGGGTCCATTAAAACAACGATATGAGGCTCCGGTTGCAGAAGGAAACTATCGTGGAATTCCTCCAACAAAAACGTACAATGCCATGACACCTCAAGAGAAAAAGGAACTAGAGATAGAAAGGAAGGCACATTCCGCTATATGTATGTGTTTAACAAAGGATGTTATGAGACTCTTTAAAACTCATGACACAACTTATGATTTGTGGAAGGCAATAGAAACGAGGTGTGGGGGGAATGAAAAATACAAAGAGGCTAAGTTGGAATTAATCAAGAAGCAGTATGATTTGTTCGATATTTTCCCTAATGAGACTACTTCCGTATTATTTACCCGATATTCACAGTTAGTTAGTGAGTTAATTGATGGAGGATACAATCTCACTGCACTTGAGATAAACAAGAAACTATTGGATGTGTTGCCAAGTGCTTGGGATGTGAAGGTCCAATTCTTGAAGGAGAATCAAGAATTAGCTATGATGACTTTGGACCAATTGATAGGTGTTCTTCAAGCTCATGCTATGGAGTTGAAAAAGAAAGAATGCAAGTCAAGTGGATTTGTACAAAATCCCACACTATATGGAGGACAAGTCAACTCTGGCAAAAGTTATGGTGGAATAGCATTCATGACAGATACCAGTTCACCGTCTTATTCAGCTGGGGCTCAACATGCAGCCTACGTTTCTGGTACATCTCAAGGGTCACAACAGCAGGTTTCAGTATCACCAGCTATACAAGAGGAAGCTGCAATTTATACAGCTTTTCTAAGCTCTTACAAAGATTTGGTTACTCAACCAAATACCACTTTGGAAATGACCAAGGAGGACTATAGTCAGCTGGATGACGATGATTTAGAGCAAATGGATTTAAACTGGAACATTGCTATGATCTCAAGGAGGGTTCAAAAGTTCTTGCAGAGGACGGGACGAAAGAGCTTAGATGGAAATGGGAAGACCGGATTTGGTTTTGATAAAAGCAAGGTCCGATGTTATAACTGTCAGAACTTGGGTCACTTTGCTAGGGAGTGCGAGAAACCCAAGATGCCACCATCGGGTCTTACTAAGCCTGATCCGCCTAAGGCAAATGAGAAAGAAGAAATCAAGTCGTTGGCTGTGGACAATGCTTTGGTCGTTTTTGAGCTAACCGCTTCTGACTGTAGTGTTCAGGCTGTACAATTTCAGTGTCTGATGGCTCACATCACACCCGAGGTACAAAATGAACCAATTGAGCCTTTTAACTATGCTACTTGTATTCAATTGACTGAATCTCTTGAGGTCTATCAAAAGGACAATTTAAACTTGCAGGAAAAGGTTGTTAAACTTACAGAATCTAATAAGTTTTTGCTAGAGAATGAAAAGCTTTATGAAAAACATATTGAGGCTCACAGGTTAGATACTCAAACTTTTAAAGCAAAGGTCTTTAGTCAGCAAGATGCAATTAAAAGTTATCTTACTGAAATTGAACTGTTGAATAAAGAACTATCTGATTTAAAAGGTGAGATTTGATAATCATAAAAGTAAAATCTTAGGTTCTTCATCCGCAACGTTTGTCTTTAATGAAATCGTTAACAACAAACAAGGGACAAGCGGTAAAAAGAAGGAAGGACTTGGTTATAACCAAGTACCACCACCTTCTCATGCCGAATATTGTCCTGCGCCTGTTAAGGAAGGCCTTGAAGAAATTCCAGTTGATTATACAAAGCTTTATGGCATTAAAGCTAAAGAAGCTAAACAAAACAAACTGACAAAGGAGAAAACCAAAAGGCCAGAGTATCCTTTGCCTCAGTTTGTTAAGTCTGAATGTAAATCTTCAGTTTATACTGATGAGGTAGTTGAGATTGAGGACATTACTGATCAGGAGTATCCTGAATTTAAGAAGGTTGAAGTTACACCTGAAAAAGTGGTCTTAAAAATTGAACCTGCAATTAAGGTTCAAACTCAAAAAGGAAAAGACAAGGTTTTAAATGCAAAATCACAAACTTTACAGTCACCGGTAAAGATTTTGCAACATAAAGTGTTATATGATAAACCTTCCACTTCAACATCTCCACCAAAACAAGCAGCTTCTAAGACGTGCACGCAATGTTCATGCTCTAGAAATGCTTTACCACCTCCTATGGTAAGTCCTCAGCCTCAACCTTTTGTTGAGACTCGTTCTTGTTTCTACTGCAAGAGACAAGGACACTTAATTCGTGAATGTCCAAAACTTTCTCATCAGCGCTATGGGAGAGAAATGCCTAGGACATCAGTTTATCGAAATTCATTTTCAAAATCACCTCCTAGGCGTTATTCAAACTCTCCCAAGCCTGCTGAGAAACAGAGTAATGTTGGGCAAAATCCTTTGTCAAAACCAAAGCCCGACACTACTCCCAAGCCAAATCCCGAACTATCCAAAGTTTGGAAGCAAAAAGAGTCTATTGTGGACTCTAATGTCGTCAACAATAACACATTGGATAAAAATTCTGATTTGTTTAAAAATAAAGTTCTATCTGATGTGCTTATTGTTGATGATTTCGGTAGACCTAAGTCTGTAAAGGCTTGGGTCACCGTTTCTCACTAATCTCCTTATTTTTATGTGTTGCAGCAGTCTGAACGTGTGAAAGATAGCGAATGGTTTATGGATAGTGGCTGCTCGTGACACATGACTGGTGATGTGTCTCTACTTGTGGATATTAAACCATACGTAGGAGGACATGTGGCCTTTGCAGGAGATACGGGAGGAACAATTTCTGGTAGAGGAACGCTAACAAATGGGAAGGTTAGCTTTGAGAACGTAAATTATGTGGCAGAACTTCAACATAACTTACTGAGCATTTCACAAGTTTGTGATAAGGACTATACCACGTCATTTACAAAGACTGAGTGTGTTATACTGAAGCCAGGGTATGTCATTCCAGAGGAATGGGTGTTAATGCGAGCACCTAGAAGAAATGACACCTATGTGATGAATATGAGAACAGTGGAGACTACAAGTGAATTTACTTGTCTACTCTCAAAGGCTTCAGAAAAGGAATCACTCCTTTGGCACAGACGGATGGGACATATTCATTTCCGTAAAATGAATTTTCTGATTAATAATGACTTAGTGAGAGGAGTTCCAAAACAGTCCTTTGCTTTGAAGGATGACTGTATTTCTTGCCACAAGGGCAAACTCCACAAGAAGTCCCATAAGTCTAAGGTAGTGAATTCCATTGTTGCTCCGTTGGAACTACTTCATATGGATCTTTTTGGTCCTGTTTCTACAAAGAGCATTGGTGGTCGGTCTTATTGTTTGGTAGTTACTGATGACTACTCAAGGTTTTCGTGGGTCTATTTTCTTGCTACAAAGGATGAGACAGCGGGAATTCTGGTTTACTTGTTGGATGTCACACCCCGCCTCGGCGGAAGGTTGCGAGATGCAACTATCATGAGATCACAACACAAGAATTACAATGAACGACCTCTACATGAGTCGTTTTAAACATACATCATAAAAGTTTAAATTGTCTTACAGACTTAGAACATTTGTCTTAAAAAGTTTACAAACAATTCCCATAAGTTACAAAATAGTTAGGAGTTTAAGAATTGAAGATCAAAAGCAATGTTCGTCCATGCAAATGTAGTTCCTAACTTCAAAAGGGATATGCCATCTTCACAAATAGCAAGCATCTTAATTACCTGAGAATAACATGTAAAAATGGGTCAACATAAAGTTGGTGAGCTCATAAGTTTTAATAGTTGTAAAACATTACCGTGGATCACGAGATTTCAAGTTATATTGCCATTCAACAATATAGTAAAAATTTGTATTACTATTGCCATAAGCTCATGAATTGAAACCTTAACATTTAGTGCCTCGCAAGTGTCCTATCCAAACACTAGTAGTTCTCAAATGACAATGCACCCGTTTGACTTATAGTCATGTTGGCGCTACCAACCCGGATGGGGGCGTCAACCCAAATAGATCTATTCATGACATTCACGTTTAAGTCCTTAACTAACAATTCATCATAAAGGCCTACATAATGGATAGTGTCAACTCATGCAATCAGTAACAGTTTAGTTTGTGTCCACAAAGAAAAGAACATGTATTCTCACCCCAAAAACATGTCAAAGCATTTAAAAAGAAGTAGGGGCCATGAGACTCACCTTAGTGAGAGAGCGGAAAGCTGCAAGTACTTGTTTGGGTCTCGGTGGGGTTTATGCGTCCTAGATCACATAAAATGTTTAAGTTTAGTCATATAGTATATATATATATATATTAATTCTAATTTGTAAAGTTTCATCACCCATAGTTTTAGTTTAAGTGTCATATTTTATTCAACCATTGACGGGTGCATTTACACCCTTTTAAATAATTCTTAGTAAAAGTCCAACTTATTTCCAGAAACTTCCAGACCAGACCCTTAAATCGGCTTTTAGAGAAAAATGTGTGCATTTCTGGAAAAAGTTTAAAACATGAAAGTTGTAGATCTTTTCAATACGCAAATTTCAAAAAAAAAATTCATCTTCTAACTCCTCCTAGAACTCAAGTTATGACCATTTTAGTAACCTGTGTTTTTCTAGACAGATTGTGTGTTCTTGTGTATAAATTTATAGAAACGTATTTTAAACTTGTATTAGAACATAATCTTGTAGATGAGCTTGATAACATTGAAAATCAGTAACAAAATGGTAGTCTTTGGTTAAGTATTCATGGAGTTATGACCTTGCAAAGTGAGGTATACGAATCTGTCACAGTATGCACAACAGTTTCGTATGGGCTGTTTGGAGGTCGAATACTCCATGTTTTTGAGTGAGACCACTTGGGTTTGAAAGCTAATACATAAAAGTAATTTCAGTAGTAAAATGGTGGTATTTTGTTAAGTATACACGGATTTATGACCTCACAAAGTGAGATATAGAAATCTGGACAGATTGCATGTAATGTGTGTGGGTTAGGATTTCGAGTCATAGACTACTATCCTAACTCCTAGGTACCAAATCATTGTTATAGTCCTTTTTCCACATGCATTTGCCATCATTTTTCCATAGATTTTGATTACATTTACATGCATGAGATCTTTGAAAGATTTATAGATATGTATAGGTATATTTTACATCTTTTAAGACTTGACATAGGTTTGATCATGGATTATCACCTCTTTTTAACACATGAACATGTGCAAGTGAAAATCTACAAACATCAAGTTATTTTGTAGGCTTAGCCATACTTTTCAATATTTCATATTAAAAGAAAAAGAAGATGAAGATGAGTAAAAGAGATGCATGTAGGCCTTGCCATACATAAGTTCATAAACAAATGAAATACGAATTGCATGTATACATATATGATTGTAGGCATAGCCATACATAAGATAATAACAAAAATGAAATATAAAGTGCATATATACATATGTAGATTTGTAGGCATAGCCTTACATAAAATCTTACATATGTATATAGTAAGATATAAGATGTATATACATAGATATAGATATATTTTTATAAGTCTTGTATTATTCATCCATGGGTGATGATTAGTGTGAAAAATGAAGGCATAGAGTAGAGAAATTCGTGTATCATCTTACCAACACAAAGGGTGATGAAAGTAGGTTGTTTTGGGTGGATTAAAGGGTTGTTTGAGTGGTGATTTGTGGTGGTTTAGGGTGGTTGTTTATGGCAGATTTTTGGAGAGAAAATGGAAGGAAAATGGTGTGAGGAAGAGAGAAATGGATGTGTGTGTGTGAAAAGTGAGAAAAGGGTGGATGTAAGCTCCTTAAATAGAAGAAGTGAGGGGGGGGGGGGGGGGGGGGAGGGGAGGGGGTGGCCGGCCATGGGGGGGGGGGGGGGAATGGTCTTGGTTGTGATTGGTGGAGAAATGGTGGTGATTAATTGGTAATTAATTGTTTTAATTAATTAAATTAGTTTTATTTAATTAATTTATAATTAAAATCAGATTTTTATTTATAATTTAATTAAGTTTTTAAATAATTCAATTATAAGTATTTATTTAATTATTATGTTGTATTTCATGCAAAGGTGGTGGTTTGTTACTTTCATGCAAGTAAGTGTACTTATCACTATATTATTGTTTCACACATACTTATATATATATATATATATATATATATATATATATATATATATATATATATATATATATATATATATATATATATATATATTAGGGTTTACTAAATGAATTAATAAACATAAACGTATGCACTTTGTCACATTATATGCATCCACGGATAAACGCTTGTTTAGTGTCAGGTTGTAACGATAAGGCGCCTAAATTCAATGTTATTTAATTATAGTCGTTAATTCACTAAAATTATAGTTTAACTAAAAAAAAATTTCTCTAAGTTTATTACTTGAGCGGAGTTGAATCATAGATTTTTGCCGGTTGTCACATTCTCCCCCTGTTTAAAGAATTTCGTCCCGAAATTTAGTTCGTGACCTCGGGTGGTGCAGGGTTTGAGAATAAGTGGGGATACTTGCGACGGATTTGATCCTCGCGCTCCCAGGTGAATTCCGGACCTCGTTTCGAATTCCACCTAACCTTTACAATTGGTATACGACTCCGCTTCAAGGTTTTTATCTCTCGGTCCATGATCTCGATTGGTTCTTCGACAAAATGCAATTTCTCATCGGTTTGTACTTCTCCGACTGGTATGATAAGGGATTCGTCTGATAAACACTTTTTCAGATTTGACACATGAAATGTGTCATGTACATTACTGAGTTCTTGAGGCAACTTAAGTTTGTATGCAACTAGACCAATTCTCTCCAGTATCTCAAATGGTCCGACATATCTGGGGTTTAGCTTTCCTTGTTTCCCAAAACGGACTACGCCTTTCCAAGGTGACACTTTCAACATGACTCTATCCCCAATTTGAAATTCTAGCGGTTTGCGCCTCGTATCTGCATAACTCTTTTGGCGGTCACGGGCTGCCTTTAGTCTGTTTTGGATTTGCACAATCTTCTCGGTCGTTTCATGTATAATCTCTGGACCAAGGAGTTGACTATCTCCCACCTCAGTCCAACATACAGGCGATCGACACTTTCGTCCATAAAGTGCTTCGAATGGGGCGGCCTTGATGCTGGTGTGATAACTGTTGTTGTAAGAGAACTCGCATAGTGGCAGGTGGTTCTCCCAGCCACGTCCAAAGTCGATAACACATGCGCGTAACATATCTTCTAGGGTTTGAATTGTCCTTTCGCTTTGGCCATCTGTCTGAGGGTGGTATACGGTACTCATATCCAAGCGAGTACCTAGAGCTTTTTGGAGTAATTGCCAAAATCTAGAGGTGAAACGGCTATCTCGATCAGAGATAAGCGAGATGGGCACCCCGTGCCTTGTCACCACCTCTTTCAAGTAAATCCTAGTTAATCTTTCCATTGTGTCGGTCTCCTTGATTGCTAGAAAGTGGGCGGACTTTGTCAGGCGATCAACAATTACCCAAATCGTATCACAACCATTTGCTGTCTTAGGAAGCTTAGTAATAAAGTCCATTGTTATTTGCTCCCACTTCCATTGGGGTATTTTGGGTTGTTGCAATAGACCTGATGGTTTCTGATACTCGACCTTTACCTTGGCACACATCAAGCATTTACTAACATAGGTGGCCACCTCAGCCTTCATGTTAGGCCACCAATACAAGTCCGTAAGCCCATGGTACATCTTGTCAGCACCCGGATGGATGGAATACCTAGATTTATGTGCCTCGTCCATTACCAACTTCCTCAAGTTACCAAAACTTGGTATCCATATGCGATTTATATAATATCGGATTCCATCGGACTTAACCTCAAATTGCTTATCCATACCACGTAGAGATTCGCCCTTTACATTCTCCTCCTTGATTGCCTCAAGTTGAGCATCACGAATTTGAGAGGTAAGGTTCGTATGAATGGTCATACCTAAAGCCCTAACTCGTAGTGGTTTCATCCGTTCTTTTCTGCTCAAAGCATCAGCTACAACATTTGCCTTGCCCGGGTGATAACGAATTTCGCAATCGTAATCACTGAGCAATTCAACCCACCTACGCTGTCTCATGTTCAGATCCTTTTGATCGAAAATGTGCTGAAGGCTTTTATGATTTGTAAACACGGTACACTTTGTACCATAAAGGTAATGCCTCCAAATCTTGAGTGCAAACACCACTGCTCCCAATTCCAGGTCATGGGTTGTGTAGTTTTTCTCATGCACCTTAAGTTGACGAGAAGCATAAGCTATGACCTTCTCCTTTTGCATTAACACACATCCTAGCCCTTGTCGTGATGCATCGCAGAAGACTACAAAATCTTCGGTTCCCTCCGGCAATGATAATACTGGTACGCTACAAAGTTTTTGCTTCAACAATTGGAAAGCTTCTTCCTGCTCATCACTCCAATTATACTTTGCTATTTTCTGAGTTAGCAGTGTCAAGGGTTTGGCTATTTTAGAAAAATTCTCGATGAATCGTCTATAGTAACCGGCAAGACCTAAGAATTGCCGTACTTCTGTTGGGGTTCTAGGCGTCTCCCAATTTTTGATAGCCTCAATCTTGGCAGGGTCGACATGTATTCCTTGACTATCAATAACATGTCCTAGAAATTGCACTCTTCGTAACCAAAACTCACACTTTGAGAACTTAGCATACAACTCCTCCTTTTTAAGCAACTCCAAGATTGATCTCAAATGCTTTTCATGGTCCTCTTTGTTCTTTGAATAGATCAAAATGTCATCGATGAATACGATGATGAACTTATCTAAGTACGGTTTACACACGCGGTTCATGAGGTCCATGAATACTGCCGGTGCGTTAGTGAGACCGAACGGCATTACTTGGAACTCGTAATGACCATACCGAGTTCTAAATGCCGTCTTTGGGATGCTTTCTTCTCCGACTCTCAACTGATGATACCCCGATCGTAGGTCAATTTTTGAGTAAAAACTCGAGCCTTGCAGCTGATCGAATAAGTCATCAATTCTAGGGAGTGGGTAACGGTTCTTCACGGTTAGTTTATTCAATTCCCGGTAATCGATGCACATCCTTAAGGATCCATCCTTCTTTTTCACAAATAAGACGGGAGCTCCCCAGGGTGAGGAACTTGGCCGGATAAACCCTTTATCTAAAAGCTCTTGTAGTTGACTTGACAACTCTTGCATTTCGGAAGGGGCTAATCGATATGGTGCTCAGGAAACGGGTGCAGCACCAGGCACCAAGTCGATATGAAACTCCACTTGCCGAGCTGGTGGTAGTCCAGGAAAGTCTTCAGGGAAAACTTCGGGAAAATCCCGCATGATAGGGACATCCTCGAGTCGTCTCTCTTCCGGTTTCTCCTCTACAACATGAGCTAAGATTGCTTGGTACCCTTTTCTTAGGTACTTCTGTGTTTTCATGCACGATATGATGTTAAATCTCGTTCCACTCTTTTCTCCTTGTATTATTAAAGTTGCTCCGCTAGAGAGGGGTATGCGGACAATCTTATCATAACATACTATTTCAGCACGATTCTTGGACAGGCAATCCATGACAACGATGACGTCAAAGCTTCCTATTTTGACGGGTATCAAATTTATGGGAAAGATTCCGCTTGCTAAGTTTAGGGAACAGTTTCAAATTATACTATCAGCTTCAATTAATTTACCATTAGCTAACTCTATCGTGTATTTAGTGTCTAAGGCAGTTGGAGTGATATTAAGTAAGGGGCTAAAATCGTTAGACACAAAACTCTCATCAGCACCAGTATCAAATAAGACTGAAACAACCTTGTCATTTAGGAGAAACGTACCCGTGACTAGGTTGGGATCTTGGCGTGCTTCATTGGTATTGATCACGAATGCCCTGCCGCGCGCCGCATTGTTATTCTGATTTTTCAGCTTCGGACAATCCTTTTTAAAGTGTCCAGCACTCCCGCACCCGTAGCATGTGTTTGGAGTGTTAGTGTTGGCGACAGGTGCAGGGCTCCGACAATCCTTGACTTGATGGCCAGGCTTCTTACATCTCCCACATGCGTTGCTACAGGGACCTTTGTGGTGAAGGTTGCAACGCTTACAATATGGTTTGTTTCCAGCATAACCTTTCTTAGCATCTGTGTAACACCCCCAAATTTAATGATTCGCGGAAGCATACTTTGGGTGTTACTAATCAATAATCAAAGCATACAGATATATAGTAAACGACTCTATATGCGTAGTTTTAACAAAATATATTAATATTAAAAGGTTTACAACAGTTTGAACTCATTCGTAGCTCGTGTTCGTAATATGAGAGATTTTAGTACATAATTAGTTATACAAAATCTAATAATGCAATGAAATCTCTGAAGTTTGCATGAAGACTCGAGCTAAGATGCATCCTGATGGGCAGTCCAAATCTACTGCTGAGTACCTGTGATACATGCTAAAATGGGTCAGCTAACGCTGGTGAGCTCACAGGTTTGAGTATCAAATAATATTCTATGAACCGCAAGATTTAAGTATTGATTTGCATCCAACAAATAAAGTTACAGATAATGTATACAACCATGAGCGCATAGTCTGAGCTTAACTCGAGGGTCGGGTCCCATATAGAGAATTCCGAGCGAGGTGCCTCCACGAGTGCCTAATCTACACTCGTCTTCCCAAATATTAGTACGTCCGTTTACCCGGTTAGTGCTTGCTAACCCGGACGAGGAGGGTCAATCCTATATGGTACCATATACTAATATTCACGCTACTTTCGTATTACCAGACTATACTGACGGGGGACTTTGGTTTGATTAGTTGAAAACAACTCATGTAGTATATTGAAATATGTACTCGCGTTCATGCGTTAAAAACAGAGCAATGTATCACACCCCTAGTAAAACAGTAAAAAGAGGGGCCATGAGACTCACCTGAGCCTGAAGAGTTTATCTAAATAAACTGAGATTGATTAGCCAAGAATCGAAGTCCAAAGACTTGTAACCTGGGGGTGTCCACGACACGCGATGGTTATAAACATATGAAGGCATCTCATAAGACTACCTTGTAGTTGTTTGTCCAACTAGAATGTCCAAATGATTACAATTTGGTTGATTGTTTAAGTGTTTGAAAATGTGTACGGCCCGTTGGTGATTGTTGGTAATAATAATATTATCATTATTCTTGAAAAACGTGTTCCAAAGTGTTTTAGAAGTCATGTCGCATTCGTGTTTGATGTTATACAAGTTTAACACTTTGTGTGAAAGTTTAGATGTAACACTGTTACTCGTGACCCTAGGGTAAGGGCGAAGCCCGTTAATGACGGGGGTCCGGGGGCAGCGCCCCTGGTAGCGTGGTCCAAGGGGCGGCAGCCCCTGGCGGGGTCCAAGGGGCAGAGCCTCTGGCTGGGGTCGAGCTGCCAGGTCAGCTTTGAAAATTTTTATTTCTTCTATATTGCTTTGGTGAAAAACGCATCTGGACTTGAATTTTGGTGAAATGGGGCGTCAAATTTGGGTCTCAAAACTTAGTGTAAAATTAGTTTAAAACCTTCTGTTTTATGCGTCACTTATAGCGTCACTTAGGGGCTTGGGCGACACTTGGGAAGTGTCGCTAAAAATTGTAAATCTGAGCATGTGCGTCACTTAGGGGAAGTGACGCATGGTAGGGCGTCACTAAGGTAAGTGTCGGTATAAGTGTCGGGTATGGGTCTAGGCGTCACTTAGGAAGTGTCGCTATAAGTGTCGGGTATGGGTCTAGGCGTCACTTAGGAAGTGTCGCTAGAAGTGTCGGTTAAAGTTGTTGTGCGTCACTAGTCAAGTGACGGTAGGAGTGTCGGGAAAAAGGGGTTTTATGCGGCACTTAGGCAAAATTAGGGTTTCATGCGACACTCAATGCGTCACTTAAGTGACGCACGAAGTGACGCTATACTGGTCGTCTTTGCGACACTTAGGTCTGTTTGACGGATTTTTGAGCCAAAACGAGTTTTCCGGCCACCGTTTGGCCTGAAACTTTTACCCAACCCATATTTGGACATTTTAAGCTTAAAGAAACAACTACTTGCTAAAAACACTCGAAATCTAAAGGTTTCGGGATTTGTCGGAAACTTACAATTTGTCGGATGAAAATTCCGAAAAGATGGAAGGGTAGATCGTTGCTTCGTGGTTATTTTCTTCCAAACGAGTGTGAAGATTCGAGGTCGTTTGGAGGTGTTATTTTAGGATTCAGTGAGGTGGTGGTGGTTTGTGATTTAGAGAGAAAAGAGAGGAAGAGAGAGAGAAGAGTAAAGTGAAAATGGGGTGAGGAGGTGGTGACCTCACCCCTTTTGGCAGATTTTTCATGGGGCCCACCCCATGTGGGTGTGTCCCAAACTTGTTCCTCGCGTTTGCGCTCCGTGCGGTGTTCGTTTTCCTGATCGTTTAACCATTTAAATAATCATTTCGCGCGTTATACACCCGTTTTAAGGCACGAATAATTACCCAATATTTTTACTTAAAATATTTCACCAATTACTTTAATAGTTGAGTTATAAAGTATAACTTAACATTGTTTGCGCGTTTAACATTCTAATCGCGCAGGCTTTTATTTGTACGATACGAAACATGTATGAATTATCATCAAAATACTATTTTAGATATAATAGCGTTATTAAATAATGTTATCTTATTTAATAATTTTGTTCACCAACGTCCGTATAAAATTGAATCGAATTACATTCGATTTAAATTGCGTACGATTTAATCAAATCGCAAAATTGTATATATTCAACAATATAAAATCCGATACATTAATTAGCCTAACACAGAACTAATTACATGTATTAACAGTTGATTAGGCACTAATCACTAGTCCTAATTTAGCGGGTGTTACAATCTGGCCCTGCAGCATAAGCCCTAACTGTCTCGGTCTTCTTATTTTGTTGTTGGCTGGTGTTTCCCCTAGAACTTTCCTCCCATTTCCTTTTACCATCAGAATTCTTATCAACATTTCCCCTTTCCAATGCCTCACGTCGTACAATTTGATCCATTAAACTGTGTGCCATGCGGACGGCATCGTGGATCGTATTGGGCTTGGATGAAGTTACATTTCCTTGGATTTGGGAGGGAAGTCCCCAGATATAACGTTCAATTCTCTTGTACTCGGGAGTGACCATAGATGGGCAAAGAAGTGCCAATTCATGGAATCTCCTTGTATATCTAGCTACATCAGCCCCAATGACAACCAGATTCCAAAATTCTACCTCCAACTTCTACAGTTCGTTCCGAGAACAGTACTCTTCCGTCATCATTTTCTTAAGATCTTCCCAAGAAATCTGATAAGCAGCATCAATGCCCACCGAATGGGCGTATGAATTCCACCATGATAACGCACCATCTTGAAGGGTGCATGTTGCATACTTAACCTTACAATCTTCCTTGCAGTTGCTAATACGGAAAACTGATTCTAGCTTCTCAAACCACCGAACCAAACCGACAGCTCCTTCGGTTCCATTGAAGTGATGGGGTTTGCAATTCGAAAAGTCCTTATAGGTGCATTCTCGGGTTACATTCCCCGAACCTCCTCCGGTTTCATTCCTTCTACCGGTTCTTTCGTTTCCATCGTTCCTCTCAGTCCTTTGGGTGGCGATTGCCTCAGCTACTCTTTGTGCTACAAGTCGCTCGATAGCTGCATTACTCATCGTGGGTGTTCTCTTGGGTGGCATGTTTCTTGAAATTACAAAGCACAACAAGACAATGAGATACTATACAAGATAGAACTTTATCATGCGTGTAAGGAATAAATAATTACAAACCACACAACCAAAGTCACAAGATAGTAAGATTAATAACCCAACAAGAGCATAAACTTAGTCAAAATACTTGATTCATTGTTCACAAAAACAGGCCGGGAATGAAACATCCGGAAAAATACAAGCAAATCCATAAATTTATCCTCTAGGCACAACCCGCCATAGTAGGTTAAAAATCGAAATGAAACTATCCTCGAAACTGGCCCAAAAGTGCACTAACACGTCCCAAACTATGCTCCATCGCGGACATACGCTGCTCTGACCTAGTCGCGCCCTCTTCCGCTAATTCAGCGTGCCTTTCGCTGTGCTCCACCCGTCGGCGTAATTCAGTGACCTCCTCTCGAAGCATCTTGATGTCGTCATCAGCACAGTAAACCGAGTAGTCCATGTTACCGATCCTCCTCTCAACTTCCGAAACTTGTGCCTGTATGAGTTCCACTTTATCGGAACGTGACTCATCCTGGTCGTACTCCAACTGATTAAGTCTCCTCTCCTGATCAACCAAACGTGCTGCCACAACGGGGATAGTGTGATGTACAGGCTCCAAAGTGAGAGAGGGTATGGGTGTAGTGGTGGAGGGCTCCCCAACCTCCAGTGTCTCGGGTATCCCTTCTTCTCTTCTCCAAGACTGAATCTGCTCCTGCATCCAAGTCCACTTGCGGGATCGCACTCGCCTAGTAGTAGTGTTGGTAGTCTCGGTAGGAGGAATGGAGGGGGTCTCAGTAGGGGGGATGGAGAATGTCTCAGTCAAAGGTGGGAACACGGTTATCCGAGGGGTACGCATCAATCGTGGTCCCCCGGGCGGAATGATCGGAGTGAAGAGGCTGGTTTTGGTTGGGTAGGGGGAGCAGGGGCAGCCTTAGTAGGTATGACAGGGGAGGGATGGGATTCTTCGGAATCGGACTTGTCCTCAGTAGGCTCGGACTCTTCCTCCATTGGCTCGGTCTCATCCTCAAATGGCTCAGTCTCATTGGAGGAACCGGTCTCCTCAATTCGGGTAGCGGACACAGGCATGAATGAGGGTGACTTAGGTGAGGTGATGGGGAACGGTGAAATCTCGGGGTCGTCGTCGGACACGATGTGGAAAGGGCTATTAGGGTTCGACATACTCTGTCATATAAGATAATAGTATATAAATAGGGAGAATATAAAATAAGTAATTATTTAACATGTATGTACTAACTTAATAATTAACATGTAATAAGCATGCATGGAACCACATTCGGTAAGTAGGCAAGGATGTATGGATTTAATAATTAGCCAGTACACCTAAAAGTCCTTATTCTAGTCATGGCTATAGTCTAGGCCCACTAATGCAACCTAGTTCACTATAACCAATCTGTCACACCCCGTCTCGGCGGAAGGTTGCGAGATGCGACTATCATGAGATCACAACACAAGAATTACAATGAACGACCTCTACATGAGTCGTTTTAAACATACTTCATAAAAGTTTAAATTGTCTTACAGACTTAGAACATTTGTCTTAAAAAGTTTACAAACAATTCCCATAAGTTACAAAATAGTTAGGAGTTTAAGAATTTAAGGTCAAAAGCAATGTTCGTCCATGCAAATGTAGTTCCTAACTTCAAAAGGGGTATGCCATCTTCACAAATAGCAAGCATCTTAATTACCTGAGAATAACATGTAAAAATGGGTCAACATAAAGTTGGTGAGCTCATAGGTTTTAATAGTTGTAAAACATTACCGTGGATCACGAGATTTCAAGTTATATTGCCATTCAACAATATAGTAAAAATTTGTATTACTATTGCCATAAGCTCATGAATTGAAACCTTAACATTTAGTGCCTCGCAAGTGTCCTATCCAAACACTAGTAGTTCTCAAATGACAATGCACCCGTTTGACTTATAGTCATGTTGGCGCTACCAACCCGGATGGGGGCGTCAACCCAAATAGATCTATTTATGACATTCACGTTTAAGTCCTTAACTAACAATTCATGATAAAGGCCTACATAATGGATAGTGTCAACTCATGCAATCAGTAACAGTTTAGTTTGTGTCCACAAAGAAAAGAACATGTATTCTCACCCCAAAAACATGTCAAAGCATTTAAAAAGAAGTAGGGGCCATGAGACTCACCTTAGTGAGAGAGCGGAAAGCTGCAAGTACTTGTTTGGGTCTCGGTAGGGTTTATGCGTCCTAGATCACATAAAATGTTTAAGTTTAGTCATATAGTATATATATATTAATTCTAATTTGTAAAGTTTCATCACCCATAGTTTTAGTTTAAGTGTCATATTTTATTCAACCATTGACGGGTGCATTTACACCCTTTTAAGTAATTCTTAGTAAAAGTCCAACTTATTTCCAGAAACTTCCAGACCAGACCCTTAAATCGGCTTTTAGAGAAAAATGTGTGCATTTCTGGAAAAAGTTTAAAACATGAAAGTTGTAGATCTTTTCAATACGCAAATTTCAAAAAAAAAATGCATCTTCTAACTCCTCCTAGAACTCAAGTTATGACCATTTTAGTAACCTCTGTTTTTCTAGACAGATTGTGTGTTCTTGTGTATAAATTTATAGAAACGTATTTTAAACTTGTATTAGAACATAATCTTGTAGATGAGCTTGATAAAATTGAAAATCAGTAACAAAATGGTAGTCTTTGGTTAAGTATTCATGGAGTTATGACCTTGCAAAGTGAGGTATACGAATCTGTCACAGTATGCACAACAGTTTCGTATGGGCTGTTTGGAGGTCGAATACTCCATGTTTTTGAGTGAGACCACTTGGGTTTGAAAGATAATACATAAAAGTAATTTCAGTAGTAAAATGGTGGTATTTTGTTAAGTATACACGGATTTATGACCTCACAAAGTGAGATATAGAAATCTGGACAGATTGCATGTAATGTGTGTGGGTTAGGATTTCGAGTCATAGACTACTATCCTAACTCCTAGGTACCAAATCATTGTTATAGTCCTTTTTCCACATGCATTTGCCATCATTTTTCCATAGATTTTGATTACATTTACATGCATGAGATCTTTGAAAGATTTATAGATATGTATAGGTATATTTTACATCTTTTAAGACTTGACATAGGTTTGATCATGGATTATCACCTCTTTTTAACACATGAACATGTGCAAGTGAAAATCTACAAACATCAAGTTATTTTGTAGGCTTAGCCATACTTTTCAATATTTCATATTAAAAGAAAAAGAAGATGAAGATGAGTAAAAGAGATGCATGTAGGCCTTGCCATACATAAGTTCATAAACAAATGAAATACGAATTGCATGTATACATATATGATTGTAGGCATAGCCATACATAAGATAATAACAAAAATGAAATATAAAGTGCATATATACATATGTAGATTTGTAGGCATAGCCTTACATAAAATCTTACATATGTATATAGTAAGATATAAGATGTATATACATAGATATAGATATATTTTTATAAGTCTTGTATTATTCATCCATGGGTGATGATTAGTGTGAAAAATGAAGGCATAGAGTAGAGAAATTCGTGTATCATCTTACCAACACAAAGGGTGATGAAAGTAGGTTGTTTTGGGTGGATTAAAGGGTTGTTTGAGTGGTGATTTGTGGTGGTTTAGGGTGGTTGTTTATGGCAGATTTTTGGAGAGAAAATGGAAGGAAAATGGTGTGAGGAAGAGAGAAATGGATGTGTGTGTGTGAAAAGTGAGAAAAGGGTGGATGTAAGCTCCTTAAATAGAAGAAGTGAGGGGGAGGGGGGGGGGGGGAGGGGAGGGGGTGGCCGGCCATGGGGGGGGGGGAATGGTCTTGGTTGTGATTGGTGGAGAAATGGTGGTGATTAATTGGTAATTAATTGTTTTAATTAATTAAATTAGTTTTATTTAATTAATTTATAATTAAAATCAGATTTTTATTTATAATTTAATTAAGTTTTTAAATAATTCAATTATAAGTATTTATTTAATTATTATGTTGTATTTCATGCAAAGGTGGTGGTTTGTTACTTTCATGCAAGTAAGTGTACTTATCACTATATTATTGTTTCACACATACTTATATATATATATATATATATATATATATATATATATATATATATATATATATATATATATATATATATATATTAGGGTTTACTAAATGAATTAATAAACATAAACGTATGCACTTTGTCACATTATATGCATCCACGGATAAACGCTTGTTTAGTGTCAGGTTGTAACGATAAGGCGCCTAAATTCAATGTTATTTAATTATAGGCGTTAATTCACTAAAATTATAGTTTAACTAAAATTTTTTTTCTCTAAGTTTATTACTTGAGCGGAGTTGAATCATAGATTTTTGCCGGTTGTCACATTGGATAAGTTGGCAAATTTGTGCAACTTAAAGGTTAAGAGACTGCGAAGTGATAATGGACCCGAATTCAAGAATTCAACTCTCGAGTTATTCTGTGCTTCAAGAGGCATTGATCATCAATTCAGTGCTCCAAGAACTCCTCAACAGAATGGAGTTGCAGAACGAAAGAATAGAACTATTATCGAGACAGCTCGGACTATGCTAGCAGATTCAAAGTTGCCTATTATTTTCTGGGCTGAGGCAGCTAACACTACTTGTTATGTTCTGAATCGGGTGCTCTCGGTTAAGAAGAAGAACAAGACATGCTACGAGCTTTTCAATAACCGCAAGCCGAACCTGCAGTTTCTAGAGCCATTTGGGTGTCCATGCATGATTATGGTTACTAAAGAACGTGTCTCTAAGTTTGGTGATAAAGCTGTTGAAGGAATATTTCTTGGATATTCAGTTAATTCTCCAAACAAAAGAGTCTACAAAAAATCGACTAATCAGATAGAGGAACATTTTGAGGTAAAATGTTTAAGGTATACGGAACCTCCTCAAGGTACGGGTCCGGATTGGTTTTTCAACTATGGTAAACTCTTTAACTCTTTCAACATTCCGGAAGAAGATGATACGGAAGAGTTGGTTACCTTGCTACATGGAATCAATATTTCTCAAGAAACATTTGGTTCTCTTTCTAAACCATCCGATCCAAAACCCGATGCGACACCCAACCAATCTTCTCCAACACCTAGTCCAATACCTGCATCTACTCCTTCACCAACACCCACACCTATATCTACACGACCATCTTCTGATATTCCTTCTACTTCAGGAAATATCAATGCAATGGATCTTCCTGATGATCCAGACATGCCTCCTTTAGAAGAAGACGGAGCAGAAGAAGAAATGGTTTCTTCTCATCTCTTTACTGATGAAGCAGATGAAGAAGCAACTCATGTCACTAAAGGAGATTTGAACAACTTGGGATTGACTCTTGTGCAGGATGTCATTCCAATTACTCGTATACATAAGGATCACCCCATTGAGAATATAATTGGTGATCCTTACTCTAAAGTTCAAACGCGAACTCAAGCAAAGCAAACAGCTGAAGACAAGCAAACTTCGGCTGAACAGGTTTTGGGCCTCATGGCAACTGTCGAATCATGCCATCTTTCTCAAATTGAACCTAAAAAGGTTGAGGAAGCATTGAAAGATCCATCGTGGGTCGAGGCCATGCAAGAGGAATTGAAGCAATTTAAGAAGCTGCAAGTTTGGGATATTGTACCGTTACCCAAAGGTGCTCATCTTACAGGTACTCGTTGGGTATTTCGAAACAAGATGGATGACAGAGGTGTGGTAATTCGGAATAAAGCACGTTTGGTGGTTCAAGGCTTCAGTCAAATTGAGGGTTTGGACTACGATGAAGTATTTGCTCCTGTGGCTCGATTGGAGTCCATTAGGATTTTCTTAGCATTTGATTCTTTCAAAGGCTTTCGAGTTTACCAACTTGATGTAAAATGTGCGTTTCTTTATGGTGAGGTAGATGCTGAGATATACGTCAAACAGCCTCCAGGCTTTGAAGACCCTGCGCATCCTAATCATGTGTGCAAACTGAGTAAAGCTTTGTATGGTCTTCATCAATCACCAAGACTTTGGTATGAGAGGCTTACTACGTATTTGTTGAAGAATGGTTTCACGAGAGGCCAAATCGATAGCACACTTTTCACCAAAGGAGAGGGAGAAGATTTGCTACTGGTTCAAGTTTATGTGGACGACATCATCTTCGGTTCTCCAAATGAGGCTTTGTGCAAGGAATTCGAGGTTTTAATGAAGTCTGAGTTTGAGATGAGTGTGATGGGAGAACTTACTTTCTTTTTAGGTGTGCAAGTTGAGCAATCAGTCAACGGAATTTATATTCATCAGTCAAAGTATGTCAATGACATATTGAGTAGGTATGACTTGCTTGATTGCAAAACCTATGGTACTCCCATCGACATAAATCACAATCTTGGACCCGATGAGCATGAAGAAGACTGCAAGGAGAAAGACTATCGTTCAATGATAGGGTCTCTAATGTATCTTACTGCCTCAAGACCGGATATTGTGTTTGCGGTTTTGCTATGCTCGAGATATCAAGCGAAGCCAAAGGTGACTCATATGAAGGCTGTAAAGCGAATTTTTGGGTACCTCAAATATAGGCCAACTCTTGGTCTATGGTATTCAAATGAGAAATCATTCACTTTAACTGCCTATTCGGATTCGGATCATGGTGGCTGCAAAATGGATAAGAAGTCTACAACTGGAGGATGTCAGTTTCTCGGATCGCGGTTGGTTTCTTGGCAGTGTAAAAAGCAGACCACGGTTGCAACTTCTACAGCTGAGGCCGAGTATGTTGCTGCTGCAAGCTACTGTTCTCAAGTCCTTTGGATACAGCATCAACTACGTGATTACGGGTTACTTCTTTCTATAACTCCTATTCATATAGATAATACTGCAGCTATTTCCATAACACGCAATCCCGTACAACATTCTAAGACCAAACACATTGAACTTAGGTTCCACTTTATACGGGATTGCTATGAGAAACACCTGATAGACCTTGTCCATACAGACACTCTTAAGCAAAATGCCGATCTTTTCACAAAAGCTTTTTCACGCGCTCGTTTTAACGAATTGGTCAACATGATTGGTTTGAGGTTCTTTCAAACTAAAAAATGATTTGTGACTTGGATGTGTTTTGTAAATTTTTGATTGGATTAAAAAAAAAAAAAAAAAACGCAACAACCACTCTTTATACTTTTTAGTATTAAAGAAATGCACTGTTGCTACATTTTAAAATAGACGTTGAAGTTGTGTCTGTAAACAACTTGGGATATGATAGTACATCGGGTGACATGCATAAAATGGAATTTTAAGGTTTATCTTGGATGTGTCAGTAGATTTATCTGACGTGTTGAAAACAGTTTTTATAAACATTGTCTTCATTATACGATATATTAGTAGGCATGTTATGCAAAACTCTTTGAGATATCTTAAGAAGCCTAATACTTAATTGTCTATTTCAAGTGGTACAACATCATTAGCTGTATGACACGCGTCTTAATTTCTTACTTATGCTAGACATGTTTTCGTGAAAGGAGTTTATTTGATATCATTTGGGGGTATATATTGACAGTTTCCTCTGTTATACGTAAGTATAGACCTGGTCTCTGTTAATATATACTTAAAACTTAAGCAAACACAAGTCAAAGTACTTGCAAAGTCTTTACAATTAAGATACCTTACAAGGTCGCCAAAATGGTTTGACCAAGTCTGGTTTTGCTTAAACCTGAATCAAGCTATGTCGCTCTGTTGTACGTAAGTACAGACCTGTCACCGCTGCCTTGATTCTTAAATTTGATATTCTTATATTCTCTCTGTAAATGGAAACATGGTCTATGTCTTAAGTTAAGATGTATATCTATGGTGGGGACCACAACGATATGTACATGCGAATAATAATAAAATTAGCTCCTAGATGTGAGTGTAACATGTTTAAGTGGACAAATATACTAATAATCGTTTTGAAATAATTTTTATAAAAAGTGTTTTTAGCATGTCAAGTAAATTTAAAGTGGACAAATTTACTGATGATCGAAATAACACTTATTGTTCCTAATAAATGCATGTTACTCCGATATGATTCCTAACCAGATTAAATCAACTCCGTCACCAAAAAGAATGTGTTCATTATATATATTTGTAAATTTGCATTAATTTTATGTTCATTTATTTTAATTAGTTAGTTTTATTACACCAAGTTACAAGTCAGTTTTTCAAATCGCGCGTCGAAAATTTGAAATTCAAATCGAATTTGAAATTTCTGCCATGTCCATCATGCGACATCATTATCTACGTCGCATGCGACGTCGCACGCAACGTCGCAGTTAGGGTTAGACTATATATAGTTCCAACCCGCGACGTACTTTGGTACACTATTCAAATTGTTTTTGCGACGTAGACTGCGACCTCGACCTTGGTGATTGCGACGTCGTGACCTTTGCTACGATTGTGATTTCCGGCCTCTTTTCACTCTTATTCGCTCACGTTTTCCTGTTCTACTCTCTTTACTCGACTGTTAGGTACCAATTTTACCTCCTTTAACCGTTTAATTTATGTGTATTGATTGAATATATATTGCGGCTTTTTGGGGTTTTGGTTTACAGGTAAATTAGATATGTAAATGTGTGATGCATGCGGTAGACTTTGTGTTTTTACGTTCCCGTTAATAACCCGCACCGATTGGTATAGATAGATTTCAAAAACCCCAATTTTGAAAGTTAGGTTTTTCTGGGTTGGGATGCTGTTCGTCTTTGCGACGTCGTCTGCGACTTAGCAGACAACGTCGCATTTTATGCTAATTTGAATCCTTGTGCGACGTCCTGTGTTATGTCGCTTTTTCTGCGACGTACCATGTTACGTCGCCTATTTTGCGAACTCATACTACTACGTCGCTTTTCCTGCGACCTCCTTAGCGACAACGTGTACTACGTCACACCATTTTATTTATGTGATTAATTTCACAATTAATTGCAAAATGCGACGTCCCCCTTAACGTCGCTTGCTTTTTATGCGACATTGTGGTGAACGTCGCTTTTTGTTTATTACTAATTTCTAGCGACGTCGTACCTACGTCGCAATGGTTTCTGCGACGTCATATGCTATGTCGCACATTGCAGGAAAAGTGACATTTTTTGCAATAACAGTTTTCGTCTTAATTCTAACGTCTTTCGAGTACATATTATGTACTGTTTTCAGGAATGGCTTTAGCTTATGAGGGGCGTCACAATACCGTGGCATACTTAAATCCCGATCACAAGAACGCGGGTCCATTTCGTGAGATGATTGATTTTCTTCGACGTTCGCGTATCTCTCACGCGATATCTGCCGACACGGTTGTGTATAAGAATTTGATCGGCCCATTCTGGAGAAATGCATCGATTGTTACTGAGAATGACGTCCCACGTATCGTTTCTACGGTTTTGGATACACAGATTGTGGTAACGGAGCAGGGCATTCGAGAGTTATTATAATTCAATGATCAGCCAGATATGCCAATTCGTTTTGAGAATCATTTCATCACTGGCGGCATGCAACAGATGGGTTATCCGGGAATTCCGACTGATCAATATCGCAAGGCTCATCTTACTCGAGTTTGGCGATATCTGATGCACATTTTTATCGTTTGTTTAGGAAGCAGGAAGGCTGGTACTGATGGGATTAGTCATCGTATGGCATCGACAATGTTGGCTTTGGTATACAATATGCCGTTCAACTATTCTGGGTTGATCTTCAAGAACATGGTCGACAACGTCAACGCCGGAGACCACAAATGGGCGTTGTATCCTTGTTTTATTCAGTTATTCCTCAATCGTCATCATCCGAATCTTACAGCACTCGATGATGTCGATAACATTCACAGGATAGTACCGATGATGGGCAGAATATTTGCTGTCTGCACTGCTCAGGAAAAAGGAGTTCAGGCACCACCAGATACTCCTTTATTTGGTGCTATTGTCGATGAAAACTACGTGCCACCTCTAGACCCTCAATATATGGATGCACCTGCCCAGCAGCCTCAACAACCGTTCGTTGATATTCCGGTTCATGCTGCGGGGGAGGATATTGAGGATGATTTGGTCCAGATTGAACAATTTGGACAGGTTCAGCAACCGGGTTCCCCTCAGGATATTACCGATGAATCATCTTCTTCTGATTCAGCTTTTGTGACACTGAAGGATGGTGGTGAGACGCCTACGGATTCTGATGGTGAAGTACCCCACCCATCACAGATGGAATGGATTAGGGTACACGAATCGCGTCGATATTTGAGAATTCAACGATGTATTCGTGAAGGCAAACGTTACATGGGTAAACGTCCACGTGCTGACGATGATACTGAATTTCAACCATCTTCTCATTGTGCACGTCGTATCTCTACTGCTCCGACTCCTCAACCATTACAAGAAATGGTTGTTGAGCCCACTCCTGCATTCCTGCAACAGATGATGGAAAATATGCAGAAGATGCAGCAGCAGATGAAAGAACAAGCTGAAAGGAATGCTTCCCAGTCAGCAATCATCGAAGTCCAGTCAAAGCTGATAGCAGAATTGCAGACTAGGGTTTCTGTTTTGGAGGCTAGGTCTATTGCCTCGGGGGAGTCTGGGTCCGGGGTACCCAATGTTGAGTCAATAGGACCAGAGTTTGTAACTCCAACCCCTGTGATTGAAAATATTATTAATGAGAATGTTCAACTTTTGGATTATTTCAGTGTTGATGATATTCCAGGTCAGCCAAGACCATTAGCGGTAGATTACTCTTTTGCTGATTTGACATATATTCAGAGAATGGTCTATGACACTGGTTCGGAGACTGAACAAGGATATGTATTTGATATGGATGATGATGTGACGGTTGATGATGAAAATTTGGGTTCAGATGAGTATTACGATGATGCACCTGTTATTGAGACAGATTCGAGTGATGATGAGGGGCTTGCTAAAACTTCTCATGGAGAATCTAGTTCAACTCATGCAGCGCCTACTCAGGATTCTGCATCAGTACAACCAACTCAAGAGGCATCTAAAAGTGAAACTGCTGAAGAAAGAATAGAAAGAAATAAGCAGTGGTGGCCTCAAGGTAGATCTGCAGAACCAGTACCTGTGACTTGCAAAATTTACAAGGTTCGTGGAGATTATACCGGTTTGATTAAGAGTTGGAAGGTTCGTCAAAGAATGATTATGATTAAGAGAATGGACGGCATTCAGTACTTCAAGCTTCGGTTCAAACAATTAAGTACGTTGCCTAAAGGAGAGATCAATCGATTGGCACAATTAAATTTGATTAATCCTTTGAAAGATGATTATGCGGATTATATTCAGAGAACTTTGCGTCAAGAGGTTCGAAGCAAAAGATATATCAAGATAAAGCCTACACTTGGTACGCAGTATACTTTCAAGAAGAAGCTGGATCCAACGACAGGGCAGCCTATGGTCAAAGTTCACTAGTCGCCGGCTGACTGTTTGACAGAGATTCCTTTGGAATCAGTTCCCTACAATTTTCCCAGCAGATTCGTTAAATGGGAGCTCGATCCACATACTGGTGAAGCAATGAATACTTTCGTTCCAGATTCTGAACCGCGATTAGAATTCAGAGGTATTTGGAACTTGCGAAGAAACGTTCAGAGTTTTTGATCCTATGAGTCTGATAAATATGCATGAAAAGGATTTAAGACGACTCTTCGATAATAGAATTCGGGTTAATGCAAATAATGAATTCAACAAGAAACTTGCAGATTTTAGAATGTGGTAAAAGTTTGTGTGACACATGGTATTCATGCCGATGGAAAGTTTCCTGTTGGCTGGGCTTAACTAAAGAAATTTGTGAAGACCAATCTGAAGACACGGGGGAGTTTGTTGATGCATTTTGATGTGTCTGTCAGTTGGTCTAGTTAGAGTTTGTAATTAGTTTTGTGTTTACTGATTTGTGCGACGTTGTATGTAATGTCGCACATGCGACGTCAGTTAGTTGGGCCTGCGACGTTGGCTATGTCGCATGGGCCTGGACTTGCGACGTTGTGTGTAATGTCGCAGGATTGAGTGTTTAGTATATAAACACGTTTTGTAATCAGTTTTAGGGTTGACGAAAAAACCCTAAACGCAATCAGTCGAAAATACCTGTAACCTAGTCGATTATTATCAATAAACAACTGTTTAAATTCGTTTATATCACGTTTGTCTTATTGATTCGTTTGTATAATTATTCAATTGGTGATTCCGCCATCAATTGATTAGTGTGACTTGATTCAAGATCGAGAATACGGACTCACAATATAATGACGCCTGGCCAACGTGATTATATTATACTAAGTACATATGGGCGTTTCATCGTCGTAAGATGCGTAATGGAGATCTCGTCAATCCTTTTAAATGTTCTGTAACTAAAAACACGTGAAACTTTATTCTTCACATCCTTTTCATTGGCATTGACTTCTGCATTCCTTCATCGTAGAACGTCATCATGCCGCCTAAACAAAGAAAGACCCGAAATAGTCGCCGAGCGCCTACACCTCCTGTCGTTGAAACCACCGAACAGATCATCGAACGACGTGTGGCAGAAGCAATTGCCCAATATGAGGCAAGCCGCATTCGCGACAACGTGGTGCACAACAGTGGAACTATCCCCGTCAACAGTGAGACACTAACAAATACCCAGCAAGGGTGCTCTTACAAAACTTTCCAGGCCTGCAAATCGAGCACCTTCACCGGGACTGAAGGGGCCATTGGCCTAATTCACTGGATCGAGAAAATGGAATCGGTCTTCGATATCAGCGACCGCGCTACCAACAACATGGTGAAATACGCCACGTGTACTCTCGCTGACAAGGCGTTAACCTGGTGGAACTCTCAGGTCCAAATCCTCAGACGTACAACTGCTTACTCCATCTCGTGGGAGACTTTGAAACAAATGATGACAGAAGAGTTTTGCTCTCCCAATGAGGTTCAGAAACTCGAGACTGAACTGTGGAACATCCAAATGATCGGCGCTGACATTACCGGTTATACAACTAGATTCCAAGAGCTTGCACGTCTTGTGCCCCACATGGTGACTCCTGAGAAGGAACGTATCAAACGATACCTTAAGGGTTTGGCACCACAGACCAGAGGAATGGTGATGTCCTCCAAACCGGCTACTTTTAGGAGCGCAGTAGATCTGGCTCAAAGCTTGACTGATGACGCGGTCCTAATCGAAACTCTGAAAGCTGCGTCAGGGAAGAACGAACCCAACCGCACTAATGCGGGAGAATCTGGAAATAATAAACGCAAATGGAACAACGAGGGTAATGACCGTCAGGGTCAAAAGAACAGGAACGTGGGAAACACCCGAGCCTACGCCGCGATCGCCAACACAGAACCGAAACCTTATCTAGGCAAGAGGCCTAAATGTGGAAAGTGCGAGAGGCATCATGAGGGTGAATGCACTATATGTGGTAAGTGCAGCCAGTGGGGACACCGAGCCAACGCATGTAGAAACAACCCTCCCACTCAAGCAAACCCTGGGCGACAAAACACTGGCTGTTTCGAGTGTGGCGAACCTGGGCACAACCGAAACCAATGCCCACAGCTCAACAACCAAAACAATAACAACCGCAATAATAGAAATAACAATCAGAACAACAACAACCGCATGGTCAACACAGAAAACGCTCGCGGACGCGCATACATCATAGGGGCAATGGATGCACAACCAGATCCCTACGCCAACATTGGTATGTTTTAACAAACTATTACGCTTAAACGTTACAATGTCGATTCAAACCTAACACTTGGTAAACTTTGACCACTTATCGAACACACCACTTATCAAACTATACCGAGGGTATACATGAACCGTTAGAACTTTGTGGCAACATAGAGCGCCACGCAAACTATTATTATTATTAACGACATGACTTTTCGGAAAACATACGCGACGGGCGTTCCGACTTGATTTTAAATCTCGGGACGAGATTTCTCTAATAGGGGGAAAATGTAACACCCCGCAATTTCGACATAATTATAAATGTTACTTGCACGTACTTTTAGGCTAATTCCCTAACTTAGAGTGAATTCACAACACATTTTAGAGATAAGTCTAGCAAAGCCTAACTAGTTAATACGTGTAGTATTACTTATTCGTAATTACATACAAAACGATTGAAACAACGTGACAAAAATATACGACTTTTGGTGAATAAAATTAATTAATAATATGAAATTATTAGTTAACATTAACGTCTTTTAAATATTATTTTGTTAATATTTAACAAGTATTTCGTAAATTGAAGCAAATTCGAGACATTTCTGTAATAAAACAAAGTTGTAATTTTACAACTTAGTTAAATTACTTTTATAAAGATATCTCAACTAAAATATATTCTAAGAATGTATTTAAAATTTACCAATTTAAAATAAACTAAAATTTAACGATCGAGAAAACGAACACGGGTTAAAATACCACAATTTGGGACTAAAATCCCCTCCCTTTGTTGAACAAAAATCAGCCCCAAACACCCCACTTTCCTTTTCATTTCATTTTCATCATCATCCTCTCATCTGATTTCTCTCTCTTTTCAAAACCTACCACCACCATCTAAAAACCACCAAATACTACCATTAAAACACCTTAAATCACATAACTCATTTAGAGAAAAACGACCACGACAACGAGATCTACACTTCCATCTTCTCGGATTTTTACGGTGACAACCTTGTAGGAACCCGACAATCCCGCAAACTCTTAGATTTTGCTATTTTCTTTAATATCTCTTGTTTATAATACTTAATATATCATGTTTTAGTGTTCTTAACAACCGAAAATGTCCAAAGTTGACCCAAAACTCGTTTTCCTCAAATTTTTCGTCGAACAGCTCATTGTGTCGCACGGGGCCAAAAACAGTACTGCGACACAAGCTTTTGTGTCGTAGTACCATTTCTACATCGCACTATGCGACACAACGTTTTATGTCGCACAATTCACCCTACGTCGCATACTTGCGACACAACTGCTTATGTCGCAGCATTTGCGACACAAATACTTACGTCGCATCAAATTGCGGTGGGTCGAGTTGCTCACCAATTACGATTGCAAAATCAAATACTATCTGGGTAAGACAAATGTTGTTGCCGACGCCCTCAGTCGAAAGGAACAAACGAAACCACTTCGAGTCCGAGCCCTCAGTATGACCATTCACAATGATCTAAACGTTCAGATTCTCACTGCTCAACTCGAAGCTCTCAAACCCGATAACCTCAAAAACGAAGCCTTGCGAGGCATGGATAAACAATTCGAAATCAAACCTAACGGGATTAGGTATTTCTCAAACCGAATCTGGTTACCCAGTTTTGGAAACCTGCGAGACTTGGTGATGAATGAAGCTCACAAGTCCAAATATTCTATCCATCCTGGATCCGACAAAATGTATCACGGCATCCAAGATTTTTATTGGTGGCCGAACATGAAAGCTGAAATAGCCACATACGTCGGCAAGTGTCTCACTTGCTTGAAAGTCAAAGCTGAATATCAAAAACCTTCTGGTTTACACCAATAGCCCAACATTTCTGAATGAAAATGGGAACAAATTGTCATGGACTTCATAACCAAACTACCAAAGTCATCGAGCGATTGCGATACCATTTGGGTGATCGTCGATCGTCTCACAAAATCTGCTCATTTCCTAGCAATCAAGGAAACCGATAAAATGGAACGCCTCACACGAATCTACATCAAAGAGGTTGTTTCTCAACACGGTGTTCCAATCTCGATTATCTCAGATAGGGATAGTTGTTTCACATCTCACTTTTGGTAATCACTTCAAAAATCATTGGGTACTCGTCTTGATATGAGTACCGCATACCACCTCAAACCGACGGTCAAAGTGAACGAACAATTCAAATACTGGAAGACATGCTACGAGCTTGCGTAGTTGACTTTGGTGTAAACTAGGAAAAACATCTACCGTTGTGCGAGTTTTCTTACAACAACAGTTATAACACCAGCATTAAGGCTGCACCTTTCGAGGCACTCTACGGTCGTAAGTGCCGCTCACCTATCGGTTGGACCGAAGTGGGAGACAATCAACTCACTGGTCCTGAAATCATTCATGAAACTACTGAAAAGATCTTCGAGATCCAAAACAAACTCAAAGCCGTACGTGATCCTCAGAAAAGTTATGCTGACGTGAGATGCAAACCACTCGAGTTTCAGGTTGGGGATCGAGTGCTACTCAAAGTTTCACTTTGGAAAGGTGTCATTCGTTTCGGTAAACGCGGGAAATTGAATCCCAGATACATTGGACCATTCGAGATCCTCGAGAGGATAGGTCTAGTGGCATATCGATTGCAGGTGCCACCCGAGCTCAGCAGCGTGCATCCCACTTTTCACATTTCTAACATGAAGAAATGCATGTCTGATGAGACACTTATTATTCCACTCGACGAAATTCGAATCGATGACAAACTTTATTTTGTTGAAGAACCCACCAAAATCATGGACTGTGAGGTCAAACAACTCAAACAAAGTCGTATTCCCATTGTCAAAGTCAGGTGGAATTCGCGGCGTGGGCCGGAATTCACCTGGGAATGGGAGGACCAAATGCGGCTCAAGTATCCTCAGTTATTCACTGACGCTACTTCAATCACGACTTCAAACTAAATTTCGGGACGAAATTCTCCTAACAGGGGGAGAATGTGACACCCGCTAAATTAGGACTTGTAATTAGTGCCTAATCAAGTGTAATACATGTAATTAGTTCTGTGTTAGGCTAATTAATGTATCAATATATATATATATATATTTAAATATATACAAGTATGCGATTTGATTAAATCGTACAAGTTTCAGATCAAATGCAATTCGATTCAATTAATACGGACGTTGGTGAACAATTCTATTAAATAATATGACATTATTTAATAACTTTATTTTATCCAAAATATTATTTAGATAATATTTCAACTCAAATTCGTATCGTACAAACAACATTTACGTGATTAAAATAATAAACGCGCGAGCAATCGAAACAAGAATAAGTTATATTTTATAACTCAAGTAAAAGTATTTGATGAAATACTTCAACAAAAACATTAATAAATATTCATATTTTAGAATAATTATTTATACGATTAAACGATCGGGGAAACGAACACCGCATGTGTAACACCCCCAAATTTAATGTTGCGCGGAAGCAAGCTTTGGGTGTTACTAATCAATAATCAAGCACCAAAGTATAGCAAACGACTTCTAAATGAAATGTTTGTAAAATAGTTACATACCATTATAAAATAGGGTTTGAAAACATAATGTTTTTGTTACAAAAGTAAGGTCCTCTAGAGTCCGCGTACGTAACGGGAGATTCTGTTACATAACCAAAGTTACAAAAGATAATGCTAAAGAATCTCCATTAATGTAGTTTGGAAATCATGCGACTCTAGCTAGTAATCCTGAAGTAATCCAACTCCGTATGTGTACCTGAGAATACATGCTAAAAAGGGTCAACCAAAATGGTTGGTGAATCTCACAGGTTTGTAAGTAAGTAATAGTTTGAACACAAGATTTTTATCAGTTGTGCCCGCAGGCGTAAATCAAGTATCTGCAACCAAGCAAATAATAAGTAAATATGTATATACCGTTGCCATGAGCTCATAGTCGAAGCTTAACCCGCAAATCGGTGATACAACCAAGTACCGTATAGTGCCCCCGCGAGTGCCCAATCCAAACACTCGTACGAAACAAATAATAGTCGCCCGTTTATACATAACGGTTCGTGGTAGTGCTACTACCCCGGGCGGGGAGGGTCAGTCCCTAATGGATCCATTAACTAATATTCGCGCTTAAGTCCATAACTAACGAAACTATGATGGAGGGACTTCAGTGGATTAGTAAGTAACTCATGCAAGCCCGTATATGAAAAGTAAGTAATTTAGCACTTGTGTTCAAGAAAACGTAAGCAATGTATCTCACCCCATAAGTAAAACAGTAAAAGTGGGGTTGTAAGACTCACCTGAGTCAAGCAAGCAAGCGTTTAACTTAATAAACGTAAAGTCTGAAAGCAGTAGTAATCCGTAGGTTCTGCGAACCCGCAACCTTCTAATGCCCTAAGCATATAAGGTTGTATAAGGGAATGTCTCAAAAGATCATTCATGCTAGTTGTCCACTCAACTAGTAAATGTACAAGTATCCGTTTTGTATTTTTGAAATCGTTTTGTAAGTAATTGTGGCCCGTTGGTGACGAAGGTGTAATAATAATTCAAATATTATTATTATGTAATTCATCGTATTTGTATATCTTGTATGGCATATACAATAGTTGGTTATTTATAACGTGACGTGTAACCGTCGTTCGGATGTAAGTTCGTACACGTTCAAGTTGTAGGGTCGTATGAAGTATAGTTGTTGTATGTATTCAATACTTAGTATATAAAGTATTTTTGAGTTCCAGTTTCATGCGACAATAAGGATTGTCGTAATTATTTTTGCGACAATATAGATTGTCAGATTAATATTCATGCGACATTAGCATTAGTGTCGCAGTATGTGATAAACCAAGATCGATCTAATAAACTTATTAGATTAACACAAGTTTTGAATTATTACTGAGAAGTTGCGGAATCACACTCAATAATATTATGAAGATCAATAATAAAATCACTAAAACAAAGTTACTATCAAAAGCTTCAATCTTATTAATAATATAAGACGAATACACTGAACTGTATTAGGGTTACAAAACCTTGAAGCTGCATAAAACTAATGTTAACCTAATCTAGGTTTAGGATCTCTATTTATATTCCATAGAGTCCTGCTAAACAATCTCCTATAATCATGGAAACAGTTACACTCCATAATTATTCAAACTTTATTTTTTCCGCCTATTCTATACATAAACAGTGTTAACTACCATAACTATACAAACAGTGGTATTTCCTATAGAACAGTGTTAACACTTGTACAATTTACTAGACTTACCAACCAACAGTGGTAACTAGCCTAAACAGTGTTAACTGTTGTAAACCAGACTAACAGTTGTAACACTCAAACAGTTGAAACTATTACTAACAGTTGTAACTCTTGTCTTCACTTCAATCTTCGATAACAGTTGTAACTCTGAAGACAGTGGTAACCATTAACACTAACAGTGTTAATACCAGTAGTAACATTAACACTAATAGTGTTAATGCCTTGTGCATTCTTCAATCAACAGTATTAGTAACAATATTACCATCAATTCCCAACAGTATGCGACCCTCAGATGGTTATGCGACAATAGCTTAGTGTCGCAATATGATTCACGGATGATTATGCGACAATGGGCTATTGTCGGACACTGTTCATGCGACAATGGTAATTCACGGATTTCGTTCATGCGACAATGGTATTAGTGTCGCAGTGTGCGACATTCGGTTGTTTATGCGACAATAGCCTAGTGTCGGACACTGTTCATGCGACATTGGAGTATAGTGTCGCAGTATGTGATTCTTGGAATGTTATGTTCTTCCAGATTTTTAACCCGATAAACTTCTCGGTTTGGAGCATTTCTAGTCCGATTTATACCTAACCAAAAATCACACATGAACTCATATATGTCTAGTTTATTTCTGCACTTTATGGTAGTTTTATATGTTCATTTACTATTTTTAACAAAAATACTTTGAATAGTGGTCAGAATTGGTCTAAAACAAACATTCATTCAAAGATTGATTTATACGTAAAAATACGGACATTTCTAGAAATGGTCCAAGAAGAACTTTTTAAGGTTAACAAAATATTTGAGGTTTTGGCACTGGTCTCATACGTTTTGGTGGTCTAGAACTCAAGGTATGGTCTCAAGAAGGAGGTAGATATTTCTGTCCGCCGGAACAGTACTGCGCACCTTAACGGAAATATTATTCTAAAATAGTAAACTAAGTCGATATGTCACGAGATTGATGGCGTTGGAAAGCTAACATCACAGGACACATTTTAGGCTTAAGAAACATCTATTTTATTTAAGATATGAATTTTATAAAAATCGTGGAAGTTGACCAACTTTCTGAACAGAAAGTTAGAGTAGGGTTTCGAGTTGAAAACTGCGTTTCGGTTTATGTTTTGGACATGTAATCGTTAAGTGGTCATTATAACAAATAATTATATGTTTTCCAAGTAAATAAAATGAAAGTTCAAGAGTTCTTACAAAGAAACAATGAAGAGGTGAAGAAATGAAGCCGAAGACTCGTTTACCGCGTTTTCTTGATTTCCGGCGTGGCGGCTCATGGTGGTTGTATGGTGATGCTATGGTGGTGTGTGGTGGTTGTTTTTGGGCTGGAGATCAGTGAGAAAGAGAGAGAGAGTAGGATTTAGAGAGAGAGACAAGAGAGAGAGAAATGGATGGAATGGTTGATAGAGTGATGATTTTGAATGGAGTGTGGAAGAAGTAAAGAGAGGAGGAGGGAGTCAAGGCATGGGGTGCCATGTCTTGGCTGCAGAATTTCGTGGGTGGGACCCACTAGGTGAGTTTGTACATCATTTCCTCAAAGTTGTACTCCGTGCGGTGATCGTTTACCCGTTCGTTTCGACGTTTATTTAGGCGTTAAACGTTGTTACGCGTATTTAACTAGCGATTTAAAACCCGATATTTTAACTTGAAGTAATACTTATTATTACTTAGAAACATTAATAAAAATTTTATTGTGATGTGTCGGTAGTGATTCGCGGAGTCGTGTTACGATTAATAAATCGTGTGACGTTTAAATTAAACGTTTTTGTTATTGGTTTGAAATACGATACTTCAAATAAATACTTACCATTCAAGATGATATATTTTAATTTATGAAATATATTTTGTCGTTTATTTGATTGTCGAGCGCGTTTTGCGCGTTTTTGGTCGTTTCTGAGCATTTTATACGATACGAAATGCTTATGAAATAGTATCGCAATAATATTTGGAAATAAGTATGTTTATCAAATAATTTCCCATTATTTAATAAATTGCGTTCACCAACGTCCAGTTAAGTCGGAATCCATCCGAGCAAATCGTGTAATATCAATTTATTACGTACGTGTGTATATTCAATATACGTTACATTACAAGCAACTTAGTTCTATTTCAAACTAATTGCAAGTAATTACAAGCAAGCTTAGAGTAAATTAATACGCCTAAGTACGGGTTGTCACAGCACGGAGTGCAAACGCGGGGGTTATAATTTGGGAGATTTCGTCCCCTAATTCCCCCAAAATCTGCCCTAATCCCCCTCCCCACTCTCATTTTCATCATTTCCATTTCTCTCTCTTTCTTACTTTTCTCTCTTTTCTCTCTAAATATAACCACCACACCACCACCATATACAACCACCAATTACTACCACCAAACGGTCTTGGATCGTCACACTCGTTTACAAGAAAACGTTCCCCTCGTCGTGATCTACATTTTCCTCTTTTCGAATTTCTCCGGCGTTAAGTTTGTAAGTTTCCAACAAATCCCGAAACCCTCCGATTTTACTTTTTTTTACTTGTTTGTGGGTTATTTAAGCTTAAAATGTCCAAATATGGGTTGGGTAAAAGTTTCAAGTCAAACGAAAACCGGAAAACACCTTTTCGGCTCATTTTCCGGCCAACAGCTCGTTATGTCGCAGAGGCTCCAGGCCACCTGCGACATAAGCTCTTATGTCGCCAAATCAGGTCTTATGTCGCATATAGTGACATAAGCCTCTATGTCGCACTACATCACGGATATTGCATGTAGCGACACAAATGGTTATGTCGCAATAATTACGAACATCGCATATAGCAACACAAAACACTATGTCGCAAAACTTATTCCCGTCGCACATAGCGACACAACACCTTATGTCGCATTAAACTGCGGATGTCGCACTTAGCGACACAAGCCCTTATGTCACAGTCATGATCTGCGACACAACAGACTATGTCGCACTTAGCGACACAAAGCCTTATGTCGCACCTAGTGTCGCATAAGACAGAACCTTGAAAACATGGATTTTTGCTAAGTGTGAAACTTATGTAATTTCAAACACTTATACGATACGACTTTTTAAACACATCGGAATACGTTTTTGAACATGAACACTCGAAATCATAATAATAATAATGAGATTATTATTACAACCAATCACCAACGGGACGTACACGTTTTCAAAACACAATCCAATTAACCAATTCGTAGTAACTTGGACAATTTAAACAACCAAATCGTAGTAATTTGGGTAATCCAATCAACCAAGTCGTAGTAACTTGGACAATTTAAACAACCAAATCATATTAATTTGGGTAATCAAATCAACCAAGTTGTAGTAACTTGGACAAGTTAAACAACTAAATCGTAGTAATTTGGACAAGTCAATCAACTAAATCGTAGTAATTTGGACATTCTAGTTGGACGAACAACTACAAAGGTAGTCTTTCGAGATACCTACTCATGTTTATAACCATCGCATGTCTTGGACACCCTCAGGTTACAAGTCTTCAGACATCAATTCATAGCTAATCAATTCAAGTTTATTTCGATAAACACTCAAGGCTCAGGTGAGTCTCATAGCCCCTATTTTACAGTTTTCATCAGGGGTGTGATTACATTGCTCGTTTTATTTTACAATATGAACGCAAGTACAATACAAATCAAATACTACATGAGTTGTTTTCACTAATCATTTCAAAGCTTTCCACAACATAGTTTGGTAATACATCTGTAGCGTGAATGTTAGTATATGATATCATATAGGATTGACATTCCTCGTCCGGGTTAGCACGCACCAACTGGTCAAACGGACGTATTAGCATTTGGGAAGACGAGTGTAGATTAGGCACTTGTAGGAGGCACTCAGTTGGGTTTCCTTAATTGGACCTGACACTCAAGTTAAGCTCAGACTATGTGCTCATGGCTGTATAACTTTTATTTTGCTTAATTGCATTTTAAATTCAATTAAATGTTGCGGTTCATACAAATATGTGTTGACATACAAACATGTGAGCTCACCAGCGTTTCGCTGAACCATTTTAGCATGTATCACAGGTACTCAACAGTAGGTTGGACTGCCTAATCAGGATTCATTAGCTCGAGTCTCCATTCAATCAATCAGAGATTTAGTTGCATTATTATATTTTGTATAAAGTAATTATGTAATGTAAATCTCTCAATTTCAAAGAACTGGGCTAATGTAAACAATATTTTTGATGTAAACTTTGGTTTTATCAATACAATGTAAAACGACACATTTAGTGGTCGTTCATTGTATCTTATGTGTTGTGTATATTGATTAGTCGCGCCCCAACCCGATTCGCTTTCGCAACCTGAAATTGGGGGTGCGACAGATTGGTATCAGAGCCTAAGGTTATAGTGAACTAGGTTGCATTTAGTGGGCCTAGACTATGACCGTTAGGCAGTATTCCTTATTAAGTATGATTAGGTTCAGTGACTGCCTTGTATTGATTTAATTTAACATAGCCTGATCAACTATCTACAATTAAAAGAATATGATGTGGGATCTGAAAGGAGTCATGACTGAACAGGATACATTAGTTGACTCTGACCACGAGAGAACCGGGACTCAGACATGTCTGTGTTAGACACTTTAGGCTATTACATATATAATATAGCCTAAGATATGGAGCGAGAGCGAGACCTATCTATGTATATATATATGTATGTATATATATATATATATATATATATATATATACATACATAGATAGGTCTCGCTCTCGCTCCATATCTTAGGCTATATTATATATGTATTATATGAATATAGGCCTCATTCTTTCTAACGCTTTGTCTCAGAATGGCAAACACATCACCCAATTCGTCACGCTCTCATCCGTATGGATCACGAAACCCAAGGGTGGCTAGGAGGAACACCAGGTTGCCTCAAGCTGACCCATACCCCACTCACTTCACTTTGTCGGACTTAGCCACTAGGCTGCACCGACACGAGCAACGAATTGATACAATGGATATCGAACTCCAAGAAACCAACGAAAACTGGAGACTCACATCGCTCGAACGTATCAATCAAGTCTTCGAAGATCACAAAAATACCATCAACCACATGGACACCCTTGACAACCGTCTGGGTGAAACCATCGAAACTATGGGGTTGTCCACAACCAAGTGATTGGCAACCGAAACGAAATCTCCATCCTACAATCAAGGCTAAATCAGTGCGAGACACGTCTAAGGGAAACCGAAGACGCCCTCCGAATGGTTAGCAGAATCTGTAGACCATCTCACCGCACTGCTGCCACAACTCAATCTACGTCAGGATTAGCTTAGGCTAAATCTGTACTTTAACATGCTTTCGTAGGACCTATGTAATTCGACTGGATGTAACAATTCTCGGCACCTTTTTGTTAAAAATCTAATCCTGTAACTTTTGGGTCACGTAACTCGAAATTGTCTGTAATCGTTTAACATCGTAATATCAATCGATAATTTCTCTCGACTATCTTACATTGTTAATTTTCACTTTGTGATGTTGTATATAACCCTTTTAATATATGTACATCTATCGAATTTTCATTCTGGTACAACTTCTCATGTGCCTCTTGTTTCTCTTGAAGAATCATGCCGCCAAAGAGGAAAAGTTACAGTGATGCCGAACTTGCTGCTGTTGTATCTCGAGCAGTGGCCGATGCTTTGGCTGCTCGGGATTCACCTCGAAACTCTTGAAGTAATGACGAAACCCCATTCAATACCCCTGTTATCAAACCTTGCTCTTACAAGGATTTCCTTAGCTGCAAACCACTCTACTTCAAAGGCACGGAAGGTGCTATTGGCCTAATAAGATGGATTGAACGTATGGAATCCGTCTTCAACCTCTGTAACTGTACGGAGGATAACAAAGTCAAGTTTGATGCTTACACCTTTCAGGAAAGTGCACTTACATGGTGGAACACCCACGCAAACTCTGTGGGCATTGAGTTAGCAAACCGACTTCCTTGGGCTGAACTGAAGAAAAAGCTTAAGGAAAAATACTGTCTCCAAGAAGAACTGCACCGTCTGGAGGAAGAATTCTGGAACTTGACAGTGCAGGGAACCGACATTGCTGGATATACCACCAAATTTCAGCAATTCGCTTTGTTATGCCCGGGTTTGGTTGATCCAGAAAAATATGCATCAAAAGGTACATCCGCGGCCTCCCGGAGAATATCCAGGGGAACGTCGCCTCATCAAAGCCAACCACTGTGGAAAGTGCAATCCGGCTGGCACATGAACTCATGGCCATGGTTGTCAGCCGTGAGACATCCAACACATCCTCCTCCAACAACAACAAACGCAAATCGTCTGAACACCACAACAACCAGAACAAGAAATCTAATGCCATCCAAGTTTACACTACCAATTCTGAACCTAAGCGTGGATACACTGGGGACAGGCCATACTGCTCCAAGTGTAACTACCACCACGATGGTCCATGCAGTACTCTCTGCAACAACTGCAAGAGGTACGGACACTTGACCAAAGATTGTCGAGCCCCTAAATCCAACAACAACACCTCTCACAACAATGCCAACCAACCCAAATCCTGCTTTAGATGTGGGGAAACGGGACACTTCAGAAATGAATTTCCTAAAAACAAGAACAAGAATAAGAACAAAGGCAACAACAACAACAACAACAACAACAACGCAAGGGGAAGAGCGTTCGTACTCAACTTCAGGGATGCCCGTCAGGACCCGAATGTGGTCACGGGTATGTTCCTCCTCAACAACTTATCTGCTTTTATTCTGTTTGATACTGGTGCCGAAAGAAGCTTTATCTCTGATAAATTTTATCCACTGCTTGACATCACCCCTATTGCTCTAGATGTTAAGTACACTATAGAACTAGCAAACGGTTAACTCATAGAAACCAATAGTGTGATACCTAATTGCACCTTAAACCTAGCCGACGAAACCTTCTCAATCGATCTTATACCTGTTGAAATTGGAAGTTTCGATGTCATCATTGGTATGGACAGGTTGTCCAAGCATCGTGCCGAAATCATTTGTTACGATAAAATCGTACGCATTCCTCTCGCCGTCGGTAGAACCTTGGTCATACAGGGGGAGACCGGTGGGACGAGACTCAACATCATATCTTGTCTGAAAACTCAGAAATTTCTGAGAAAGGGTTATCTAGCAATCCTCGCGCATATCATGGAGAAAAAGTCGGAGGAGAAGCGACTTGAGGATGTGCCCATCGTTCGAGACTTTTCAGAAGTCTTTCCCGAGGAACTACCTGGTCTACCACCACCAAGGCAGGCTGAGTTCTCAATCGACCTCATGCCAGGTGCCGCACCTGTGGCTCGAGCACCATACCTCTTAGCCCCATCCGAACTATAGGAGTTGTCCAACCAATTACAGGAACTCCTGGAAAGAGGATTCATTAGGCCAAGTTCTTCACCTTGGGGAGCTCCGATCCTATTTGTCAAAAAGAAAGACGGTTCTTTCCGAATGTGTATCGACTACCGAGAGTTGAACAAGCTAACTGTCAAGAACCGGTATCCACTTCCCCGTATTGATGACCTGTTTGACCAACTACAAGGATCGAGTTTTTATTCAAAGATCGATCTCAGGCCAGGTTATCACCAACTACGTGTTAGCGACTCAGACATTCCGAAAACCGCTTTCAGATGCCGGTATGGGCATTACAAATTTCAAGTGATGCCATTCGTTCTAACCAACGCACCAGCCGTATTCATTGATCTTATGAATCGGGTGTGCAAGCCATATCTCGACAAGTTTGTCATTGTCTTTATTGATGACATTCTCATATACTCACGAAACGAACAAGAACACGCACAACATCTCAAAACCATCCTAGAGCTACTTAGACAGGAAGGGCTGTATGCTAAATTTACGAAGTGTGAGTTCTGGATACAAACTGTTAAATTCCTTGGACATGTCATCGATAGTCAAGGAATCCATGTCGATCCGTCAAAAATCGAGGCTATCAAAGACTGGCAATCGCCAACCACTCCGATCAAGGTATGCCAATTCTTAGGATTGGTAGGGTACTATGGGCGATTCATTAAAAATTTCTCGAAAATAGTTCAACCACTCACGACGCTGACTCGGAAAGATAAAAAGTTCGACTGGACTGATAAACAAGAGTCAGCATTTCAACTCCTGAAACAAAAGCTCTGCAGTGCTCCTATTCTATCATTACCCGAAGGCACCGATGACTTTGTGGTATACCGCGATGCTTCTCATCAAGGTCTCGGTTGCGTGCTGATGCAATGGGACAAAGTAATTGCTTACGCTTCACGACAGCTCAAAATCCATGAAAAGAACTACACCACTCACGATCTTGAGCTTGGAGCTGTCGTTTTTGCTCTCAAAATCTGGAGACATTACCTCTATGGCACTAAGTGCACAATCTTTACCGACCACAAAAGTCTCCAACACATATTCGATCAGAAGGATCTCAACATGAGACAATGTCGGTGGGTCGAGTAGCTCACCGATTACGATTGCGAAATCAAATACTATCCGGGTAAGGCAAATGTTGTTGCCGACGCCCTCAGTCGAAAGGAATGAACGAAACTACTTCGAGTCCGAGCCCTCAGTATGACCATTCACAATGATCTAAACATTCAAATTCTCACTGCTCAACTCGAAGCTCTCAAACCCGATAACCTAAAAAACGAAGTCTTGCGAGGCATGGATAAACAATTCAAAATCAAACCTAACGGGATTAGGTATTTCTCAAACCGAATCTGGTTACCTAGTTTTTGAAACCTGCGAGACTTGGTGATGGATGAAGCTCACAAGTCCAAATATTCTATCCATCCTGGATCCGACAAAATGTATCACGACATCAAAGATTTTTACTGGTGGCCGAACATGAAAGCCGAAATCGCCACATACGTCGGAAAGTGTCTCACTTGCTCGAAAGTCAAAGCTGAATATCAAAAACCTTCTGGTTTACTCCAACAGCCCAACATTCTTGAATGAAAATGGGAACGAATTGCCATGGACTTCATAACCAAACTACTAAAGTCATCGAGCGATTGCGATACCATTTGGGTGAACGTCGATCGTCTCACAGAATTTGCTCATTTCCTTGCAATCAAGGAAACCGATAAAATGGAACGCCTCACACGAATCTACATCAAAGAGGTTGTTTCTAGAAACGGTGTTCCAATCTCGATTATCTCAGATAGGGATAGTCGTTTCACATCTCACTTTTGGCAATCACTTCAAAAATCATTGGGTACTCGTCTTGATATGAGTACCGCATACCACCCTCACACCGACGGCCAAAGTGAACGAATAATTCAAACACTGGAAGACATGCTACGAGCTTGCGTAGTTGACTTCGGTGTAAACTGGGAAAAACACCTACCGTTGTGCGAATTTTTGTACAACAACAGTTATCACACCAGCATTAAGGCTGCACCTTTCGAGGCACTCTACAGTCGTAAGTGTCGCTCACCTATCGGTTGGACCGAAGTGGGAGACAGTCAACTCACTGGTCCTGAAATCATTCATGAAACTACTGAAAAGATCTTTGAGATCCAAAACAAACTCAAAGCCGCACGTGATCGTCAGAAAAGTTATGCTGACGTGAGACGCAAACCACTCAAGTTCCAGGTTGGGGATCGAGTGCTACTCAAAGTTTCACTTTGGAAAGGTGTCATTCGTTTCGGTAAACACGGGAAATTGAATCCCAGATACATTGGATCATTCGAGATCCTCGAGAGGATAGGTCCAGTGACATATCGATTGCAGCTGCCACCTGAGCTCAGCAGCGTGCATCCCACTTTTCACATTTCTAACTTGAAGAAATGCATGTCTGATGAGACACTTATTATTCCACTCGACGAAATTCGAATCGATGACAAGCTTTATTTTGTTGAAGAACCCGCCAAAATCATGGACCGTGAGGTCAAACAACTCAAACAAAGTCGTATTCCCATTGTCAAAGTCAGGTGGAATTCGCGGCGTGGGCCGGAATTCACCTGGGAACGGGAGGACCAAATGCGGCTCAAGTATCCTCAGTTATTCACTGACGCTACTTCAATCACGACTTCAAACTAAATTTCGGGACGAAATTCTTCTAACAGGGGGAGAATGTGACACCCGCCAAATTAGGACTTGTAATTAGTGCCTAATCAAGTGTAATACATGTAATTAGTTCTGTGTTAGGCTAATTAATGTATCAATATATATATTTTTGAATATATACAAGTATGCAATTTGATTAAATCGTACAAGTTTCAGATCAAATGCAATTCGATTCAATTAATACGGACGTTGGTGAACAATTCTATTAAATAATATGACATTAGTTAATAACTTTATTTTATCCAAAATATTATTTAGATAATATTTCAACTCAAATTCGTATCGTACAAACAACATTTACGTGATTAAAATAATAAACGCGCGAGCAATCGAAACAAGAATAAGTTATATGATAAACCAAGATCGATCTAATAAACTTATTAGATTAACACAAGCTTTGAATTATTATTGAGAAGTTGCGGAATAACACTCAATAATATTATGAAGATCAATAATAAAAACAATGAATACCAAAATTACTATCAAAAGCTTCAATCTTATTAATAATATAAAACGAATACACTGAATTGTATTAGGGTTACAAAACCTTGAAGCTGTAGTAACATTAACACTAACAGTGTTAATGCCTTTGCATTCTTCATTCAACAGTAGTAACAGTAGAAACATCAATATCAATTCCCAACAATCTCCCCCTAAACTTAATCTGTCCTCAACAGTATTAAGTTTCTCTATATTCTTCATGTTGACCTCTTTCAAATTCTTTCAAACAATCTATCACTGATCTCTATGCCTCCTCTCATACTCTTCTTTCTTGTGAATCTGATTCAATATCATATATACCAAATTCTCTGCCAAATCGTTGTTGAATGAAACAAATAACTTGGCATGCTTTAAGCTTCTCAACAAACTCAGACTCATATCATATTCTCTGTCTGTTAACATCCAAAGCATAGTAGCATCATCCAATATCACTTGATGAACATCTGGATTGCTGTGATATATCCATTGTCTTACTGTCTGAAAAGTGTTGAACTCAAATGTAAATCTATCTGGTTCAAACATCATTGAAATCCATGACCAAGTACACAACTCATAGACACTATCAAACTTCTTGGTACTTAAACCTTTCTCAGATCCAATCTCATACATCCTAACCAAATCTTCCCTTGTAAGCACCTTGATCAACTCCTTAAAAGACCTCCAAAATGATACAGAAGTATCTGCTCTTTCAATTCTGATTTTCTCACACTTAATAGGAATTGAAAATTGTTCAATAGACCAATCAATTATTCCAGGCAAGTTGTCAGGTGGAAGTTGTACCTGAAGAGGTTGCACCACAATCACATCATTCAAATCAACTTTATTTCTTGGTAGATCAGGAATTGATGCATATTCCTGCCTTAATTGCTCTTTAAGCTCAGCACTCAGTCTTTCTCATTCCTTTTCTTTTTCTATTTCTTTCTCAATCCTTTCTTTTTGTTTCTTTTTCTTGATAAACCAAGATCGATCTAATAAACTTATTAGATTAACACAAGCTTTGAATTATTACTGAGAAGTTGCGGAATAACACTCAATAATATTATGAAGATCAATAATAAAAACAATGAATACCAAAATTACTATCAAAAGCTTCAATCTTATTAATAATATAAGACGAATACACTGAATTGTATTAGGGTTACAAAACCTTGAAGCTGCGTGAAAACTAAGTTTTCCTAATCTAGGTTTAGGATCTCTATTTATATCCCATAGAGTCCTGCTAAACAATCTCCTATAATCATGGAAACAGTTACATTCCATAATTATTCAAACTTCATTTTTCCGCCTATTCTATACATCAACAGTGTTAACTACCACAACTATACAAATAGTGGTAATCCCTATAGAACAGTGTTAACACTTGTACAATTTACTAGACTAGTATACCAAACAGTGGTAACTAGCCTAAGCAGTGTTAACTGTTGTAAACAAACTAACATTTGAAACTATTACTAACAGTTGTAACTCTTGTCTTCACTTCAATCTTCGATAACAGTTGTAATCTTCTGATAACAGTGGTAACCACCACTGATAGTGATAATCTTTGAAGACTTGAACTAACAGTTGTAACTTGTGAAGACAGTGGTAACCATTAACACTAACAGTGTTAATACCAGTAGTAACATTAACACTAACAGTGTTAATGCCTTGTGCATTCTTCAATCAACAGTAGTAACAGTAGAAACATCAATATCAATTCCCAACATTATATTTTATAACTCAAGTAAAAGTATTTGATGAAATACTTCAACAAAAACATTAATAAATATTCGTATTTTAGAATAATTATTTATACGATTAAACGATCGGGGAAACGAAGACCGCACGAAGCGCAAACGCGGGGGTTAAAATTTGGGAGATTCCGTCCCCTAATTCCCCCAAAAATCTGCCCTAATCCCCCTCCCCACTCTCATTTTCATCATTTCCATTTGTCTATCTTTCTTACTTTTCTCTCTTTTCTCTCTAAATATAACCACCACACCACCACCATATACAACCACCAAACGGCTTTGGATCGTCACACTCATTTAGAAGAAAACGTTCCCCTCGTCGTGATCTACATTTTCCTCTTTTCGAATTTCTCCGGCGTTAAGTTTGTAAGTTTCCAACAAATCCCGAAACCCTCCGATTTTACTTGTTTTTACTTGTTTGTGGGTTATTTAAGCTTAAAATGTCCAAATATGGGTTGGGTAAAAGTTTCAAGTCAAACCAAAACCGGAAAACACCTTTTCGGCTCATTTTCCGGCCAACAGCTCGTTATGTCGCAGAGACTCCAGGCCACCTGCGACATAAGCTCTTATGTCGCCAAATCAGGTCTTATGTCACATATAGTGACATAAGCCTCTATGTCGCACTACATCACGGATGTTGCATGTAGCGACACAAATGGTTATGTCGCAATAATTACGGACGTCGCATATAGCGACACAAAACACTATGTCGCAAAACTTATTCCTGTCGCACACACAAGCTTTTGTGTCGCAGTACCATTTCTACGTCGCACTATGCGACACAACGTTTTATGTCGCACAATTCACCCTACGTCGCATACTTGCGACACAACTACTTATGTCGTAGCATTTGCGACACAAATACTTACGTCGCATTAAATTGCGGATGTTGCAGGAATGCGACACAAACCCTTGTGTCGCAATTGAAACCAATGTTGCCCATTGTGTCGCATAAAACAGAAACTTTACAAATAATTTTGCACTATGTGTCAAACTTAACCGGGAGCGTATACTTACACACGATACAATATACGAACTATACAAACATTACAAACGCACTTATCTTCTTGAAATTGTGATTTCGAACTATTACCAACGAGTCGTATACACTTTCAAACTTCAAACATAAGCATCGAACAAACAATTGGTCATAACTTGGTTGTATGAACACCAGCATAGATGGTTAAACTTAGACCTCCACATACTTATTAAATCTCATACGTTTAGGGCGTTAGGAGATTTCGACTAGACTTCTTGGGCTTTAGGCTTTGCTAGCACTCGAACATACTTAACTCAACATGTGAGTTCACAGCCCCTACTTTTACTGTTTTAACTGCTTTTGAACAGGGGTGAAAAATATAGTCAACGCTTTTGCTATGTGAGCAAACTTTTATATAACTGTTGTGATATACATTGTGCTAAATATTTGTGACTGCGTTCAAACGATTATAACTATTATTTATGAAATGGGATTTCATACGAAAACTAAATTGGGAATACACTGGAGAACGACCAGTCACACACTCTTTTACAAACTGACTTTTATGAAACAACATTTTCATAAACATCTGAAAAGTCCCTACTTCTTGGGCACACACCCACACAGAAAGTCCCTACGTCTTGGGCACACGCACAGCAAGTCCCTACTTCTTGGGCACATTTATACAAGTCCCTACGTCTTGGGCAAACAGAAAGTCCCTACTTCTTAGGCAAGGTGCCATCCTACGTCTTGGATGAAGGCTCTACTTCTTGAGCAGACGGGTCCTACGTCTTGGATGCCAGTCCTACTTCTTGGACACAACTTATACAAGTCCCTACGTCTTGGGCACATAGAAAGTCCCTACTTCTTGGGCAATGATTTAGGCCCTACATCTTGGGCGCACTTGAGAAGTCCCTATGTCTTGGGCAAACGTTTTAAATTCCTACTTCTTGGGTAAACTAATAGGATATTGCTTTCCTACGACACGTGAACTGTATATTGGGTAACATCCCACGATAACTACTTTTGGGTAACATTCCACCACAATTATACTTGAATAAGCATTCTAAACGAAACTATTTGACATTTAGGCCAACAACCCTACTCAAACTTGGTTCAACTATTGCAAACATAAAACCTGTGAATTCACTCAACCTCGTTGTTGACTTTTACTATGTTTTTCAAGGAATTAGCTGCATGTAAGACATCCTGCACACATGGAACATAGGAGACCCACGAAGGAATAGGATGCCAACTTTTGACAACTGGATTTCTTTTATATAACTAAACTGTTTAGTCATATTTACGAAATCTACTTTTGTAACTTAGTTACTTTTCAACTTATACGATTCGATGAATCGTAAACTTTGTAACTATTACTTTTGGCATCTTAATATATATATGTTCTGTTGTAATCATATGCTCTGATACGTGTGCATGTACCTTATTATTGTGGCAACCCCAAATTATGCCAATGCTTCCGCTAAACAAAATCACCGAATTTGGGGGTGTTACACATAACCCCTATTTTCCTGCTTTTACTCAGGGGTGTGATATACTGCTCGTTTTTTTTTACTATATGAACGCAAGTACGAAATCAGACAAATAATACATGAGTTATTTCACTAATCTTTTCAAAGCACTCCTCAGCATAGTTTGGTAATACGTTGTAGCGTGAATATTAGTATATGGTACCATATAGGATTGACCATCCTCGTCCGGGTTAGCATGCACTAACTGGTTAAACGGATGTATTAATATTTGTTCAGACGAGTGTAGATTAGGCACTCGTAGTTAAGCTCAGACTCATGTGCTCATAGCTGTATAACCTCTTTTATTTTGCTGTTGCAACTTAAATTCAATTAAAATCTTGCGGTTCATACGAATATGTTTTGATATACAAACCTGTGAGCTCACCAGCATTCGCTGACCCATTTTAGCATGTATCACAGGTTCTCAACAGTAGGTTGGACTGCCCAATCAGGATTCATTACCTCGAGTCAGCATTCAAATAATCATAAATTTAATTGCATTATTATATTTTGTATAAAGTAATTATGTAATGTAAATCTCTCAATTCAGAAACTGGGCTAATGTAAACTATACTTTTGATGTAAACTTTGGTTTAAATCAATACAATTGTAAAACGACGCATGTAGTGGTCGTTCATTATATATCTTATGTGCTGTGATTATTGATTAGTCGCGCTCCGACTTGATTCGATTCCACAACCTGAAATTGGGGGTGCGACAGTGAATCCAAAATCCACGCAATCCAAAAATGTTGACCGTTAGAAGTCAAATAATTTTTGCAAGTTGACCCTTTAGGGTTTTGAGGTTTGTGGGTCAAAAACTAGTCGATCCAAACTCGACCTATACTTTTAATCGAGTTGAGTTGTCCAACCATACTCAGGTAACCGTTAATTTAATAGGTTTAACATGTTTTGGGTCAAACATTATTAAACGTCTTGGTTTATTAAATTAGAAAAAAATATTTAAAAGCTTAACTACTTATCAAAATTTTCTGTGTTGTCATGTTAACCCAAAAACCTACTTCCGTATTGATGGGTTTACGGGTCAGATTTAATCGGTTTCATGTTGAATTTTAGTTTGTGTCAAAAATTGAGAACTCTAATTTTTGTGGTAGAAAAAGAAAGAAAAAAATAATAAATTTATTTGTCGTCATCATCATGTATCTTCTTCCTCATCTCAATATTTCTAATGCCAGAGAGAGAAAAAGCAAATCCAGTATTTTAGGGTAAATAAATTGTCTGTCTCGATCTAATCATTCATAAAATTCAACAAAAAGAAAAGGAAAAATCATCACATTGATTGATTCGTTAACAAAACCTAATCAAAAGGACAGACCAAACTAAACCCTTGCTTATTATAAATTAGCTAAAAATCATTAATCAGCAAGTGAAGTGACTCCCTCACATACATACGACATACTGATCATCCATGGATTCATCTTATGCGATGAGATGGGTTGGTGATAGTTGATGATGAATATGTCGTCGTCGTCGTCGTCGTGTTATTCGGATCTGGTAATTGCTGTTAATAATAAATATAGAAATAGACGACCAAAATCATCCTCCCCTTCCCTCTGCTCCTCTTCCTCAAAATCATTTGAAAATTCTTCTTCTTCTTTTCCTTTAACAACAACAACCACCACCACCTCAAATCGCAATCAAAAACACCAACACCCTACCCCTGCTGCTGCTATTATAAATAACAATTCTGGCGTCTTCCAGATGACTCTTTTGCACAACAACTACAATAGCCAACAACAGCAACCACCTCCCGAGGAGGAGACTACTAATAGTTTGTTGGACGCGGCTACTACTACAGGTACCATTCATTTTTCTAACTCAGCTGCCATATCTTTAATTGATATTATACAGTATATACACTATATACTTACTTAATCCATCTATGTAATGAATGACACCTATTAAGTGGAGAATTAGCAGAGCAGAGCAGAGCATACCTGTTGTAAACTCTCAATCCTTGTATTTTCTATTTACTTCTTTCATTAACAACTCTCTTATTATTATGATTATTAGTAATTAGTATTACTATTATTTTATTTATATCTATTATACTTATAAATAATTGATTCCTAGTGCCATCAAACGGTGGTGGACAAAAGAATGTGGATGATGTTTGGAAGGAGATTGTGAATACTAGTACTAGTACCAGTTACTGTAAGCAGGAGGTGCCTGACGAGATGATGACTTTAGAAGATTTCTTGGCTAAGGCAGCAGGTGCATCAGATGAACATCAAGACATCAAAATCCCGTTATTACCAACTCAGAGATTGTCAAGTGGACCCATTTTCAGTATTGATCAACATCCAACAACAAATGTCAATGTCGTTGGATTTGACGGAGGTAATAATAAAAGGAGAGCAATCTTGGAGCCATTAGATAAGGCTGCTCAACAGAGGCAAAGAAGGATGATTAAAAATAGGGAATCTGCTGCACGCTCCAGAGAACGCAAACAAGTAATTCCCAACATTTCATCTGTTGTTTTTTTTCTTTTCTTCTTCTTCTTCTTCTGCTGCTTCTTCTTCTTCTTCTTCTTCTTCTTCTTCTTCTTCTTCTTCTTCTTATTATTATTATTTTGTCTGTGCTTCTTCAGGCATATCAAGCTGAGCTGGAATCTTTAGCAGTTAAATTGGAAGAGGAGAACCAGACGTTGTTGAAAGCAAAGGTTTTCTTCTTCAAACTGTCTATCCCTTTTTTACTTCTCATTGTCTTCACTAAAAAGCTCGTTATTAGCTTACTCGTGTAACTTTTTGGCTTTTTTTCAGACAGAGCAAACTAGAAAGAGGTATAAACAGGTATGCAACTCATTTGTTCCTATAAAGCTTTACTAAGATGTTCATCTTTGTGTTAATTGCTTACTTCAAACACAGATACTATTGCACTTTATAAAACCTTGGCTAACACCCGTCTATGTAATTTGAGCTGAAAAAATTACCTAAAATAGAAATGAACTATTGCCTATTTTTAAATTCTAAGAATCAACCAATAAAATTATCAATAATAAAACCAACTATCAATCGCATCATGATTCTAGTAATATTATACATGACACGTCATATATTTCAGATTTTTGAGGTAACATATTACTAGAATTATGATGAAATTGATAGTTGATTTCATTTATTGATAAGCTTGATAGTGGATTTGTAGAATCTTAAATTAGCCAATAGTTCGTTTCTATTTAGGTAATTGGCGCATTTGAGTTCACCATTCTGCATTCATTATTTCATTTGACATCTCTTAAAGACGAACTGATTGTTTGATGTATTGCCTTTAAGAATATATAGAGCTCACTTCATTAATAGAGTCAAAATGAAGGCTATATCACATATACTAGTAGCCATGGGCTGCAGAAATAATGTATGCGTGATAGTTAATCTTCTAGCTTTGTCCAAATAGTCACATAAGTTTTATATTAATATATATTAAGACATTACCCATTAATCAAGTTTAGCCCCGGTCAATCAATACTGTTGTTATTATTTTCTTAATTTTAAGTCTGAAGACTCTTCGCTCAATCAATTTAATCAAATAAGGTGATCCATACTCACAAAGAATGAGTTAGCAAATACTCCGTAATAAATATAGATTATAGATAATAATGAAGAGACAATATATTGGTTAATTTTTATTTTTAGCAATGAGTTTTTGCATTTCTACTCTTTACATTTATATTATATCGTGCTCCTTTGTTGTCAATAAACGAAGTATGTGGTTAAACGTTGTTTTATGTTTCAGTTGATGGACACCATAATTCCAGTCACTGACAAACGAAGACCAACAACATATGTGCTGAGGAGAGTTCGGTCCATGGAGTGGTAATTATCTATTCCAATAGCTACCACACAATTGTCATAAAATTCCAGTTTTGCTAGAAATGAGGATTTGGAATATTGGGGCAAGCACGACTAGCAACCAACATCTTTTGAATCAAGTGTGTTGTCTAATGGGCATTGCAGTTTGCAAGGGGTAAATATATTAGATGTTGAAAAAAGATGAGAACTGCCAATCACATTTAATTTTTCCCTCTTGTTTCACTAAAGATTAATTTGGACCCAACTTCATGCGAAGAAACAACATTGCTTGAGGTGCGGTCCTTGGGAAACAACATTGCTTGAGGTGCGGTCCTTGGGAAGGGTCGCATCTAATTTTTTTTTTTTTTTTTTACTTTTTGAGAAGTTTGTTCATTGAAAAGTGAGATTATTGTACTTTTTCGACTTACCAAACCTTTGTCATTACGAAGATTTTGACCTTATGAGAGTCGCAATGGATGCCCTCCTCATTGTTTGTGATATGAAAAAAGTAGATGCTCTTTCCGAGAATAAATGTCATCCTTACTATATTTGTCCTAAAAAAATTTCCACTTACAAAATATAACAATAAAAAACCATTAAACTTTTAAATTTACACTACTCATTTATTACTCTCAATAAACTCATTTCATAAATATATGGAAAATGATTTTCCTTCTAATAAATATTCCTAAAAATCCTCCTAACAATTATCGTAATATGTGTCAATCTTTTTTTTTTTCAATATTCAATAATTGATTTTTAATATTAAGCATTGTTCCTAATATACCCGTTATAGTTAATTATGGAAAAACTAACACATTACCAACTTTTTCTTCTCACTCTCGATGTACATTATCAACGATTTTTTTAAGAGCATTCCCAACGGGCTCGTCGGTTAAACCGACGGACGAGACACCGATGGCACCGGTCCGTCGGTTGTCTCGTCGCTTCTCCTTCATTGGCTCACCGACGTGGTGTCGGTTTGTTTGTTTTTCGGATGGAGCGAGTAAAACAAAAAAAAACGTTAAATCTAAAAAAAAAGGTGACAGTCGGTAAAAAGAAACGGTAATAAAGCCATTGGGTTTTTTTTTTAGAAAAAAAATCTAAACTTTTTCCTATTTAAACACCACATTCCATTCATTTTACATACACCAAAAAAACATACATTCATCATACAAAATGTCAAAAAACACCAATTCGAAATCCAAAACCAAATCAGAACAAGATGAGCAAGAGCAAGTTGGTAACGATATGTGGCAAAACTTGTTAAACAACCCGACACCCAATCAACCTCCCATTCAAACTCCACTTTCAGGATTTGCTAATTTCGCACCAATGGCAAATCCCTATTCCTTTTCACCCAACGACCCCCGAAGGAATTACCAACATCCCGGGTGGTACCAAAACCCTAATTTCCACAATCAGTTGATTAGTCACCAAACACATACTACGGAACTACCTCCTCAAACCCGCTCGGGTACCAACAAACACCTTCCCGTCACTCACAAAACACACCAAGCCAAACCTTCGTACCCGAAAGTGAACACCAACACATACTAGAAAGTTCGGACGAAACCGAGTCCGGGTCCAAGGCCGAACCCGAGACACAACCCGAGCCCGAGATGGAAAGGGGGGGGGGGGGGGGGGGAAGAAGGCCGTCCAACTAAAAAGGGTTTAAGTTAGGTGGACCGACGACGAAGCAAGAATCTTGTCAAACAGAATCATGATATTATGTAAGCATTCTATAATTAACCCCTTCTAATTTAATCTCCTTCATTCAATTATATAGTCTAACTACCAAATAACATTCTATAATTAACCCCTTCTAATTTAATCTCACTCATTCAATTAAATAGTCTAACTACCTAATAACCATTGATCTAATTTCCTTTAAATGTCCATGTAATAAGTTCCATTAAACATGCTTAATTTACCTAATTACCCCTAATTAAAAATCATTCAAAACCTCTCAATTATGCAATTAATTTGGAAATCATCATTAACTTTTTCACTACCCCATTACTAATTTACGTTGATTTATTGGTTTAACTTTTAAAGTGTTAAACTTTTAAACTTTGGATGATTAAACTATATAAACTTATATTGGTAAAATCGCTATAAAGATACGTTTTAGAGGTTAAACTATTAATTTTTTAAATATAATATCGAAATTCACTTGAAAGATTGAATTATAAGGAAAATTTGTTTAAGGGTTAAAAATTCAGTTTAATAGAAATAATTAAATATTACATCATACATCCTACTTAAAGGAATTCAATCTATATTTCATAAATTATTTATATATATTTTCAAATTGTAACCCTGCGAATTCCTCGGGTTATATTCTAATATGTAACTAATTGAAAACATAAAAAATTAAATCTCTATATCTCTATCTCTATCTCTCTCTATATATATATTTATAATAAACTTGAAATTATGTAGACTTTCTATAATTAACCCGTTCTAATTTAATCTCACTCATTCAATTAAATATTCTAACTACCTAATAACCATTGATCTAATTTTCTTTAAATGTCCATGTAATAAGTTCCATTAAACATGCTTAATTTACTTAATTACCCCATAATTAAATATAATTCAAAACCCCTCAAGTATGCAATTAATTTTGAAATCATCATTGACTTTTTCATCATCCCATTACTAATTTAAAAAAGCAACTTTAATTAATTTCTCAATTATTTAGTATCTTATTACATCTTATACGGTTTGATAACAACATACGATTTTTAATTAGCCGGTTATTATAAACATGTTATTAACTTTTCACTTTCATATATATATATAATTTATATCTATCTGAAATATGTAGACTTAAACTCTTTTATTTTTTATTTACTTATATTATCTCTCTTCCATCTATAATATTTTAAGAAAGACTAAAATATATAGATTTCTTAATTGTAATCCTACTTGAAATAATCTTGATCTTTTGCTTTGTTAATCACCATAATAATTACCCTTGATTATTTTTTACATATTTGTTAAAGCAATAAGTGACATGTTAGTTGTTAATATCATTTTGTTGCCCCTAATTAAATTAAATTTATTGAGAAAATAATCAATATTTACATTTCAAAATGAGAGTATTCTATATAAGGATAATTAGTTAACGGATTAATAATATCACAGATGCTAGCTATGAGAAATTATTGGTCAACTTATTTTCAGGATATTAATGCTTAAAAAAATGTACATAGAGATTACATGGACAGATTCATTTTCCCTAATACGTAGTATTACATAGAAGACTTATCTCTAAATAAATATGATTACATGCAGATATAATCTTGGTCAACTTATTTCTATCTTATTTTAGTTTTTTATTTATAGCAAGTATGTAATTAAGTGGTCACCATAAACGTCAAATATTGAAATGAACTTAGGTACTATATACATCTTTATTGGATCATGTTTACAAATAGTTTCAATACTGATTTTTATTTATTTGTAATTTTATTATGTCACTTGTGTGAGCAACGCATTCATAGGATGATAAATTTATGGGTCGAATATCGTTAATAATCTATTATTCATCATGACTAACTAATTTTTAAAATTGAGAAAGACTACTACTGTACACATTTGACTACTTTTTAAATTAATTATTGTATTCAATACAAAACTTAAAAAATGAGTGGACTTTTCTATATCATTGCTGAATACTATCTTTATTAATTTGGTAACACAAATTTACAAATTGATATTAAATCTCCTAATGGTTACCTAAAAAAAACATAAGAAGCATTGAGTTTTAAAATTATTCTATTTGTTAGTTTGTTACCTTTACGAAGATGACTACAAATCTACACATCTTTAGCATCTTAAATTCAAAAGTTAGAATTTAAGTTCCAATTCTTAATGGCATAACTCATTCATCATTAATTTTCAAACGTCATTGTGATTATTATGATAATCAATTATTCTGATGATAATAATATGCATATCGACATTTTTTTTGCAGGTTAGTGTTGATGGTGTTTGAAAGTATACGGTGAAGTCGGTGGACCAAATCAAGTATTTGGCTTTAACGGTAAGTTTTCAAAGAAAAATTTCATTCATTTTTAGCGATAACCCATCTATTTATCTACTATTTGTTGTCAAATCTTTCATCTATATGTATATTTCTAGATTTGCTGGTTAATTGATCTGCCTGAAATGTCATGAAATTTTTAGTGTAGACCCTACAGTATCGTTCAAGTAGTGTACAAACTTGTGTAACTCCAATGGTGTTTGTGTTGTCGGAAAATGTCACCATATTATCAGGTTTTTTACTATAAGTTTTAATTTTTAAGATTCTAACCATTCATGTTTTTTTAAAATTATTTAGTCATTAAAATTTGCGTTGATTTATTAGTTTAACTTTTAAAGTGTTAAACTTTTAAAATTTGGATGATTAAACTATATAAACTTATATGGGTAAAATCGCTTTAAAAGATGCGTTTTAGAGGTTAAACTATTAATTTTTGAAATATAAAATTGAAAGACACTTGAAAGCTTGAAATATAAGGATATTTGTTTAAGGGTTAAAAATTCAATTTAGTAAAAATAATTAAATATTACATCATACATTCAACTTAAAGGAATTCAATATATATTTCATAAATTATTTATATACATTTTCAAATTGTAACCCTTCAAATTCCGCGGGTTATATTCTAGTTTGTAACTAATTGAAAACATAAAAATTAAATCTCTATATCTCTATCTCTATCTCTCTCTACATATATTATATATATATATATATATATATATATATATATATATATATATATATATATATATATTTATAATAAACTTGAAATTATGTAGACATTATATAATTAACCCGTTCTAATTTAATCTCACTCATTCAATTAAATATTCTAACTACCTAATAACCATTGATCTAATTTCCTTTAAATGTCCATGTAATAAGTTCCATTAAACATGCTTAATTTACCTAATTACCCTCCTAATTAAATATAATTTAAAACCCCTCAAGTATGCAATTAATTTTGAAATCATCGTTGACTTTTTCATTATCCCATTACTAATTTAAAAAAGCAACTTTAATTAATTTCTCAATTATTTAATATCTTATTAGATCTTATACGACGTGGTAACAAAATACGATTTTTAATTAGCCGGTTATTATAAACATGTTACTAGATCATAACCCGCAAATTTGCGGGCTATTTGTATACATTTTATATGAATTTCGAATGCATATAGTGGGTCGAAATGGATAATCTATTATAATAAGCGGTGTCACATACATATGGTGAGATATCCCGTGTATATGTTCAAACTCATTGAAGGGAAGATAATTTGGGCTTGCTTATAGCTTGTGTTTAAATTCCGACTACTGTTTTGAATGACCTAGGTCGAGTCAACGGGAAGTAGATCTCGCTACATGTATAAAAGTCATACGAAAACATTAATTGATACCATACTTTTATCAACATTAAACTCCTACAATCCTACACAATTATATCGATTATCTTTATTATCGTAGCTACACTATACATAATAACAATAAAACAATTTTATATCATCAAATGAAGGCTAAAGAAATTAATATCCGGGTTTGTGATGTATCCATTCACCAATTGACTTCCTTCAAGGAATACTTACATACTCAAACTACCTGGTATAGAATAATAATTGAAAACCATAAATTATTCTTCCATCAATTGATAATCACGGCATAAAGCAACCCACTATTCTCCATTTCTCCACTATATGCATAGCCATCTCTGTCGTACTCGATGTAGTTCAATGCATAAAGCCCATGGTTTGTGATGATAACTATGAAATTGTAAACAGTGTGGTCACCCAACTGGAAGAATATTGGTGGAACCACCTACGCAAAATTCAAACGATGTTGTTTACTATATCATTCAATTAGTGCATGGTACATATAGTCTAAATCCCTACTTTTAAGAAATTAAAGATATTATACTGGGTGTGGATGAGCTGGTCCTTTAAATCTCACCAAAAACGTTGGTACATTTTTGATCGTTACCAAAATTACTCTTCATTCTCCGATCCTGATAAGTCGTAGTGAGTTGCGTACCATCTATATCTCCTTGATGGATGAAGTGTATATGAAAACTATTTCATTTCATGTTGTTACGAACGTCTCCTTTCTGTTGGTCCCAATCGAGTTGCCACATGTTTTTGTCCACCATAAATCTCACCATTACATTCTAAATCCTTCTGGTTTCGATCGTTGTCTCCGTTGGTGACATCACTAACATGATACAATTAACTATCCTAGGCATCTGTGAAGTTCCAGCTGGCTCTGCTTCATCTTCTGAAGAATCAGTCTCGATTGTCGGAGCATCATCATAGAGTTCATCAGAACGCATCTCCTCTTCTTCAATCTCAACATCATCATTGATCTCAAATTCAGGCTTCATGAGATGTTCGAAGTCTTTACACATGGAATCTTTTGTAGAACCAAAAATGATATCGTCGACATACACCTGTACCAGTAACAAGTCATCTCCGTCTCTTTTTGTGAATAGAGTTCTATCAATACTACCTCTTTCGAATCCATTCTTAATTAGATGAGTGGCAAGCCTCTCATACCACAGTCTTGGTGCCTGATGCAAACCATACAATGCCTTGTTGAGTTTACAGACATATTCCGGATGCAAAGGATCTTCAAAACCAGGAGGCTACTTCACATAAACATCAGTATCAACCAGTCCATACAGAAAAGCGCTCTTCACATCAAGCTGATAAACAATAAATTCCTTGAAAGACGCGAAGGCCAAGAAGATATGAATCGACTCCAATCTTGAAACAGGAACGAAAACCTCATCATAGTCCAAACCCTCTACTTGATGAAAGCCTTGAACTACTAGCCGTGCTTTGTTTCTAATAACAACCCCTCGATCATCTTTCTTGATTCTATAAACCCATCGAGTGCCTGTAGGATGTGCACCCTTAGGTAATGGCACCAATTCCCAAACATGCAGCTTTTTGAATTGCTACAACTCCTCTTGCATTGCTTCAACCCAGTGTGGATCTTTCAAAGCATCTTCTGTCCGTTTAGGCTCCACCTGAGATAGAAAGCACGATTTGACCTCAGCGGCAAGACATGCAAGAGAAACAGACTCAGAAGAGTCAGAAGGGAATGCAAGATTTTCATCAGCGATAACTTGACTTCGTGTCTGAATCCCCTTATCCAAAGGAACGATAATATTCTCCATTGGATGGTCCTTATTGATACGAGAACTTGGAATTTCGTCAGGAACAATAACAGAGTCCAAGTTTGTGAAATCGGCTTCCTGTGCCGAATCAAAATCCCCCGTATTCTCAAGTGGTTCATCTTGATCATCAGACAACTTAGGAATATCAGTATATGTTTCTTGATTTCTTTTTGATGATTCATGAACATCAGCATTGGGTTGAGAAGGTGGTAGAGTAGCAGAAGCAGTCGGTGTCTTTGATGTTGATGGCTGTGAAGTATTGGAATTCAAATCAAGGCCATGGAGCAGTGTGACCACCTGATCAACCTCATCATCTTCATTAGGAAGATTAAATGAGTCAAAAATTGCCTCATAATTAAACAGATGTGCTGGTCCCTTTCCCTCCGGATTTTCAGAATATCGAAAGCACGTGACTTCAAAATGTTCTTCCATGCGCTTAGTTGCCAAATTGTACACACGTTTATTTGGAGAGTTATTTGAAAAACCCAAAAATAAACCTTCACTAGACTTTGCTCCAAATTTAGCAACTCTCTCTTTTGTGTACATAATAGTGCAGGGACAGCCAAAAGGTTCAAGAAACTGTAGCGAAGGTTTCCGATTATTAAGCAACTCATAAGATGTTTTAATGTGCTTTTTAACCACAGCAACTCTATTAAGAATATAACAAGCAGTATTAACCGCTTCAGCCCAGAAAGAGATAGGCAGCTTGGAGTCTGCCAACATTGTTCGTGCAGCTTCAATGAGTGTCCTGTTTTTACGTTCAGCAACTCCATTCTGTTGAGGAGTACGAGCAACACTGAATTGATGATCAATGCCTTTTCTTAGACAGTACAACTCAATTGTTGAATTCTTAAACTCCATCCCGTTATCCGATCGCAGTTTCTTGATTGACAAATTGCACAGGTTCTCAAGCTTATCAAACAAATAAGTGAGAATTTCAGGAACTTCATCCTTAGTAGATAAGAAAAACACCTACGAAATGAGAGAATAATCATCAGTTACTACCAAGCAGTATTTAGAACCTCCCATACTCTTCTTACTTACTGGTCCAAAGAGATCCATATGCAATAGCTCCAATGGACTTGAAACAGAGTTCACCACTTTTGACTTATGGGATTTCTTGTGCTGTTTCCCTTTTTGACAGGAAACACAATGATCACTAATTCCAAAGGATTGCTTCGGAACTCCACGCACAAGATCATGTTGCACCAAATAGTTCATCTTTCGGAAGTGCAAGTGACCCATACGTCTGTGCCAAAGTAGTGATTCTTTTTCAGGAGCTCTAGAAAGTAGACACGTATGTTGAGTTGTTTCAACAGTCTTCATATCCAGAATATATGTGTCTTTTTGCCGAGGTGCCCTCAGTAGCACCCAATCCTCAGGAATAACATATCCTGGTTTCAAAATACAGCACTCAGTTTTGGTAAATGCCGTAGTGTACTCTTTGTCGCACACTTGTGATACACTGAGCAGATTGTGGGTAAGCTGTTCCACAAAGTTAACTTTTTCAAAACTCACTTGCCCATTAGTGAGTGTACCCTGTCCGGTTATAACTCCTCCTTTAGCACCAGCAAAAGCAACGTATCCCCCATTGTAATCTTTAACTTCGGATAGCAGAGATAAGTCGTCTGTCATATGTCGCGAGCAACCACTATCGATATACCATCTACTATTTTGAACTGCTTCAGATTGCTGCGATATCACAAACATAAAAATCAATTAGTAAGGGAGACCCAAGCCTTTACAGACTTGGGTAACCCAGTAGCATCATCCACAATGATTACATCAGTCAGAATTTTATTTTTTAGCAAATTGAAGTCATTGCCTGATGTATCATTGTCAGATGAAGAGTCAGAACATGACTCCTTGATCTTCCAAACATTTTGAGGTTTGGTTGGTTGCTTGTTAACAATATTGAGCTTATCATGTTTAACTTTGTTTGGCTCAATACTGTTATTCTCAGAAGTAGGTGGTGGAACTGCAGAACCTCTCACAGATTTTTTAGAAAAATTTTGAGATTGTGAGGTTCGTGTATCTCCCCTACGACCATACTTCTTAGCAAGCAATGGGCACTTACTAATCAAATGACCTTGTTTCTTACAGTAGAAACATGATCGTGTTTCAACACTGTCATGAGATTGAGGTATGAACCTTTGAGCTCGGCCAAAAGATGGATGTGCTGAGCATGTACACTGATATGTACAAGCAGAAGTTGAACCTTGTGAATAATTTTTAGAAGATTTTTTAGTAGATTTGTGATTATCTTGTTGAAAAATCTTCTTTGTAGGTTCAGCCTTGGCTTTACCTTTCATTTTATAAATCTCATCATAACCTTCACTGGTGAAGATATGATGGTCATTGGTTACATTCTTCCTTTTCAAATAACCATATTCTTCATCGGATATATCCTCAATCTCAATTTCCTCCCTCAAACTGGCTGGAGGAATAGATTTATCACTAAGTTTCGCAGACTTGGAAACTTCAATAGGCTTAATAGGCTCAGCCTTAGTTTCCGGTTTCTTAACAGATTCATTAGTCATGGGCTTAAAAGGCTTAGCCCTGACATCAAGCTTCTTAATGGAGTCAACCTTTTGAGCCTTTAATTTTCCAGGCTCACTAGTCGATGCCTTAACTGGCTCAGGCATACTAGTTACAGGTTTTTGAGACTCATCTTTAACATTTTCAGCCGTATCTTCCTGATCAGACATGGGATGATACTCTGTTGGTGGTGGGACATGGTGAAAACCAAGTCCTACTTTACCAAGCTCAGGCCTACTTATCTTTACCCTAACTGGCCTAACAGGTTTTATATATACTTTAGGAACAGTAGGTACACAATCTTTGATGATTTCGTGTTCAGGCATAGGAAGATAATCTTTTGGAGGTGGGATATGGTGATAACCAAGTCCTGCCTTACTTTTAGTATCAGTCCTTTGTTTCTGAAGAATTTCATCAAAGACGAGAGAGGAAGTTGAAAAGTTTGATAGTTTACGATTCAAAGTAAGAACTTCAGCCTGGGAGTCAACAAGATCCTTTTTAACGAAAGTTAGCATATCAACATAACTTCCGATTTCATCTTGCTGTTCAATTTTTTTGGCTTTTAATTCTTTCTTTTCTTCAAAAACAGCTTTTAATTTCATTTCCGATGCCTTATAGCTTCTTTTAACATTTCATTATTTTCTCTTAATTGCGCGATAGTAGCATTAAGGCGTTCGTTGTCCTCTATACACCTGTTAAACTGGTTAGTAAGTTTAATGCATGAAACACAAGATAAAGGTTCATCATCTACCTCATGAACCTCGGCCATGAGAGCTGTGTTTTCTTCTTCATCATCAGCTGCATCTGGCCAGCTGTTGTCCCATGGAGTCTCAGTCAGCATCAAAGCAGCTGACACCATAGCTTTCTCTTCAGCCTTAGTTGGAGAAGGTTTGGTAAGACCCGAAGGTGGAGTCTTATGCTTCTCACATTCACGAGCAAAGTGTCCATAATTCTGACACTTATAACACTTCACCTTGCCTTTATTAAAACCCAAGCCTTTTTCACCTGGATCATTCACAGAAGTTCTCCCTGATTTCTTCAAGAAGTTTTTTACCCTTCTTGTCAGCATCGCCATGTTCCATTTCAGGTCTAACCTTTCCAATTCCTCTTGATCAATTTGAACAAAATCTTCATCAGTAAAATCACCAGCAGAGGCTAGGAATGCCGAAAAAGTGGAGGAATACTCTTCACTAGATGACGTTCTTGAACTTTGAAAATAGGTACCACCTGATGGAATATTTGTAGTTGCATTTCCACTAGCTTTGCTAGCGATATATGCGGTACCCGTAGACTTACTTGATGATACTGGATCATCTACACCATACAGCTTTGGATTTTGGAGATGGGAAGTGGCCTTGGTCTCCTTTCTCTGCATTTCAAGAAGCTCTGCCTCAATGTGACCTATAAGATCTTCGAGCTCCATATCCATGATATCCTCATCTCTTTCCATTAAAAGGACACGAGTATGCCACTTCTTGGGAAGTGAATCAAGAAGTTTCTTATTCACATCTGTCCTTTCCAGAGTTACACCTCCTTCCAATAATTCTATGACCAATTGAGAATATCTGCTGCACAGATCTTCCAATGATTCATCTTGTAGCATATCGAAGACTTCATACTGTTAATTGATCAAATCAATTTTCTTCTTCTTATACTGATCACTACCACCACACTTCTTCTCAAAAGCTTTCCACAGATCATAAGCAATCTTATGTTGCCTCAATTGTCTCATGATAGGTTGAGGCAATGCCATAGTGATTGCAGAATGAGTTTTTCTTTCCATATCAAATGCCTTACGTTCCTCAGGAGTCATAGATTTAATTGACTTTTCAGGAACTGGGCCATTAAAAACGCCGGTTCTTTGAGGACGTTCATATCTTTCCTCTAAATATATCATCATTTCCGGATCATTGAGACCAACATATGATTCAAAACGTTAACACCAATCAGGATAACTAATTCCTGGCATATACATAGGAGGCTTATTTCCCGATCCAACCTCATTATTCTGCTTTAACATAGCTCCAACTGATTGAATAGAATGTGTTGAAGATGACATTATGAATTACCTGCAAAATAATCAAAGACATAAAGAACAAGCAAAAAGATCAAGCGACACAAAGATTATGTCGCAGAAGATGCTAAGTTCCAAAGTGTCTAGTGACACAAAGGTTGTGTCGCAAAATGATAGCGACGGAAGAAAACCGTGTCTTATGTCGCAAGCTTGTGTCGCAAGCTTGTGTCACCTAAGTGAAGGCTTATGTTGCAAAATTACGTCGCCTACTTAAAGGATTATGTCGCAAAATTACGTCGCCTACTTAAAGGCTTATGTCGCAAACCAGAAAAAGCTTAAGTCGCAAGCTTATGTTGCCTAAGTAAAGGCGTATGTCGCAGTAACCCTAGTCGCGACACAAAAGTTATGTCGCAGCTTGTGTCGCAGAAACGGCTGAGCAGCGGCCAAAAACCCTAAAATCAAAAATTTTCATTAACCTAACAAAAATTCACGAATGGAGGACGAATGATAAACCCAAAATCTTCCAGAAGACTTAAAAACCAAATTTGAAGCACCTTTGTTTGAAGATTTTAACCAAAAACAAGTTGTTTTAACCGAGAAACATATCAAAATGGATTCAATAACGCCAAATCCTTAGATTTTGGCTCTGATATCACTTGTAGGACCCCTATAGTCGGACCTAACTGAACCCTAATATCCAATCAACGTGCGGAATCCAAAGATTGAATATATAAACGTTAAAACGATTAAACAACACAAACAAGAAAATATATTAATACTCAAACAAATTCCAATCAGATTATATTCAATAACTCGAGTACAATATGCTCTCAGAATACCTAGGTTCGTCAACCCTAACAACTGAGTCGAACTCGTCTATTTATACTCAAAACCTAATCCGATCTATGCGACACAAGCTATGTCGCCAAGCTGACTCATGTGACACAAGTTGTGTCGCTAAGTTGACTTATGCGACACAAAACCCTTGTGTCGCCAAAACACAAAATGTAATTAATACAAACATTATAACTAACGTAATTACATATCAAACACATTACAGACTTAGACCAACTGACAGACACACTAAGATGCACCAACACTAACTCCTTGGGATCATCCTCCCCCGAAACAATAGTAACTGACTCCAACTCTAACAACCTAGACTGTAGATTTGTCACTTGGTACCGTCACTCATGAAGTGATGCATCCAGTCATTTAGTGAAAAATTTGAGATTTTTATCGATCTTTTGTGTTGTGATGTTGGTACTCAAATTTGAAGGTAACTGTAACTTAGTTATAACATAAAATAAATAAGATAAAATAAATTTACATATATTTAACGCAAAATTGCAAATACAAAATTAACATATTCTTTTTGGTGACGGAGTTGATTTAATCTGGTTAGGGATCATATCGGAATAACATGCATTTATTAGGAACAGTAAGTGTTATTTCGATCATCAGTATGTTTGTCCACTTTAAATTTACTTGGCATGCTAAAAAACACTTTTTATAAAAATTATTTCACAACGATTATCAGTATATTTGTCCTCTTAAACATGTTACACTCACATCCAGGAGCTAATTTTATTATTATTCGTATGTACATTTCGCTGTGGTTCCCACCATAGATATACATCTTAACTTAAGACATAGACCATGCTTTCATTTACAGAGAGAATATAAGAAAATCAATTTTAAGAATCAAGTCAGCGGTGACAGGTCTGTACTTACGTACAACAGAGTGGCATAGCTAGATTCAGATTTAAGCAAAACTAGACTTGGTCAAACCATTTTGGCGACCTTGTTAGGTATCTTAATTTTAAAGACTTTGCAAGTACTTTGACTTGTGTTTGCTTAATTTTTAAGTATATATTAACAGAAACCAGGTCTATACTTACGTATAACAAAGGAAACTGTCAATATATACCCCCAAATGATATCAAATAAGCTTCTTTCACGAAAATATGTCTAGCATAAGTAAGATATTAAGACTTTTGTCATACATCTAACGGTGTTATACCACTTGAAATAATCAATTTTATATTAGGCTTCTTAAGAGGTCTCAAAGAGTTTTGTGTAACATGTCTACTAATATATCGTATGATGAAGACAATATTTATAAAAGTTGTTTTCAACATGGCAGATAAATCTACTGACACATCCAAGATAAACCTTAAAATTCCATTTTGTGCATGTCACCCGATGTACTATCATATCCCAAGTTGTTTACTGACACAACTTCAACGTCTATTTTAAAAATGTAGCAACCGTGCATTTCTTTAATACTAAAAAGTATAAAGAGTGGCTGTGGCCTATTTTTTTTTATTTTTTATTTTTTATTTTTTTTAAATAACACACATAAAAGTAAGTAAGTTACGTTTTCCAAGTTACAAATTACTTTTTGCTCACAAAGAAGCTTAAACCAATCATGTTGATTAGTTCATCAAATCGAGTACGCGAAAAAGCTTTTGTGAAAAGGTCGGCATTCTGCTTTAGGGTGTCTATGTGGATAAGGTCTATCAGGTGTTTTTCATAGCAATCCCGTATAAAGTGGAACCTAAGTTCTATGTGTTTAGTCTTAGAGTGTTGTACGGGATTGCCTGTGATAGATATGGCAGCAATGTTATCTATGTGAATAGGAGTCATAGAAAGAAGTAACCCGTAATCACGCAGTTGATGCTGAATCCATAGAACCTGAGAGAAGCAACTGGCAACAGCAACATACTCAGCTTCTGCTGTTGAAAGAGAAACTGTAGTCTGTTTCTTGCACTGCCACGAGACCAAGCGAGATCCGAGAAATTGGCATCCACCAGTTGTGGACTTCTTGTCTATGCTGCATCCGCCATGATCAGAATCCGAATAGGCAGTAAGAGCGAATGATTTATCATTTGAATACCATAGACCAAGATTGTTTCTATGTTTGAGATAACCAAAAATTCGCTTTACCGCCTTCATGTGAGACACCTTGGGTTTGGCTTGAAAGCGTGAACAAACGGATACCGCGAACACAATATCGTCGAGAGGCAGTCAAATACATCAGAGAACCTATCATTGAACGATAGTCCTTTTCTTTGCAATCTTCCTCATCTTCAGCAAGTCTAAGGTTGTGATTAAGTTCGATAGGAGTCCCATAGGTTTTACAATTGAGCAGGTCATATCTAGTCAACATGTCTTTGACATATTTTGACTGATGAATATAAATACCTTTTGCAGACTGCTCAACTTGTACACCTAAAAAGAATTTGAGCTCCCCCATCGCACTCATCTCAAACTCAGACTTCATGATCTCCTCAAAGTGCTTACACATTGCCTCATTTGTAGAGCCAAAGATAATATCGTCCACGTAAACCTGCTCAAGTAACATATCTTCTCGATCCCCAGTCTGTTCTTTACGGATGAACAGAGTATTGTCAATGTTCCCACGAACAAAACCATGCTTGATTAGGTGAGTAGTGAGCCTCTCATACCAAAGCCTCGGAGCTTGATGAAGACCATATAACGCCTTTTTCAATTTGCAAACATATTCTGGATGTTCAGGTCTTCAAAACCTGGAGCCTGTTTAACGTACACATCCGTATCCACTTGTCCATACAGGAAGGCGCTTTTAACATCGAGTTGGTTAACACGAAACTCCTTGAAAGAAGCGAATGCAAGGAAGATACGAATAGACTCCAATCTTGCCACAGGATCAAAGACTTCATCATCGTCCAAGCCCTCGATTTGACTAAAACCTTGAACAACTAATCGTGCTTTGTTACGAATCACTATACCCCGATCGTCCATCTTATTTCGAAATACCCATCGAGTGCCAGTTAAGTGAGCACCTTTGGGTAACGGAACTACATCCTAAACGTGTAGCTTGTTGAACTGCTGTAATTCTTCTTGCATAGCCTCGACCCAGGATGGATCTTTTAAGGCCTCATCAACCTTCTTGGGTTCAATTTGGGATAAATGACAAGAATTTATCCGAGCAACCAGAGTCAACATTTGTTGATTTGGATTTTGTTGCACTTGTTGTCTTGTTTGAACTGCAGCATTAGGATCACCAATAATATTATCGATGGGGTAATTCCAGTGTACACGTGTCACTGGGATTACATCCGGCGCAAGTACTAACTCCAAATTGTTCATATCCCCTTCAGTGGCAGGAACAGTTGTAGTCTCAGGAACAGTAGAACTTTCAGGTTGCGCGGGTTGTTGTGGTTCCTCATCTTCTTCATCATGAGCGTTAAAATTGGTGAAGACTGTTTCTTCTTCTTCTTCGGCTTCCTCTAAAGGAGGCATATTGGGATCATCAGGAAAATCTTTTGCATTAATCGTTCCTGAAGTCGAAGGAGCATTCGAAGATTGGGTAATAGGAGATGGTTCGGTTGTAGTAGGTGATGGTGTGGGTGTTGGAGTAGGTGTTGAAGTAGGTGTTGCGGTAGATGTTTCTTGACATAGACTGATGCCATGAAGTAGGGTGACCAACTCCTCCTCTTCATCATCTTCTTCGGGTATGTCGAAAGAGTTAAACACATCCTTATAATTGAACAACCAATCTGGACCCGTTCCTTGAGGAGGATCCGTGTAACGCAAGCATGTTACCTCAAAATGCTTCTCCACCTGGTGTGTTGATTTAATGTAGACTCTTTTGTTTGGAGAATTAACTAAATAACCAAGAAAAATCCCTTCAACAGCTTTATCTCCAAACTTTGAGACTTTTTCTTTTGGGATCATAATTAGACACGGACACCCAAACGGCTCTAGAAACTGCAGAGTTGGCTTACGGTTATTGAAAAGTTCATAACAGGTCTTGTTCTTTTTCTTAACCGTGAGCACTCGATTCAGAACGTAACAAGCAGTGCTGACTGCCTCAGCCCAAAATATGATAGGTAGCTTAGAATCAGCTAGCATAGTCCGATCTGTCTCGATGATAGTCTTATTCTTACGTTCTGCAACTCCATTATGTTGAGGAGTTCTTGGAGCACTGAACTGATAACTCGAGAGTTAAGTTCTTGAATTCAGTTCCATTGTCACTTCGCAGTCTCTTTACCTTTAAGTTGCACATATTTGCCAACTTATCCAACAGGTACACCAAAATATCTGCTGTTTCACTCTTCGCAGCAAGAAAGTATACCCACGAAAATCTAGAGTAGTCATCAGTGACTACTAAGCAGTAGGATCGGCCACCAATGCTCTTAGTAGAAATAGGACCAAACAAATCCATATGTAAGAGCTCCAGTGGTGCAGCAATAGAATTCACTACCTTGGACTTATGGGACTTTTTGTGGAGTTTCCCCTTGTGGCATGAAATACAGTCATCTTTTAGAGCAAAGGAATGTTTTGGAACTCCGTTTACCAAATCATTATCTATAAGAAAATTCATTTTGCGAAAATGAATATGTCCCATCCGTCGATGCCAAAGTAGTGATTCCTTTTCGGAAGCCTTTGACAGGAGACAAGTGTACTCATTTGTACTCTCCACAGTTCGCATGTTCATCAAATAGGTATCGTTTCTCCGTGGCACCGCATAAGCACCCATTCTTCAGGGATAACGAAACCCGGCTTCAAGATCATACATTCTGTTTTTGTGAATGCTGTGGTATAATCCTTATCACAGACTTGTGAAACACTCAGCAAGTTGTGAGTGAGTGAGTTGAGCCACATAATTCACATTCTCCAAGCTAACTCTCCCATTAGTTAGCATTCCCTTTCAAGTAATCGTTCCTCCAGTATCTCCAGCAAAGGCAACATGTCCTCCGGCGTGTGGTTTAACATCCGTCAGAAGAGACACATCTCCAGTCATGTGTCGCGAGCAGCCACTATCCATAAACCATTCACTATCTTTAACATGTTCTGACTGCTGCAACACATAAAAGTAAGGAGATTAGTGAGAAACGGTGACCCAAGCCTTTACAGACTTAGGTCTACCAAGGTCATCAACAATAATCACATCAGACAGAATTTTATTTTTCAATAAATCAGAATTTTCATCTAATGTGTTATTGTTGATGACGGAAGAGTCACTAGCAGACTCCTTTCTTTTCCAAACTTTAGATTGTTCGGAAGTTGGTTTGGGAGCAATGTCGGGATTTTGTTTTGGCAAAGGTTTTTGCCCAACATTACTTTGCTTTTCAACAGGCTTGGGAGAGTTGGAATAACGCCTAGGTGGTGAAAATGAATTTCTATAAAAGGAAGTTCTAGGCATATCTCTCCCATAGCACTGATGAGAAAGTTTGGGACAATCATGAATTAAATGTCCCTGTTTCTTGCAGTAGAAACAGGAACGATTCTCAACAATCGATTGAGGCTGAGGATTTACGGGAGTAGATGGTGAGGCAGCTTTAGAACAAGCACAGTGTGTGCAAGTTTGAGAAGATGTTTGCCTCGGTTGATTAGTTGAGGTTGAAGGTTTTTTACATGAAACTCTTTCATTGTTCACATTTAAGTTATTTTTCAAAATCTTTACAGGTGTCTGTAAAGTTTGAGTTTTCTCATTTAAAACCTTTTTCTTGCCTTTATCATTTTGTACTTTAAGGACAGTTTCATTCGTTAAAATCACCTTTTCTGGTTTGACCTCAACCTTCTCAACCTTAGGATACTCCTCATCAGTAATATCCTCAATCTCAACTATCTCCTCAACACTAACTGGAGATACAGCTTCAGACTTAACAAACTTAGGCGAAGGATACTCTGGCCGCTTGGTTTTCTCCTTTGCCTGTTTGTTTTGCTTAGTTGCCTTTGACTTGATACCATATAACAATGCATAGTCAACAGGAATCTCTTCAGTGCCTTCCTTAACAGGCATAGGATAGTATTCAGTGGGAGGCGGGACTTCAGTATAGCCTAGTCCTGTCTTAGTTTTGTTATCTGTCCTTTGCTTATTAAGGATTTCATTGAAGGCAACTGTAGAGGAAGAGGAACCTAGAATCTTGTTCTTATAGTTATCATACTCAACTTTTAAATCTGAGAGTTCCTTATTCAACAATTCTATTTCAGCAAGATAGCTGTTAATAGCATCTTGTTGACTAAAAACCTTTGATTTGTACTTTTGAGTGTCTTGTTTATAAGCCTCAATTTTCTTATCGTAAAGTTGTTCATTAGCTTTTAGGTATTTATTGGACTCATTAAGTTTTGCAACTTTTTTTTTCTTAATTCTACGTTTTCTTCTTGAAAGCACTTTAAAGATTCAGTTAAGTTAATGCATGAAATACAGTTCAAAGGCTCATCAGGTTCATTGCGTACCTTATTAGTAATGTGAGCCATAACACACTATTGATACTTGTCAGCAAATATGCTTCAGTCCGTGTTTGTAGGCTCGAAGACAACTAAAGCATCAGCTGTCGCTTGTTTCACTTCATCCTTCTCTTGAGACCGCTTGTTTCACTTCATCCTTCTCTTGAGCTTTAGGAGCATCAGGCTTCGTAAAACCCGATGGAGGAACTTTGGGTTTCTCGCATTCCCTTGCGAAATGTCCCAAATTTTTACAATTATAGCAGTGAACCTTGCTCTTGTCAAAACCAAAGCTGGTTTTGCCATTTCCTTCCAAACTCTTGCGTCTAGTCCTTTGCAAGAATTTTTGAACTCTTCTTGACATCATGGCAATATTCCAATTTAAATCCATTTGCTCAAGATCATCATCATCCAGTTGAGCATTGTCTTCTTTAGCAAGTTCAAGTGTAGAATTTGGTTGCGAAACCAAATCTTTGTAGGAGCTAAGAAAAGCTGTATAGATAGTAGCATGTTCTTCAATAGCTGGGGAAATCGTAACTTGCTGTTGTGAACCTAGTGAAGGTCCAGAAGCATAGACTGGATGATGAGTACCAGTAGACTGCAATGGAGAACTAGTATCAGAAATAAAGGCCATTCCACCATATGTCTTCCCGGTGTTTACCTTTCCTCCATATAATGTCGGGTCTTGAACAAAACCACCCGATTTATACTCCTTTTTCTTCAACTCCATTGCATGAGCCTGAAGAACGCCAATTAACTCATCCAGATTCATTCTTGCTAATTCTTGGTTCTCTTTTAGAAATTGCACTTTTACATCCCAAGAACTAGGCAGAACATCTAACAACTTCTTATTCACCTCAATCTGAGGGAAGTTGTAGCCTCCCTTGGTTAACTCACTAACTAACTGTGAGTACCTAGTGAATAATCCAGATGCAGTTTCATTAGGGAGAATGTCAAACAGATCATACTGTTTCTTGATCAGTTCTAGTTTAGCCTCCTTATACTTTTCGTTTCCTCCACATCTTGTTTCAATAGCCTTCCAAAGATCGTATGTGATGTCATGAGTTTTGAAAAGTCGTAAGACATCTTTAGTTAGGCACATACAGATAGCAGAATGAGCCTTTCTCTCGATGTCATACTCCTTTTTCTCTTCAGGAGTCATAGCTTTATATGTCTTGGTCGGAGGAATACCACGATAGTCTCCTTCAGCTTCTGGAGCCTCATATCTTTCTCTAAGTGGACCCCAAAGCTCTGGACAATGGAAATCTACATATTGTTCAAATCGGTCACGCCAATATGCATAATCCATATCCGCAGTAAACAAAGGAGGTTTACTGTTAGAACCAACATCGTGATTTTGTTTGATCATTTCTCTAATTCCCCTAATATCTTCTTTATCAGCAGCAACCATTAAAGGAAATCCTGAAAAATGACTTAAAAACAAAAACTAAAAAACTTATTAGTACCAAAGGCGTCACTTGGTAAGTGATGCACCAAAGTGTCGCAACGACTAGCGATACTCAATAAGTGTCGCTATCGAGTGACGTATACAGTGACTGATGACACTGGAAGCAAGTGTCGCTCAATCAAGTAAGTGACACACCCAAGTGTCGTACTTGAGTGACGCAGTAAATCAAACAGGCATCACTAGTGGAAGTGACGCTTGACAAACAAGTGATGTGCTGAAGTGACGCACGTGAGTGTCGGTAGATTAAAGCAGACGACACTAGCGGTAAGTGTCGTATCAATCACAAATGAAACTCTAAGTGACACACAAAGTGACGTACCAGAGTGTCGGCAAAACCCTAATTGGAACTTACGGAGTGTCGCACGAAGTGTCGCTGTCAAGTGACGTAACGAGTGACGCAAAAACGACCGTGAAGTCCCAAAAACCCTAAAAATCGAATTTTCGTAAACTTAACGAAAATTCTTCAATCCCAATCGAATGAAACCTGTAAATATTGATTCTGAACGTCTGAATATCACACAATTGATCCAAAAATCCTTGAATCTTCTTGTGTTTCTTCACAAACAAAACCGAAAACTCTCTAATTCAAGATCAAAACTTCAATCAATCATCCAAAGGCTCTGATACCAGTTGTGAGTGCCCCGTAGGATGGATCACAGATGATAGAAGTAATAGATTACAAGGCGGAAACAAGTAATCAATGTAAACAAACACAATATCAAACCGAAAACGAATAATCAAAGTATATTAGCTTGATATTATGAACTATAAACGTTTGAGAATGATTACAGAGATTTTAGTTGACAAATGATGCTAGGGTTTCGTCAACCCTAGCCTGAAACCCGTAGGTTTGCTTATATACTAACACAAATTGGCAGACATGCGTCACTTGGCTAGTGTCGCATGTGGCCGCCTTCATGCGTCACTTACCTAAGTGTAGCTATGCGTCACTAAGTCAAGTGTCGCCTAATACAAAACTTAAGTGTCGTTAAGTACATGATTTACTTTTCTATTACATTTAACTTACGACACCTATAGCTCGATAGACTAACTGACTGACACACTAAATGTACCAACAATTAATTTTCAAATGTCATTGTGATTATTATGATAATCAATTTTTCCGATGAAAATAATATGCATATCGACATTTTTTTTGTAGGTTGGTGTTGATGGTGTTTGAAAGTATACAGTGAAGTCGGTGGACCAAATCAAGTATTTGGGTTCAACGGTAAGTTTTCAAAGAAAAATTTCATTCCTTTTTAGCGATAACCCATCTATTTATCCACTTTTTGTTGCCAAATCTTACATCTATATGTATATTTCTAGTTTTGCTTGTTAATTGATCTGCCTGAAATGTCATGAAATTTTTAGTGTAGACCCTACAACATCGTTCAAGCAGTGCACAAACTCGTGTAACTCCAATGGTTTTTGTGTTGACGGAAAATGTCACCATATTATCGGGTTTAAATCTATAAGTTTTAATTTTTAAGATTCTAACCATTCATGTTTTTCTTAAATTATTTAGTCTTTCATTGAAAACTTACCGTTGAACCCAAATACTTGATTTGGTCCACCTATTTAGCGATAACCCATCTATTTATCCACTTTTTGTTTCCAAATCTTACATCTATATGTATATTTCTAGTTTCACTTGTTAATTGATCTGCCTGAAATGTCATGAAATTTTTAGTGTAGACCCTGCAACATCGTTCAAGCAGTGTACAAACTCGTGTAACTCCAATGGTTTTTGTGTTGACGGAAAATGTCACCATATTATCGGGTTTAAATCTATAAGTTTTAATTTTTAAGATTCTAACCATTCATGTTTTTTTAAAATTATTTACTCTTTTAAATTTGCGTTGATTTATTGGTTTAACTTTGAAAGTGTTAAACTTTTAAAATTTGAATGATTAAACTATATACACTTATATTGGTAAATATCGCTATAAAAGATGCATTTTAGGGGTTAAACTATTAATTTTTGAAATATAAAATCGAAAGATACTTGAAAGCTTGAATTATAAGGAAAATTTGTTTAAGGGGTAAACATTTAATTTAGTAAAAATAATTAAATATTGCATCATACAACCAACTTAAAGGAATTCAATCTATATTTCACAATCTTCGGATTACGTGGTTTTAGATCGTGATTTAAATGTTTTCGGTTTGATTTGCGAAGGTTTTATTGATTAATCTTCGTTTATGGCTTAGTTTGTTTGAAGATTTCGATTTCTGAAGTGGTTTTCTGGGTTTGTTCGTCATTCGTGGTGTGAAATTGGTTAGGGTTTTGAAAATTTTCGTTTTTTAGGGTTTCGGAGCTGCTCAGCCGTGATTTTGCGACACAAACTGCGACATAAGCTTTGTTCGCTAATTAGGGTTTTCTGATAGCGACACAAAATTGCGACACAAGCTCGCGACATACTGTGCGACATAACCTGCGACACAACCCTTGTGTCTCACCACTATTCACTGCGACACAACCCTTGTGTCCCACTACTATAAACTGCGACACAAGCTTTGTGTCGCTAAAACCTCGCCAAGCCTTAAAAAAACGATTTTGGTGGGAAAATTCGTGAAAAATTTCATGTTTTCGAATTTTGTTCTTAGGCTTAAAAGTGTTCAATTTTAGCCTGGAAAAGTTTCATTTTACCCGGGCATTTTTGGACCTTTTTGGACGAAATTTTGGCGTGAAATTCGTTAAAAATTTAGCAGTACCAAATTTTATTTTTGAGCTTACAAGTGCTTAATTTTAGTTTTGGAAAAGTTTCATTTTACTTGGAAATTTTTTGATATTTTCGAACGAATTTTTGTGTTGCTAAATTCGAATATGGATTTTTTAAATATAATCATGAGAGAAAGGTTGAAATCCTTATTATACAAGGACTTTGCTCGATGGAGAACTGTGTTTGAAAATCTGAATATGTTGCATGATCCTAATTTATGGATTTTCATTACTAAGCCGTATGAAATACAGACAATTGCAAAAAATGAATTTTTTCCAGACATTCCTACTAGTGTAAAAACGGTAAACCAAATATCTGATACAGAAAGAAAGAATTTTGATATGGAAAAAAAAAACGTATGAGAAAATTCTGGCATGTTTACCAGACGATGTAGCTTCGTGTTACAAAACTATGAAAATGATAGATACATCACTAAGATGAGTGTGACAAGTTCAGATGAAGGGATGAAGAAAGAAGATACAATTAAAACTTCAGAGTATGAGGTTGATTATGAACCATCCTCTTGTGCTTCATGTATTAACTTAACTCTTAAGGTTAATAGGTATAGAGAGGATAATGAACGCCTTAACTCTAGCATAGAACAATTAAATGAAACAAATGATATGTTAAGAGAAAATGATAAGGCATGTGAGAAAAAGTTGAAAGCCATTTTTGAAGAAAAGAAAGAAATGAAATGTAACACCCAAGATTTTAAGGTATTATTATTTAAGGTGAATAGTTATTTTATAATTGTTTTAAAGTAATATTACTATAAGTAATATAAAATATAAGAAATTGCAAATGGTTTATTAGTTCCAGACAATAGGAATTATAGAGGGTTAAATAACATAACCCATATATGCAAATTCATACAGATACATAGAATATTATCTTCACTTTTTAAACTTAACTAGAACCTCCTCCTATGAAGAAGCAAAATCAAAAATCGACAGAACCATATACAAATTGAGGAATCAGTGATTAATCTTCAATTCAAGTTCTGAAAATTAGATTCATATTCAATTTCATCATCCCTAATCTTTGTAAGTAGTTTCTATTCTCTATGAACCCTAGAAAATGGGTTTTCAAGGGTTTTGATTAGTTAGTATGAATTAATCAGAAATTAGGGCTTGTAATTGTTAGATTATGTTAGTTTAGCTTAGTAATGATGATTGATAACTTAATTTCATCATATAATTGAAAGATAGTTATTAGGGTTCATGAGGTTCTCATGATTCATGTGTTTTAGCTTGAAGTATGATTATAAGATGTTAGTAGTAGTAAGAAGGTTAGTTAAATTCATGTAAAAGCCCTAATTAGGAATATGAAAGTAAAATTAGTTGAATGAGTAAAAGTGAAAATAATTAACTCATAGTGGGGGGAAAGGAAATTAGATGAATTAGTGAAAGTATGATTAGTTGTTCTTAACTGTGTTGTTATGTTTATGTGTTAGGTGTTAAAAAGGTGGAATCAACTCTTGAACAATTATCACCAATTGGCTGTTGGTACATTTAGTGTATCAGTCAGTTGGTCTATCGAGTTGTAAGTGTCGTGAGTTAAGTTTAATAGAAATATAGATTTTGTACTTAGTGACACTTAAGTTTTGGTTTAGGCCACACTTGCATTAGTGACAATAGCGACACTTAGGTAAGTGACGCATGAAGGCGGCCACATGCGACACTAGCCAAGTGACGCATGTCTACCATTTTGTGTTAGTATTTAAGCAAATCTACGGGTTTCTGGCTAGTGTTGATGAAACCCTAGCACCATTTGTCGACTAAACATCATTGTAAACAGTTCAAATCGTTTATACTTCAATACAATAAGATAATATTCATTGATTATTCAATTTTGGTTTTGGTTTGTTTGTGTTTTGATTGATTACTTGATTCCGCCTTGTAATCATTGTCAACCATCATCTGGATCCACGACTAGGGGCACTCACAAATGGTATCAGAGCCTCAAGGTGGTTCGGTTGACGTTAAGATCACTTTTTTGGATTGTTTTCGGTTTGGTTCGTAAAGAATTCAAGAATAATCAAGGATTTCTGATCGATTTGGTGTTAATCAGACGTTTTGAATCAAGAAAAACAGGTTTCGTTCGTTTGGGATCGAAGGATTTTCGTTAGGTTTACGAAAATTCGTTTTTAGGGTTTTTGGAGTGTTACAGCCGTTTTAGCGTCACTCGAAGCATCACTTCGCAAGTTTTAGCGACACTTCGAGCATCACTTCATCCGACACTCAGTAAGATCAATTAGGGTTTCACCGACACTCAAGTGCGTCACTTATACACGTCACTTGTGTGTTATACGACACTTCTGTGCATCACTTACCTTAGTGACGCCATTTGCATAATACGTCACTCAAGTCCGACACTTGGGTACGTCACTTCTGTTGGATTACAGACACTTCCTTAGTGCCGGTATTCTCGGTTATACGTCACTTACTAGCAGCACTTACCTAGTGACGCTATCCTAAGCGACACTTCAGTGCGTCACTTCCTAAGTGACGTCATTGTTACTAATTTTCTTTCAAGTTTTGTTTTTAAGCTATTTTTTCAGATTCTTTTATATGGCCACTGATAAAGAAGATATTAGAGGGATTAGGGAGATGATCAAACAGGGCAATGATATCGGTTCTAGCAATAAACCTCCGTTGTTCACTGCGGATATGGACTATGCGTACTGGAGAGACAGATTTGAACAGTTTGTAGACTTCCATTGTCCAGAACTTTGGGGTCCACTAAAAGAACGATATGTGGCTTCGGTTGCTGAAGGAAACTATCATGGTATTCCTCCAGCAAAAACGTACAATGCTATGACACCTCAAGAGAGAAAGGAATTAGAAATAGAAAGGAAGGCACACTCCGCTATCTGTATGTGTTTAACAAAGGATGTTATGAGACTCTTTAAAACTCATGACATAACTTATGATTTATGGAAGGCAATTGAAACGAGGTGCGGAGGCAATGAAAAATACAAGGAGGCCAAGCTGGAACTAATCAAGAAGCAGTATGATCTATTTGACATCCTTCCTAATGAAACTACTTCTGGGCTATTTACCCGATACTCACAGTTGGTTAGTGAGTTAACTGAAGGAGGCTACAATCTCACTGCAATTGAGGTAAACAAGAAACTGTTGGATGTGTTGCCAAGTGCTTGGGATATGAAGGTACAATTATTGAAGGAAAATCAAGAATTAGCTATGATGAATTTGGACCAATTAATAGGTGTTCTTCAAGCTCATGCAATGGAATTGAAGAAGAAAGAATGCAAGTCGACTGGATTTGTACAAAATCCAACACTTTATGGAGGACAAGTCAATTCTGGCAAGAGTTATGGTGGAATGACATTCATGACAGATACCAATTCACCATCTTATTCAACTGGGGCTCAACATGCAACCTATGTTTCTGGTACTTCACAAGGCACACAGCAACAAGTTCCGGTATCACCAGCGATTCAAGAGAAAGCTGCTATCTATACAGCTTTTCTGAGCTCTTACAAAGATTTCGTTACTCAACCAAATACCACTCTGGAGCTGACAAAGGAAGATTATGGTCAGCTAGATGATGATGATCTGGAACAAATGGATCTAAACTGGAACATTTCTATGATCTCAAGGAGGGTTCAAAAATTCTTGCAGAGGACGGGACGCAAGAGTTTGGAAGGAAATGGGAAAACGGGTTTTGGTTTTGATAAGAGCAAGGTCAGATGCTATAACTGTCAGAATTTGGGATATTTCGCTAGGGAATGCGAGAAACCCAAAATGCCACCATCGGGTCTTACAAGGCCTGACCCTCCTAAAGAGAAAGAGAAAGAGAAAGAGACTATCAAGTCATTGGCTGCTTTACAAAACTATTATCGTCGCACCAACACCCGTCACAACATTGTTGCATTCCTGGATTCAACGCACACGAACTCAATCCCATTTCGACCGATGATTGAGTTTTTATGACGATCGAGGATTTACTATGCTATCACCGCATCTACTCCGGTCTACATGAATCAGATCGAAGAGTTCTATGATCATGCGTTTATCCGAACTCAGGGTGATGTGCCGAGCATTGTATCCAAAATGTTTGGCAAGGAGGTTGAGATTACTGAGGATTCCGTTCGTAGAGTTCTCTAGTTCAATGATACGCATGAGATGCCCACCATGTTTGAGACAACTTTTATTTATGGTGGACTTCAGAGGATGGGTTATCCTGCAAATTAGCTATCTGACTTCCGAAAGCAATATCTCTGCAGGGTATGGAGATATCTATGCCATATCGTTATTGTCTGCCTATCCCCGAGGAAAGGTGGATATGATGCAGCTAGTCATCTCACGTTATCTTTGATGTTGGCACTGATTTACAACAAACCCTACAACTTTAGCGGATACATCTTCGGAAATATGGTTGAGAATGTACGAGCTAGTAAAGACAAGTGGCTGCAGTATCCGAGGTTTTTGCAGCTTCTTTTGAATGATTTGAATTTGGATAGCGTCCCAGATCAGCGTTCGTTATTAGTTCCGACACCCATGCTTCTACGCGTCTTCAATGACTACAAATTAGCGCCAAAGGGTGAACAGATTTTGGATGATCGTGAACTTTTTGGGCACATAGTCAATGAACACTATGTTGTGCCACCGAATGACGGTTTTGAGGATGTCGTGATACCTCCGATGAATGAGGATGACTTGGTTGATACGGAGGTCGCTCAGGATTTGGACGACATCGATCAGGTTGAGAATGTTGATGCTGAGGATGATGATGATGGTGGTCCCACACCACCCGACTCTGAGGGTGATGTGCCCCCACCAACTGCTTTAGATGGTATTCAGATTGCAAATCCTAGACGCTTTAAGCGTATCTTGCGACGGATTTCTGCGGGCAGGGTTCACGTGCTAAGGAACCCTGGAAAGCGACCAACTGGGTCTTCTCCGTCTTATTCTGACTTACCTTTGAGGAGACGCCAGAGGACTGGGATTTTGATACAAGAACCTGGTCAGCGACCCGCTCAACAACAACAACCACAGCTTCCTTCTCTTCAACAGCTTTTGGCTCAGATGGAACAGATGAACAAGCGTTTGGATGCTCAATCTGTGATTATTGAAGTTCAGGCTGCAGAGATCAAGGAATTAAAGACCAAGGCTACTGAGGTTGACAACTTAAAGCTTCAAGTGACAGATCTTCAGTCTAGGTTGTTAGAGTTGGAGTCGGTTACAGTTGTTTCGGGGGAGGATGATCCCAAGGAGTTAGAAACAAATGTAACTCCTCCCCCAGAACCGGAAAATGTACAAAATTCTGATGTTAATGAAAATATCGCTTTAGACTATTTTGTTGAGGTTCAGGGTCAACCGAGACCGATTGCTGTTGATTACTCGAATATCAATCTCACGTATCTGCAGAATTTGATTAATCCGAATAATGAAGATGATAGATCAGTTGATCCTGATGATGTAGAAATGGATGCAGAGGTTCCATGGCTGGATGAGGTTTATATGGAAAACCCGAATCAAGAACCGGCGCCTGAAAGAGAACCTGAACCTATTCAGGTTCAACCGGATCAACCATATGATTTTGATGCACCAATCATTGAGTCGGATTCTTCAGAAGACGAGGAAGAAATGTTTGAAAATATTCAGGAACAACCAACCGTTCAATCAGTTCCTGAATCGTCATCTCATTTAGTACCAGAAGGCGAATCAATATCTGTTATTCGAGATTCGACAAAGCCGCATTTGAGTTATTTTCCAACCGAACCTGAATTGAAGAAGTGCAAATTTTTCGAGGTTCGAGGTGAATTGACAGGTTTGATTAAAAGTTGGAAATTTGATGCATAATTTTTTTTGATTTTGATTAAAAGAAGAGACGGCGTGTAATATTTCAAAACAAGATTTAATCATATTAGCACTTTGCCAAAGGTTGAATTAAATCGTCTTGCTCAGCTGAACATAGTTAATCATACAGATGATTTTCGAGGAAATATGTGTCAGAAGCTTTTAAGGAAAGAGATCTACAGTAAGACGTATATGTGGATTAGACCAAAGCTGGGAGTTCGTTTTTGTTATAAGAAGAAAATTGATCCGAGAACTCAGGAACCAATTGTGAAATATTATTATCCACCAACTGCTTGTCTGAAGAAAGTTCCCCTACAGTCATTACCACTGGATTTTCTCAAGTATCTACGATATTGGTGGTTTGACTCTGATACACAAGAAGCTGTTATTGAATATTCTACAAAGAAAGGGTCTGAGAAAGAAAAGACTGAATGGAATATCAAAGGAGCTCTTGGTAAGAATGTTCGTGTGTTTGACCCGCCCAGCCTTATCAATATGTCAAAGAATGATTTGAAAGCTCTTCACAAAAACAAGATGCGATATAATCAGATTGATCATGAGGAAGCTGTCAAATTTACAAAGCTTGTCGAGGTTTTTGTTAGAATGGGTGTTCATGCTGGTGGAACATTCCCAGAAGGATGGTGCTGATGAGAGACATTTGAAGATTGAAGATTTTGAGGACCAAGCTGATGACACGGGGGAGTTTGTTGGTACATTTAGTGTGTCAGTCAGTTGGTCTATCGAGTTGTAAGTGTCGTGAGTTAAGTTTAATAGAAATATAGATTTTGTACTTAGCGACACTTAAGTTTTGGTTTAGGCGTTGCCTTAGTGACGCATAGCGACACTTAGGTAAGTGACGCATGAAGGCGGCCACATGCGACACTAGCCAAGTGACGCATGTCTGCCATTTTGTGTTAGTATTTAAGCAAACCTACGGGTTTCTGGCTAGTGTTGACAAAACCCTAGCACCATTTGTCGACTAAACATCATTGTAAACGGTTCCAATCGTTTATACTTCAATACAATAAGATAATATTCATTGATTATTCGATTTCGGTTTGTTTGTGTTTTGATTGATTACTTGATTCCGCCTTGTAATCATTGTCAACCATCATCTGGATCCACGACTAGGGGTACTCACATTGGCCTAACATATCAAGGTGAGTATATGAAATTAATTAGATCATGATTAAGTGAATTAGATTACTTCAAGGGATATAGTCACCTAATTATGTGAATAGTTGTGATTAGTTTGTTGGTAATGAAATGAACACGGTGAAGATTTATGATTAGAATGGTGAATGTGTATTAGCCATGAATTGATTAGAATAACTAACCAAGGTTAGTTATGTTCTTGATTAGTAGCTAATTTATGTTAGATAATTATGTGATTAGACTAGCTAATTGATATTAGCTAGATTAATGATTAGATATGTGCATATACGGTTAGAATTGTGAAAAGAGAATTGCAAGAAAAGGGAAGTACCCTGCTACTTTGTTTATTATTTATCATTATGTAATAATGTATTAATCAATTAATGATTTTGATAAGTTGTTCATATTCTCACTAGGTTCTATGCTTACCTAGTTGAGTTCGTGTGTAGGTACAAGTGGAAATGGCAAAGGGAAAGATATTGCTAAAGAATAGAAGTGGAGTTGCTAGCTTGTTGTAAGTAATGACAAGCTCTATCTCCATAATTATCGTTATGGTTCAAACTTGTGTCACCCAATAAGCATGTTTTGGTCAAGCTGAAAGTTAATGTTATGGATTAGGATCAAGAAATAGTATGCTTTGTCGAAAGTGTGAAAGATTGTGAAATTGTTACTAGTTATGTAAAGGTTGACTTTAATTAGTCAATGTATGTTTGAAAGTAGTAGTAAAGTGGTAATAATGTGACTTGATATTAATTTAGTTAAATGGGTCAAAAAGGGGGCAAAATGGGTCACTAGAGACTCATTGTGCATTTATAATTAGATATTAGTTATGGTGAATTAGTTAATGGTCTCAAACTTATTTTAGTATTTTAGTAAAGTGAGCAAAAAGCCTTGATCTCATTGTATTTAGTTTGTAAAATAGTATGCTCACTAAAAGTGGTTAAAACGGCTTCAAAATGGTCGTAGGTCCAAATTGGTCGTCTTTGTGAAAATGGAAAAAGTGTTAAAAGCAAAAATTGTATATTGATATAAGTGGTGTTAATGTTTTAGACCCTAATAGTTTTCGGTTAAAAAGTTATGCAAGTTTCAGTTTCGATTTTTGAAACAAATGGTATAGGTCTGCAGACAGCAGAAGTACCCGGCGGGTACCTTATTACCTGGCGGGTAGTTTGAGAAACTGGTTGGTTCTAAGACAAGCCTACTGCTTCTAGAAGCTTTAAACGAAGATTATCTTTTGTTACCGAAATAGTTAATTCACCCGGCTATTAAGCAATTTACCCGGCTGCTGGGCTTGAGTACCCGACGGGTACTCATGTTATCCGGCGGGTAGTGTTAAGTTTCCAAAAATTTTATTATAAACCAAAGAGTTATAAGTTAAGTGAGATACGGAGCAAATGCGCTTCTAGTATTATTTATTAATGTTGTCAAGAGTATAGTAAGTTATAAAAAATAAAATAAAAAAATTTCAGGGCGTTTCAAGTTGGTATCAGAGCGATGATTTAAGTGATTTAAGCGATCCACAGTAGGATTGCCTAAACTTAAACCACTTATAAAAAATGTAGTTTTAAGTTACAGTTATGTTTTAATAGTGTTATTAGTATGTGATTAGTTATATGTGACTAGGAGAATGGTCATTGTTCGAATTGTAACGTGTTTAAGAGCTTTGAATAGAAGTGTATTGTTAGTTTAATATGGCTACGTCTGGCCAATGGAGCTATATTACAATAATATACATGGGAGATTCAAGATTTTTGAGCACATGATAAGAAATGCAATGATTGTTCTTGATAATTGAATTGGAAAGTTTATACATATTCACATCTTATGAATAGTTGAAGTATCAACCACTGTTGTCTATCTTATTATAGTAAATGGAACCATCGACCAATAATGAAGCTGAGGGTTCTCAAGTACATTCTCCTGCTCAAGAGGAGAATGTTTCTAGAAGAAGTTTAGATCCAGAGGATAAAACTTTGTTAAAAGAAGTTATCGGGCAAACTTTACAAGAATTTTCCCCTACAGTTTATGGAAAGATGGAACAGATAATTAGTACCCGTTTAGTAGAATATGAACGGAAACATCCTGTGTTAACGAACCCTCAGCCACATAATGAAATTTTAAATGCCCAACGTCAAATGAATAGAGAGAAAGAAAGATTTGAATATAAAAATTTTGCAAACTGTAGTCCCCCAGAGTTTAAAGGAGAAAGAGATCCACTTATTAGTCACATATGGGTGAGTAAGATGGAAAAAACCTTTATGATGTGTGAGTGTCCTGAAAGATTGCGAGTATTATTTGCAGCTCATCAGTTGAAAGGAAGTGCTCAGGATTGGTGGGGTACACAGGTTAAGACTCATGGTGCGGATGAAGCCGCAAGATTTTCTGGGGATATGTTTAAGGATAAGTTTATAGCAGAATTCACTCCAATGGCGGAAGTGGAAAGATTAAAGGGAGAATTTTAGCTATAGATCAAGGAAAACTGTCGGTAACTGAGTATACTAACATATTTTATGATAAGTCTCATTTTTGTCTTGAATATACCTCGAACTTAAAGTTAATGAAAAAGCACTATTACCGACATTTGAATGTTGATATTAGAGAAGGGGTGGACCCAACTATATACGATTCTATTCCAAAAATGATGAATAAAGGGTTGACACGAGAAAAGGAGTTGCAGGAAAAAGCTGCGGATGTAGCTAGTAAGAGAAAAGTTGAACAGTCCACTTCCTAATCACAACCTTTTAAGAAGTTTAAATCTTTTGGAAAGCAATAATCACAGAAGTCTCAATCAAAACCATTAACCCGTCAGTCACAAGCCTCGACGCGAGAATTCCCTAAGTGTAACAATTGTGGAAGAAAGCATCCAGGAGAATGTCAGTTAGGGAGTACCGCGTGTTACAAGTTTCATAAACAATGACATGTTGCAGCAAATTGTCCTAATCCTTATCGCTTGTGTTCTTATTACTTTAAAGAAGATCATTTGCAAGCTAATTGTCCTGTAAGATTGGAAGATATGAGAAAGAGCGAGCAGAGAAAAGAAGCTGAGAAGAAAAGAGATACAAGTGGGCAAAGAACGAAGAGTCGTTCTATTCAGATCACGACGAAAGAGGCGAAAAAGTCACACGACGTGGTGACAAGTACCTTTATAATTAACACCATACCTGCCCATGTTTTATTCGACTCTGGAGCCACCAAGTCTTTTGTGTCATTTTCTTTTTGTGAAAAGTTAAATACTCCTATTGCTAAATTAGAACACCCTTTGGAGGTTGAAATTGCAGATAGTAAATTAGTAATTATTAGTGATATCTATAGAGGGTGTACTATTGAAATAGGATGTGAAATATTTAAAATAGACTTGATTCCCATGCAAATGGGAGAATTTCACGTGGTCATGGGTATGGATTGAATGAGGAAGAATAATTGTATGATTAATTGCCATGAAAATGTAGTTCTCCTGAAAACACCTAGCGGAAAGGAAATTACAGTTTATGGTGAACGTTCTAAACAATCTATTCCTGTTTGTACTTTTGCCCGAGCTAAAAGATTATTGTCACACGGGTGTCGGGCCTTTTTGGCACACGTGATTGATAACTCTAAATCTGTGCCAGAACTTTCTAGTATTCCAGTTGTAAAAGAATTTCCTGAGGTATTTCCTGATGAACTTCCAGGTATTCCACCTGACAGACAAGTAGAATTCCGAATTGATCTTGTTCCTGGAGCCACCCTAATCGCCAAAACTCCTTATCGATTGGCTCCAATTGAAATGCAAGAAATGATGAAACAGTTGCAAAAACTCCTCGATAAAGGGTTCATACGTCCTAGTAGTTCACCTTGGGGAGCCCCTATTTTATTTGTAAAGAAGAAAGACGGTTCCTTGAGAATGTGTATAGACTACCGGGAATTAAATAAAGTGACCATTAAGAATAGATATCCTCTAACCCGAATAGATGATTTGTTTGATCAGTTACAGGGTGGTAGTTTCTTTTCGAAGATTGATCTTCGCTCTGGCTACCATCAGTTGAAAGTAGGTGAAGAAGATATTTCAAAGACTGCTTTTTGTACTCGTTATGGTCACTTTGAGTTTACAGTTATGCATTTGGTTTAACTAACGCTCCAGCTGCCTATATGGACTTGATGAACAGAGTTTGTCGACCCATGCTTGATATATTTGTTATAGTTTTTATTGATGACATTCTCATTTATTCTAAAAGTGAGAGTGAACATGCAGTACACCTTAGGAAGGTTCTGGAGACACTTCGGTGTGAAATATTATATGCCAAGTTTTCTAAATGTGAGTTTTGGTTACGGGAAGTCCAATTCCTCGGACACGTGATCAATATTCACGGTATTCAAGTTGATCCCTCCAAAGTAGCAGCAGTACTAAAGTGGGACCCACCTTCAAGTCCCACTGAAGTCAGAAGTTTTCTTGGTTTAGCTTGCTACTATCGTCGTTTCATTCAATATTTTTCGAAGATTGCTACTCCTTTAACTCAGTTAACAATAAAAAGCGTTCAGTGGAAGTGGGGAGATGAGCAATCTAAGGCATTTCAAACATTGAAAGAAAAGCCCAGTCAAGCTCCTATCCTTGTTTTACCCGAGGGTAATGAGGATATGGTAGTTTATTGTGATGCTTCTAAACTCGGATTAGGTTTTTTTCTTATGCAACGTGGAAAGGTTATTGCTTATGCTTCACGTCAATTGAAATCACACGAGCAGAACTATCCCACTCAAGATCTTGAGTTAGTAGCTGTGGTCTTTGCTCTTAAAATATGGCGACATTATTTATATGGTGTTAAATCTACCATTTACACAGACCAAAAAAGTCTCAAGTATTTCTTTGATCAACGTGATTTGAATAATCGACAAAGAAGATGGTTAGATTTAGTAAAAGATTATGGTTGCGACATACTTTACCATCCTGGTAAAGCTAATGTTGTTGCCAATGCTCTTAGCTGAAAATCTATTCACTATGCTCTTCAAGTGAAATCTCTTAGTATGATTGTGTTTCCTCAATTACTTGATTCTATTAAAGCTGCTCAGACTGAAGTTTTAGCCTCAAATGATCCAAATAAACAACAATTAGCAGGTCAACTTTCAGAATTAGTAGATGATTCCCGAGGTTTAAAGAATCGTTATGGTAGAATCTAGATACCAAGAACGAGTGAAGAAAAGAAAGTGTTATCATATAAAGTTCATAAATCCAAGTATTCTATTCATCCTGGTGCTACCAAGATGTATCGTGACTTAAAACGTGATTATTGGTGGCCAGGTATGAAGCGTGATATAGTCAAACATGTTCAGAATTGTCTCACTTGTCTGCAGGTTAAAGCTGAGCACAAACAACCATACGGTAAACTTCAGCCATTAGAAATACCATTATGGAAGTGGGAACATATCATCATGGATTTTGTTACAATGTTGCCAAAAACCCCTAGGCAACATGATATCATTTGGGTGATCGTGGACCGATTGACAAAGAGTGCTCTTTTTCTTCCTATTCGAGAAACTTCTTCTTCGGGAGTGTTAGCCGACCTGTATGTTAAGGAAGTTGTTGCTAGGCATGGAGTTCCAATTTCCATTGTCTCCAATCGAGATACTCGTTTTACTTCTCGATTCTGGAAGAAATTTCAAGACGACTTGGGAACTCTATTGCATATCAGTACAACTTTTCATCCTCAAACCGATGGTTAAAGTGAACGTAGCATTAAGACTCTCGAGGATATGCTTAGAGCTTGTGCCATTGACTTTGGTGGTAGTTGGGACACTCACCTCCCATTGGTAGATTTTTCCTATAATAACAGTTCTCATTCCTCTATTAAAATGCCACCATACAAAATGTTATATGGTAGGAAATGTCGAACTCCAATATGTTGGGGTGAATTCGGTCAGAGAGAGCTTGGTAGTACATATGTAGTCCAATTGACTATAGAGAAGATTGACCAGATACGAGAGAGACTAAAAATGACACAAGATCGACAAAAATCATATGCAAATAAGCGTAGAAGACCGATTGAGTTTCAGATAGGTGATAAGGTGATGCTTAAGGTTTCACCTTGGAAAGGGATAATTCGTTTTTGAAAGAGTGGGAAGTTAAGTCCAAGATACATTGGACCTTTTGAAATTATTGATAGAGTTGGAAAATTTGCATACCGATTGCAGTTACAAGAAGAACTCGGTAGCATTCATGACACGTTTCACGTGTCTCAGCTCAGGAAGTGTTTAGTTGATGAAGCTTCTTATGTGCCACTGACAGAAATAGAAATAAATGAGAAGTTGAGTTATATAGAAGAGCCGGTTAAAATTCTTGATCAGAAAGTAAAGCAGCTTAGAAATAAATTCGTTTCGATAGTTAAAGTTTAGTGGCGTCATAGGAAGAGTTCAGAATTTACTTGGGAATTGGAGGAGTGGATGATGACATACTACCCTGCGGTACACCAAGAATGGTTCGTGATGACACAGACAGAATAAGTGGGGGAGAGTTGTAACACCCCCGATTTTTAAGGTATTATTTAAAGTGAATAGTTATTTTATAATTGTTTTAAAGTAATATTACTATAAGTAATATAAAATATAAGAAATCGCAAATGGTTTATTAGTTCCAGACAATAGGATTTAAAGAGGGTTAAATAATATAATCCATATATGCAAATTCATACAGATACATAGAATATTATCTTCACTTTCTAAAATTAACTAAAAGCTCCTCCCGCGAAGAAGCAAAAATCAACGGAACCATAAACAAGTTGAGGAATCAGTGATTAATCTTCAATTCAAGTTCTGGAACTTAGATTCATCTTCAATTTCATCATCCCTAATCTTTGTAACTAGTTTCTATTCTCTATGAACCCTAGAAAATGGGTTTTCAAGGGTTTTGATTAATTAGTATGGATTAATCAGAAATTAGGGCTTGTAAATGTTAAATTATTTTAGTTTAGCTTAGTAATGATGATTGATAACTTAATTTCATCATATAACTGAAAGATAGTAATTAAGGTTCATGAGGTTCTCATGATTCATGTGTTTTAGCTTGAAGTATGATTATAAGATGTTAGTAGATGTTAGTAGTAAGGTTAGTTAAATTCATGTAAAAGCTCTAATTAGGAATAAAAAAGTGAAATTAGTTGAATGAGTAAAAGTGAAAATAATTAACTCATAGTTGGGGAAAGGAAATTAGATGAATTAGTGAAAGTATGATTAGTTGTTCTTAATTGTGTTGTTATGTTTATGTGTTAGGTGTTAAAAAGGTGGAATCAACTCTTGAACAATTATCACCAATTGGCTTAACATATCAGGGTGAGTATATGAAATTAATTAGATCATGATTAAGTGAATTAGATTACTTCAAGGGATATAGTCACCTAAGTATGTGAATAGTTGTGATTAGTTTGTTTGTAATGAAATGAACACGGTGAAGATTTATGATTAAAATGGTGAATGTGTATTAGCCATGAAATGATTAGAATAACTAACCAAGGTTAGTTATGTTCTTGATTAGTAGCTAATATATGTTAGATAATTATGTGATTAGACTAGCTAATTGATATTAGCTAGATTAATGATTTTATATGTGCATATACGATTAGAATTGTGAAAAGAGAATTGCAAGAAAAGGGAAGTACCTTGTCACTTTGTTTATTATTTATCACTATGTAATAATGTATTGATTAGTTAATGATTTTGATTAGTTGTTCATATTCTCACTAAGTTCCATGCTTACCTAGTTGAGTTCGTGTGTAGGTACAAGTGGAAGTGGCAAAGGGAAAGATATTGCTAAAGAATAGAAGTGGAGTTGCTAGCTTGTTGTAAGTAATGACAAGCTCTATCTCTTTAATTATCGTTATGGTTCAAACTTGTGTAAGTCACCCAATAAACGTGTTTTGGTCAAGCTGAAAGTTAATGTTATGGATTAGGATCAAGAAATAGTATGGTTTGTCGAAAGTGTTAAAGATTGTGAAATTCTTATTGGTTATGTAAAGGTTGACTTTAATTAGTCAATGTATCTTTGAAAGTAGTAGTAAAGTGGTTTTAATGTGAGTTGATATTAATTTAGTTAAATGGGTCAAGAAGAGGGCAAAATGGGTCACTAGAGACTTATTGTGCATTTATAATTAGATATTAGTTTTGGTGAATTAGTTAATGGTCTCCAACTTGTTTTAGTATTTTAGTAAAGTGAGCAAAAAGCCTTGATCTCATTGTATTTAGTTTGTGAAATAGTATGCTCACTAAAAGTGGTTAAAACGGCTTCAAAATGGTCGTAGGTTCAAATTGGCCGTTTTGTGAAAATGGGAAAAGTGTTAAAAGCAAAATTTGTATATTGAAATATTGAAAGTGGTGTTAAAGTTTCAGACCCTAATAGTTTTCAGTTAAAAAGTTATTCAAGTTTCAGTTTCAATTTTTGACAACAAATGGTACAGGTCTACAGACAGCATAAGTACCCAGCGGGTACCTTACTACCCGGAGGGTAGTTTGAGAACCCAGTTGGTTCTAAGACAAGCCGACTGCTTCTAGCTGCTTTAAACAAAGATTACCTTCTGTTGCGCTGCACACCGGTCGTTGGAATTTCTAATGGAGATGCAGCACAGCAGTGGGTTTTTAATTTGTAAGGCTGGGGCTTGGGGTTACTACTATTGCTAATCTAAGGGCTATCAAAGGATAAGTATGACCTAGAGTCGTTCTTCAAAGCGCGACGAATTGAAACTAGGAGGGTTTAGGAACTTTTATGAATTTAGCTGGGGCTCAGAAAGATGGTTTTGGTTTTGAGTTTTTCTAAATTAAAATTAAATTTAAGATAAACTAAAAGGTGGAGGTTACTTCGGGCGTTCAACAATTAAAGCGATTGTCTACTATGGAGTGGTTTTGGTGAAGTTAAATAAGAGGAGTTCTAATGAGGATAAATTTGTAGGTTAATGTGGGCTATTCTACAATCCTTCTTTCGGGCTAACGTGGAGGTGTCCACAATCAGGAAAATAGAATGTCACATGGGTTGCAGAATATATTAAAACATACACCGAAAGTTCTCTCAAATGCATGTCCATATTATCCAACAGTTAATCTCAAATCCTATTCCCCAATCTCGATCATCAGAGACGTCTGAATCATGGCACAGTTTGTTGAATAAACAATCTTGTAAATGGGTTTTACCCTCGCCGGAACAGGTTAGAATAACCGGTCTAGACAGTCGGATAGTACGTCATCACTTATTCATACAAATTATCAAAATTACTCAAGTATGAAAGAAAATAGGGATGGTTTATACTAAGGATAGAAACCTAAGTAACACGTTTGTTAATCGATTCATAACATGACTACCTTCGGTCGTTCTAGACTTCCATACATTTGTACTCAGCCATAAGCATTTCCAGTACTATATCGAGGAACAGTCGAATAGGGGCCGTCACGTTATTCCACAAAGATTAAGGCTAAATATATTTTATTATCATGATAATCCTAAGGCAACAATCAAACAAGAACATGCAATAAGATCATCAAGGCAATAGTTTAATTTAAGCATACAAAGGTGTTATCTAAGTCGAGGATATTCCGAAAGTTGTCTCAAAAATATCGTCTGTCGGAATTAAATCTTAATCTACCTCTATTCCCATGTTCCGTGTCTCTTAGATCCTAGTGTGGTCCAGGGAAAACCGGCCATGCCGAACTCAATGATTCAATCTAACATAGTATAACTAAGTGACCTATACTCTATGAGTTAGCTACGTTCATTTTTGGATAAGGTTTTAGTCACAACATGAGTTGGGCAGATAAACGATAAAGATTCAATTCCTACATCTATTTATAATATAAAGCATCCACAATCTCATGACATACAGTACAATCACATATTTAAGCTTTTCCTAAACGACTATCATAGCAGACAATTGAGTTATTTAGTTAATCATGGCAATTCTAGCATGCATATTTAAATTTATTAAAGAAAGAACAAACATATTAAATATGGAAGATAGATTAACACCTGGAAAGAAGTACAATAACTCGTAGCTAAAATATGCGTCCTGGAGCACCTCCGTACAAATCTTCCTTGATTAGTTAATTAGCTAGCCTAATTAACTAGGAAGAATTAAAATTACAAAGAAAGAAAGATATCTAAGTGTAGGTGTGTAAAGATGTGAAGATGCTAAAAAATGATATTCAAGATGTGTTTTTCAAATGAACCAAAGACCCCTATTTATAGTTGAGTCATGGTGCATTTTAGCATTTTTAGGCACACATTAGAAAAAGGGTGAAAGGTGGTGCACCGGGTACGAAAAAACATGGAAATGTGGTGCACCGGGTATGAAAAAGCATGGAAAGGTGGTGCACCGGGTACACGCAAGGACCAAAAAGCGGAAACGAGACGGGTGGAGGGGGGCGGTGCCGCCCACCAACAGGCCAGCGGCGGCTGGTGGCTGGCCGGCGGCGGCTGGCTGCCACCCGCCCCGGTCCATCGTCTTTCGCTGCGTTGCTTAATTCGTGCGTATCTTCTTCGTTAAGCATCCGTTTGCGTTGATTCTTTTTGCGTTGGATTTGTAATTCAAAAAAGAATACTTTGATGAAAAGATATCCCAAAAATATGTCTCCTATCTCCAGATTTTGTGTACGAATCATTTGAATCTTCCGGCGGGCGTAGAATCTTCATTCTTTATCCGTTTTTGTTGATTCTTCTTCTGTTGGATACGTAATCTGAAAACGAACATCTTGGATGAGATGGATGTTGATGATGGGCACTTTTGTCTTGAAATCTCATTTTGATGCCTTGAATCTTCAAACGTGCGTGGAATCTTCGTTTTTCATCCGTTTTGCTTGATTTTTATGGTGCAACCTTGTTTTGACCATCTTGGCATAATATCATTGATTTGTATTGTTTTTGAGTTTAAAATTCCAAGAATCATTCTAAAATGAGAGAGAAATCGTTAGTAAAAATATGACTTTTTACGTGATATCACTGATGCGCCGCCAACGGTCGATCAGGTTTTACCCTGTCGTCAGACCGTCCGTCAGTGGCGGCACCAGTGGGTTTTAAAATTTATATTTGCGGTGCCTAAGTATACCTAGTTACTATTGGTGTATAGCAATAAGGATGACCTAGGGTCGTTCTCTGAGTCAGTGTATTGTGGATCGTGGACGAAACAGGCGTACTTATCGATCTAGCGGGTTTTTAAAAGATTTGATTGGGGTTTTGTTTTATACTTAGGCAGAAAATTTAAACTAAAGAGGAATAAAATAAATGTAAATAGCAGATAATCAAGAGAGGGTGTTTGTTATGATTTCATTAACCTTATTGATTGGAATGAAAACGTGTTCTAAATGTTTGTATTTTATTTATTTCAGGTATTTATGGGGTAAGCACTAGCCCCCTACTGATAGAGTTCTCGATCAGTATGTCACTGGGTGACTAGGCTATCCTGATTTTGATCGGAGTAGTTTATCCAGCCCACAATACTAACCGGTGAAGGTATAGTGACCCTTATCTGGGATGAAACCCTGGGTGCATGAATAAGGCGACAAACCAACTCGATGTCCGACCTTTCTTAACCCCACAATAATATCTAATCTAAATAAAACATTTAAGACCAAGTTTATAGAGTGTGCTTGATTGCTTTCTATCGATGGTTTTGTGAGTCTGGGTGTTGAGTCATGACTCGTGATTCACATAGACCGATAACAACGACTCTTTCCGTGATTACTGCACTATACTCCACCGGAGGTGTTTCCATTGTTGAACCAAGGACCTAGTCGGTACCAGCTCTGCTGATCACAGAGTTGCCGTTATCCCACAAGGCTTAGTAACTGCGGCTTTTCCTTGGCTTCCACGTGTTAACTACACCGGAGGTGTTGTCGACGCTATACCGAGTAATCAGCCGACTTACGGTACCTTACATTGCTTCATAAAAGCGAACCCAGACTACTTAACTAAGTTTAACAAGTTTGTATTTAAGCATAATATTATCCATCTATTATATAAACCAGCCCTTACTTTTAAGTCTCAATAAATCCCTAATTTGTCAACAGTGTAGTATTCACGTTCAGTTAGAAAACCATATTTCCACGGGCACAGTGTACTTTGCGTTCAAAGTAGAAAGCAGTATTTCCACGGCTCCAGTGTACTTAGTGTTCAGTTTGAAAACCATATTTCCATAGCCACAGAGTACTTTGCGTTCGAATTAGAAAGCAGTATTTCCTCGATGACGATGTACTTAGCGTTCATTTAGAAAGCGATGTGTACACGATTAACAAATCGGACCATGTTCATGTTTGACACAGATAACTAAGTACCTTTGATGGGGTTCGCGATGTCCCATCATTAAAGCCGTAATCACGTTTACTGGTGTCACACCCCGCCTCGGCGGAAGGTTGCGAGATGCGACTATCATGAGATCACAACACAAGAATTACAATGAACGACTTCTACATGAGTCGTTTTAAGCATACTTCATAAAAGTTTAAGATGTCTTACAGACTTAGACCATTTGTCTTTAAAAAGTTTACAAACAATTCCCATAAGTTACAAAATAGTTAGGAGTTTAAGAATTTAAGATCAAAAGCAATGTTCGTCCATGCAAATGTAGTTCCTAACTTCAAAAGGGGTATGCCATCTTCACATATAGCAAGCATCTTAATTACCTGAGAATAACATGTAAAAATGGGTCAACATAAAGTTGGTGAGCTCATAGGTTTTAATAGTTGTAAAACATTACCGTGGATCACGAGATTTCAAGTTATATTGCCATTCAACAATATAGTAAAATTGTATTACTATTGCCATAAGCTCATGAATTGAAACCTTAACATTTAGTGCCTCGCAAGTGTCCTATCCAAACACAAGTAGTTCTCAAATGACAATGCACCCGTTTGACTTATAGTCATGTTGGCGCTACCAACCCGGATGGGGGCGTCAACCCAAATAGATCTATTCATGACATTCACGTTCAAGTCCTTAACTAACAATTCATGATAAAGGCCTACATAATGGATAGTGTCAACTCATGCAATACATAACAGTTTAGTTTGTGTCCACAAAGAAAAGAACATGTATTCTCACCCCAAAAGCATTTCAAAGCATTTAAAAAGAAGTAGGGGCCATGAGACTCACCTTAGTGAGAGAGCGGAAAGTTGCTAGTACTTGTTTGGGTCTCGGTGGGGTTTATGCGTCCTAGATCACATAAAATGTTTAAGTTTAGTTATATGGTATATATATATATATATATATATTAATTCTAATTTTTGTAAAGTTTCATCACCCATAGTTTTTGTTTAAGTGTCACGTTTTATTTAACCATTTTTGAGTACATTTACACCCTTTTAAGTGATCTTTAGTAAGAATCCAACAACATTTCAGAAAGTCTTCAGACCAGACCCATAAGTTGGCTTACTGAGAAAAATGCGTGCGTTTTTGGAAAAAGTGTAAAACATGAAAGTTGTAGGTATTTTCAATACGCAAATTTCAAAAAAAAATGCATCTTCTAACTCTTCCTAGAACTCAAGTTATGACCATTTTAGTAACCTGTGTTTTTCTGGACAGATTGTGTTCCTTTGTGTATAAATTTATAGAAACGTATTTTAAACCTATATTTGAACATAATCTTGTTAGATAAGCTTTATAACTTTAAAATCAGTAATAAAATGGTAGTCTTAGGTTAAGTATTCATGGAGTTATGACCTTGCAAAGTAAGGTATACGAATCTGCCATAATATGCGCAATAGTTTCGTATGGGCTGTTTGGAGGTCGAATACTCCATGTTTTTGAATGAGATCACTTGGGTTTGAAAGCTAATACATAAAAGTAATTTCAGTAGTAAAATGGTGGTATTTTATTAAGTATACACGGATTTATAATCTCATAAAGTGAGATATAGAAATCTGGACAGATTGCATGGGTATGTGTGGGTTAGGATTTCAAGTCATAGACCACCATCCTAACACATAGGCACTAATCATTATTTAGTCCTTATTCCCACATGCATATTTCCATCATTTTTCTACAGATTTTTGAGTATATTACAAGCATTATATTCTTGAAATATTTTGTAGATATGTAATAAGTAAAATTTACATCTTTCAACTTGATATCGGTTTGATCATGGATTATCACTTATCTTTAACACATGATTATGTGCAAGTGATAATCTACAAACATCAAGTCATTTTTGTAGGCTTAACCATACTTTTCAATATTCCAAATAAAAAGAAAATGGAGATGAAGATGAGTAATATCATGTTTACATCCATTTTGTAGGCATAGCCATACATACGAATCACAACACAAAATATAAAGATGCATGTATACATATATGATCGTAGGCATAGCCATACATAAGATATTAACAAGAATGAAATATAAAGTGCATATATACATATGTAGATTTGTAGGCATAGCCATACATAAAATCTTACATATGTATATAGTAAAATAAAAGATGCATATACATAGATATAGATATATTATTATAAGTCTTGTATTATTCATCCATGGGTGATGATTATAGTATAGAATTTGAAGGAAGTAGAGAAGAGAAAGTGGTGTATCTTCTTACCAACGAATCTAAAGACTAAAGTAGGTTATTTTTGAGTGGATTTAGGGTTGTTTATGTGGTGATTTGTGATGGTTTTTGATGGTGAATTTAGGGCAGAATTTTGGAGAGAAAATGGAAGAAGAATGGTGTGTGGAAGAGAGAATTGGATGAGTGTGTGTGAAAAGTGAGAAAAGGGTGGATGTAGGTTGTTTAAATAGAAGAAATGAGAGGGGGGGGGGGGGGGAAGGGGGAGGGTTGGCCGGCCATGGGGGGGGGAGGGGAAGGGTCTTGGTGGTGATTGGTGGAAAATGGTGGTGATTTAATGTATAATTTATTATTTAATTAATTAATTTAGTTTTATTTAATTAAATAATAAATAAAAATCTGATTTTCTTTTAATTATATGTTAATTAAGTTTTTAATTAATTTAAGTATAAGTATTTATTTAGTTATTATGTTGTATTCCATGCAAAGGTGGTGGTTTGTTACTTTCATGCAAGTAAGTGTGCTTATCACTATATTATTGTTTCACACATACTTATATATATATATATATAAGTATATATACATATATATATATATATATTAAGGTTTACTAAGTGAATTAATAAACATAAACGTAAGTACTTGTCGCATTATATGCATCCACGGATGAACGCTTGTTTAATGTCCGGTTGTAACGATAAGGCACCTAAATTCAATGTTATTTCATTATAGGTGTTAAATCACTTAAATTATAGTTTAACAACAAAAAAAAAAAATTTCCTCAAGTTTATTACCTGAGCGGAGTTGAATCATAGATTTTTGCCGGTTGTCACATTCTCCCCCTGTTAAAAGAATTTCGTCCCGAAATTTAGTTCGTGACCTCGGGTGGTGCAGGGTTAGAGAATAAGTGGGGATACTTGCGACGAATTTGATCCTCGCGCTCCCAGGTGAATTCCGGACCTCGTTTCGAATTCCACCTAACCTTTACAATGGGTATACGACTCCGCTTCAAGGTCTTTATCTCTCGGTCCATGATCTCAATTGGTTCTTCAATAAAATGCAATTTCTCATTGATTTGTACTTCTCCGACTGGTATGATAAGGGATTCGTCTGATAAGCACTTTTTCAGATTTGACACATGAAACGTGTCATGTACATTACTGAGTTCTTGAGGCAGCTTAAGTTTGTATGCAACCGGGCCAATCCTCTCCAGTATTTCAAATGGCCCGACATATCTAGGGCTTAGCTTTCCTCGTTTCCCAAAACGGACTACGCCTTTCCAAGGCGACACTTTCAACATGACTCTATCCCCAATTTGAAACTCTAACGGTTTTCGCCTCGTATCCGCATAACTCTTTTGGCGGTCACGGGCTGCCTTCAGTCTATTTTGGATTTGCACAATCTTCTCGGTCGTTTCGTGTATAATCTCTGGACCAAGGAGTTGACTATCTCCCACCTCAGTCCAACATACAGGCGATCGACACTTTCGTCCATAAAGTGCTTCGAATGGGGCGGCCTTGATGCTGGTGTGATAACTGTTGTTGTAAGAGAACTCGCATAATGGCAGGTGGTTCTCCCAGCCACGTCCAAAGTCGATAACACATGCGCGTAACATATCTTCCAGGGTTTGAATTGTCCTTTCGCTTTGGCCATCTGTCTGAGGGTGGTATGCGGTACTCATATCCAAGCGAGTACCTAGAGCTTTTTGGAGTAATTGCCAAAATCTAGAGGTGAAACGGCTATCTCGATCAGAGATTATCGAGATGGGTACCCCGTGCCTTGTCACCACCTCTTTCAAGTAAATCCTAGTCAATCTTTCCATTGTGTCGGTCTCCTTGATTGCTAGAAAGTGGGCGGATTTTGTCAGGCGATCAACAATTACCCAAATCGTATCGCAACCATTTGCTGTCTTAGGAAGCTTAGTAATAAAGTCCATTGTTATTTGCTCCCACTTCCATTGGGGTATTTCGGGTTGTTGCAATAGACCTGATGGTTTCTGATACTCGACCTTTACCTTGGCACACGTCAAGCATTTACTAACATAGGTGGCCACCTCAGCCTTCATGTTAGGCCACCAATACAAGTCCTTAAGCCCATGGTACATCTTGTCAGCACCCGGATGGATGGAATACCTGGATTTATGTGCCTCGTCCATTACCAACTTCCTCAAGTTACCAAAACTTGGTATCCATATGCGATTTATGTAATATCGGATTCCATCGGACTTGACCTCAAATTGCTTATCCATACCGCGTAGAGATTCGCCCTTTACATTCTCCTCCTTGATTGCCTCGAGTTGAGCATCACGAATTTGAGAGGTAAGGTTCGTATGAATGGTCATACCTAAAGCCCTAACTCGTAGTGGTTTCATCCGTTCTTTTCTGCTCAAAGCATCAGCTACAACATTTGCCTTGCCCGGGTGATAACGAATTTCGCAATCGTAATCACTGAGCAACTCAACCCACCTACGCTGTCTCATGTTCAGATCCTTTTGATCGAAAATGTGCTGAAGGCTTTTATGATCTGTAAACACGGTACACTTTGTACCATAAAGGTAATGCCTCCAAATCTTGAGTGCAAACACCACTGCTCCCAATTCCAGGTCATGGGTTGTGTAGTTTTTCTCATGCACTTTAAGTTGACGAGAAGCATAAGCTATGACTTTCTCCTTTTGCATTAACACACATCCTAGCCCTTGTCGTGATGCATCGCAAAAGACTACAAAACTTTCGGTTCCCTCTGGCAATGATAATACTGGTGCGCTACAAAGTTTTTGCTTCAACAATTGGAAAGCTTCCTCCTGCTCATCACTCCAATTATACTTTGCTGTTTTCTGAGTTAGCAGTGTCAAGGGTTTGGCTATTTTAGAAAAATTCTCGATGAATCGTCTATAGTAACCAGCAAGACCTAAGAATTGTCGTACTTCTGTTGGGGTTCTAGGCGTCTCCCAATTTTTGATAGCCTCAATCTTGGCAGGGTCGACATGTATTCCTTGACTATCAATAACATGTCCTAGAAATTGCACTCTTCGTAACCAAAACTCACACTTTGAGAACTTAGCATACAACTCCTCATTTTTAAGCAGCTCCAAGATTGATCTCAAATGCTTTTCATGGTCCTCTTTGTTCTTCGAATAGATCAAAATGTCATCGATGAATACAATGACGAACTTATCTAAGTACGGTTTACACACGCGGTTCATAAGGTCCATGAATACAGCCGGTGCGTTAGTAAGACCAAACGGCATTACTTGGAACTCGTAATGACCATACCGAGTCCTAAATGCCGTCTTTGGGATGCTTTCTTCTCCGACTCTCAGCTGATGATACCCCGATCGTAGGTCAATTTTTGAGTAAAAACTCGAGCCTTGCAGCTGATCGAATAAGTCATCAATTCTAGGGAGTGGGTAACGGTTCTTCACGGTTAGTTTATTCAATTCCCGGTAATCGATGCACATTCTTAAGGATCCATCCTTCTTTTTCACAAATAGGACGGGAGCTCCCCAGGGTGAGGAACTTGGCCGGATAAACCCTTTATCTAAAAGCTCTTCTAGTTGACTTGACAACTCTTGCATTTCGGAAGGGGCTAATCGATATGGTGCTCGGGCAACGGGTGCCGCACCAGGCACCAAGTCGATATGAAATTCCACTTGCCGGGCTGGTGGTAGTCCAGGCAAGTCTTCAGGGAAGACTTCGGGAAAATCCCGTACGATAGGGACATCCTCGAGTCGTCTCTCTTCCGGTTTCTCCTCTACAACATGTGCTAAGATTGCTTGGTACCCTTTTCTTAGGTACTTCTGTGTTTTCATGCACGATATGATGTTCAATCTTGTTCCGCTCTTTTCTCCTTGTATGATTAAAGTTGCTCCGCTAGAGAGGGGTATACGGACAATCTTATCATGGCATACTATTTCAGCACGATTCTTGGATAGCCAATCCATGCCAATGATGACGTCAAAGCTTCCTATTTTGACGGGTATCAAATTTATGGGAAAGATTTCGCTTGCTAAGTTTAGGGAACAGTTTCGAATTATGCTATCAGCTTCAATTAATTTACCATTAGCTAACTCTATCGTGTATTTAGTGTCTAAGGCAGTCGGAGTGATATTAAGTAAGGGGCTAAACTCGTTAGACACGAAACTCTCATCAGCACCAGTATCAAATAAGACTGAAACAACCTTGTCATTTAGGAGAAACGTACCCGTGACTAGGTTGGGATCCTGGCGTGCTTCATTGGTGTTGATCACGAATGCTCTGCCGCGCGCCGCATTGTTATTCTGATTTTTCAGCTTCGGACAATCCTTTTTAAAGTGTCCAGCACTCCCGCACCCGTAGCATGTGTTTGGAGGGTTAGGGTTGGCGACAGGTGCAGGGCTCCGACAATCCTTAGCTTGATGGCCAGGCTTCTTACATCTCCCACATGCGTTGCTACAGGGACCTTTGTGGTGAAGGTTGCAACGCTTACAATATGGTTTGTTTCCAGCATAACCTTTCTTAGCATCTGGCCCTGCAGCATAAGCCCTAACTGTCTCGGTCTTCTTATTTTGTTGTTGGCTGGTGTTTCCCCTAGAACTTTCCTCCCATTTCCTTTTACCATCGGAATTCTTATCAACATTTCCCCTTTCCAAAGCCCCACGTCGCACAATTTGATCCATTAAACTGTGTGCCATGCGAACGGCATCGTGGATCGTATTGGGCTTGGATGAAGTTACATTTCCTTGGATTTGGGAGGGAAGTCCCCAGATATAACGTTCAATTCTCTTGTACTCGGGAGTGACCATAGATGGGCAAAGGAGTGCCAATTCATGGAATCTCCTTGTATATCTAGCTATATCAGCCCCAATGACAACCAGGTTCCAAAATTCTACCTCCAACTTCTGTAGTTCATTCCGAGGACAGTACTCTTCCGTCATCATTTTCTTAAGATCTTCCCAAGAAATCTGATAAGCAGCATCAACGCCCACCGAATGAGCGTATGAATTCCACCATGATAACGCACCATCTTGAAGGGTGCATGTTGCATACTTAACCTTACAATCTTCCTTGCAGTTGCTAATACGGAAAACTGACTCTAGCTTTTCAAACCACCGAACCAAACCGACAGCTCCTTCTGTTCCATTGAAGTGATGGGGTTTGCAATTCGAAAAGTCCTTATAGGTGCATTCTCGGGTTACATTCCCCGAACCTCCTTCGGTTTCATTCCTTCTACCAGTTCTTTCGTTTCCATCATTCCTCTCAGTCCTTTGGGTGGCGATTGCCTCAGCTACTCTTTGTGCTACAAGTCGCTCGATAGCTGCATTACTCATCGTGGATGTTCTCTTGGGTGGCATGTTTCTTGAAATTACAAAGCACAACAAGACAATGAGATACTATACAAGATAGAACTTTATCATGCGTGTAAGGGATAAATAAGTACAAACCACACAACCAAAGTCACAAGATAGTAAGATTAATAACCCAACAAGAGCATAAACTTAGTCAAAATACTTGATTCATTGTTCACAAAAACAGGCCGGGAATGAAACATCCGGAAAAATACAAGCAAATCCATAAATTTATCCTCTAGGCACAACCCGCCATAGTAGGTTAGAAATCTAAATGAAACTATCCGCGAAACTGGCCCAAAAGTGCACCAACACGTCCCAAACTATGCTCCATCGCGGACATACGCTGCTCTGCCCTAGTCGCGCGCTCTTCTGCTAACTCAGCGCGCCTTTCGCTGTGCTCCACTCGTCGGCGTAACTCAGTAACCTCTTCTCGAAGAATCTTGATGTCGTCATCAGCACAGTAAACCGTGTAGTCCATGTTACTAATCCTCCTCTCAACTTCCGAAACTTGTGCCTCTATGAGTTCCACTTTATCGGAACGTGACTCATCCTGGTCGTACTCCAGCTGATTAAGTCTCCTCTCCTGATCAACCAAACGTGCTATCACAACGGGGATAGTGTGATGTACAGGCTCCAAAGTGAGAGAGGGTATGGGTGTAGTGGTGGAGGGCTCCCCAACTTCCAGTGTCTCGGGTATCCCTTCTTCTTTTCTCCAAGACTGAATCTGCTCCTGCATCCAAGTCCACTTGCGGGATCGCACTCGCCTAGTAGTAGTGTTGGAAGTCCCGGTAGGGGGAATGGAGGGGGTCTCAGTAGGGGGGATGGAGAATGTCTCAGTCAAAGGTGGGAACACGGTTATCCGAGGGGTACGCATCAATCGTGGTCCCCCGGGGCGGAATGATCGGAGTGAAGAGGCTGGTTTTGGTTGGGTAGAGGGAGCAGGGGCAGTCTTAGTAGGTATGACAGGGGAGGGATGGGATTCTTCGGGATCGGACTTGTCCTCAGTAGGCTCGGACTCTTCCTCCATTGGCTCGGTCTCATCCTCAAATGGCTCAGTCTCATTGGAGGAATCCGTCTTTTCAACTCGGGTAGCGGACACAGGCATGAATGAGGGTGACTTAAGCGAGGTGAGGAGGCATGCAGCCGTCTCGGAGTCATCGTCGGACACGACTTGGACAGGGCTACTAGGGTTCGACATACTCTGTCATATAAGATAATAGTATATAAATAGGGAGTATATAAAATAAGTAATTATTCATCATGTATGTACTAACTTAACAATTAACATGTAATAAGCATGCATGGAACCACATTCGGTAAGTAGGCAAGGATGTATGGATTTAATAATTAGCAAGTACACCTAAAGGTCCTTATTCTAGTCATGGCTATAGTCTAGGCCCACTAATGCAACCTATTTCACTATAACCTTGCGCTCTGATACCAATCTGTCACACCCCGCCTCGGCGGAAGGTTGCGAGATGCGACTATCATGAGATCACAACACAAGAATTACAATGAACGACTTCTACATGAGTCGTTTTAAGCATACTTCATAAAAGTTTAAGATGTCTTACAGACTTAGACCATTTGTCTTTAAAAAGTTTACAAACAATTCCCATAAGTTACAAAATAGTTAGGAGTTTAAGAATTTAAGATCAAAAGCAATGTTCGTCCATGCAAATGTAGTTCCTAACTTCAAAAGGGGTATGCCATCTTCACATATAGCAAGCATCTTAATTACCTGAGAATAACATGTAAAAATGGGTCAACATAAAGTTGGTGAGCTCATAGGTTTTAATAGTTGTAAAACATTACCGTGGATCACGAGATTTCAAGTTATATTGCCATTCAACAATATAGTAAAATTGTATTACTATTGCCATAAGCTCATGAATTGAAACCTTAACATTTAGTGCCTCGCAAGTGTCCTATCCAAACACAAGTAGTTCTCAAATGACAATGCACCCGTTTGACTTATAGTCATGTTGGCGCTACCAACCCGGATGGGGGCGTCAACCCAAATAGATCTATTCATGACATTCACGTTCAAGTCCTTAACTAACAATTCATGATAAAGGCCTACATAATGGATAGTGTCAACTCATGCAATACATAACAGTTTAGTTTGTGTCCACAAAGAAAAGAACATGTATTCTCACCCCAAAAGCATTTCAAAGCATTTAAAAAGAAGTAGGGGCCATGAGACTCACCTTAGTGAGAGAGCGGAAAGTTGCTAGTACTTGTTTGGGTCTCGGTGGGGTTTATGCGTCCTAGATCACATAAAATGTTTAAGTTTAGTTATATGGTATATATATATATATATATATATATTAATTCTAATTTTTGTAAAGTTTCATCACCCATAGTTTTTGTTTAAGTGTCACGTTTTATTTAACCATTTTTGAGTACATTTACACCCTTTTAAGTGATCTTTAGTAAGAATCCAACAACATTTCAGAAAGTCTTCAGACCAGACCCATAAGTTGGCTTACTGAGAAAAATGCGTGCGTTTTTGGAAAAAGTGTAAAACATGAAAGTTGTAGGTATTTTCAATACGCAAATTTCAAAAAAAAATGCATCTTCTAACTCTTCCTAGAACTCAAGTTATGACCATTTTAGTAACCTGTGTTTTTCTGGACAGATTGTGTTCCTTTGTGTATAAATTTATAGAAACGTATTTTAAACCTATATTTGAACATAATCTTGTTAGATAAGCTTTATAACTTTAAAATCAGTAATAAAATGGTAGTCTTAGGTTAAGTATTCATGGAGTTATGACCTTGCAAAGTAAGGTATACGAATCTGCCATAATATGCGCAATAGTTTCGTATGGGCTGTTTGGAGGTCGAATACTCCATGTTTTTGAATGAGATCACTTGGGTTTGAAAGCTAATACATAAAAGTAATTTCAGTAGTAAAATGGTGGTATTTTATTAAGTATACACGGATTTATAATCTCATAAAGTGAGATATAGAAATCTGGACAGATTGCATGGGTATGTGTGGGTTAGGATTTCAAGTCATAGACCACCATCCTAACACATAGGCACTAATCATTATTTAGTCCTTATTCCCACATGCATATTTCCATCATTTTTCTACAGATTTTTGAGTATATTACAAGCATTATATTCTTGAAATATTTTGTAGATATGTAATAAGTAAAATTTACATCTTTCAACTTGATATCGGTTTGATCATGGATTATCACTTATCTTTAACACATGATTATGTGCAAGTGATAATCTACAAACATCAAGTCATTTTTGTAGGCTTAACCATACTTTTCAATATTCCAAATAAAAAGAAAATGGAGATGAAGATGAGTAATATCATGTTTACATCCATTTTGTAGGCATAGCCATACATACGAATCACAACACAAAATATAAAGATGCATGTATACATATATGATCGTAGGCATAGCCATACATAAGATATTAACAAGAATGAAATATAAAGTGCATATATACATATGTAGATTTGTAGGCATAGCCATACATAAAATCTTACATATGTATATAGTAAAATAAAAGATGCATATACATAGATATAGATATATTATTATAAGTCTTGTATTATTCATCCATGGGTGATGATTATAGTATAGAATTTGAAGGAAGTAGAGAAGAGAAAGTGGTGTATCTTCTTACCAACGAATCTAAAGACTAAAGTAGGTTATTTTTGAGTGGATTTAGGGTTGTTTATGTGGTGATTTGTGATGGTTTTTGATGGTGAATTTAGGGCAGAATTTTGGAGAGAAAATGGAAGAAGAATGGTGTGTGGAAGAGAGAATTGGATGAGTGTGTGTGAAAAGTGAGAAAAGGGTGGATGTAGGTTGTTTAAATAGAAGAAATGAGAGGGGGGGGGGGGGGGAAGGGGGAGGGTTGGCCGGCCATGGGGGGGGGAGGGGAAGGGTCTTGGTGGTGATTGGTGGAAAATGGTGGTGATTTAATGTATAATTTATTATTTAATTAATTAATTTAGTTTTATTTAATTAAATAATAAATAAAAATCTGATTTTCTTTTAATTATATGTTAATTAAGTTTTTAATTAATTTAAGTATAAGTATTTATTTAGTTATTATGTTGTATTCCATGCAAAGGTGGTGGTTTGTTACTTTCATGCAAGTAAGTGTGCTTATCACTATATTATTGTTTCACACATACTTATATATATATATATATAAGTATATATACATATATATATATATATATTAAGGTTTACTAAGTGAATTAATAAACATAAACGTAAGTACTTGTCGCATTATATGCATCCACGGATGAACGCTTGTTTAATGTCCGGTTGTAACGATAAGGCACCTAAATTCAATGTTATTTCATTATAGGTGTTAAATCACTTAAATTATAGTTTAACAACAAAAAAAAAAAATTTCCTCAAGTTTATTACCTGAGCGGAGTTGAATCATAGATTTTTGCCGGTTGTCACAACTGGTTGAAAGGCGATTAGTTTAATAGGTTTAAAATCATAGATAGAAAGTAAATCAAAGCACTATAACATCATTCCAACCAATTTACGACTAACTACATCATAGCAAACATGCAATATCACTACTCGCTAATCATGGCAATCAATCCTAAATCTAGCATGACAACAGTAATAACAATCATCATAATAAAATAGATAAAGGATAGATATAACCGTAATAAGAGCGTAGCTGAATACAACTTGAATGTTACACGAGCAGAACTCCTAGTATGCGCCAAGAGATATTACAAGATTGCCCCTCTACTAACTAGCCGTTAATCTACTACTAATTATAACATAATCTAGAGAGAGAGTAGTGAGAGAAAGTGTGTGTGTAGTGTTGTGTGTTTCTTGGTTATGTGTTGTATGATGAAATGAGGCTTGTATTTATAAAGATCGCACAGCCGTATCCGTAGACCGTATCCAAACCTTCAAATGCACAACCATATCGCAAATGTGAATAAAAATCAGATTTTTATCACACAAACGCACAATACGGCTGAGCTGGATCGTATACGGCTGAACTGGACCGTATACAGCTGAGCATAGGGTGAATACGGCTGAACTGGGCTGTATACGGCTGAGCACAGGCCGTATACGGTCTGCACAGGCCGTATACGGTTTGGTTCAGCCGTATACGGTCTGGTTCAGCCGTATCCTGGCCCTTCGGTTCTTGGTTTCTTCGTTCGGGCGTAACTACTTCATCGTTTATCCGTTTTGAGCGTTCTTTATATCCACGCGTTCATATTTTCCTAGCGAAGAAAATGACATAAGTTAGAGGTCATAATTCTTTGTGTATCTCAAAAAGTGCTAAAATACGTAAACAGAAGCTTCAATGATCGTTTGTGCTCTGTTTTACTCATTTTTAGGTTGTTTTTGCTGATTCTTAAAACATTGTCTTTATTTTAGCCCTTATGATTAAATGTGATGTTTAAGTTCATATTTTAAGTGTTGTCATTAATAATAGGGCCAAAATGGTGAGATAATGGTACACAAAAACATGACTTTTTGCGTGTCATCAATCACCTTCTGTTACCGAAATAGTTAATTCACCCGGCTATTAAGCAACTTACCCGGCTGCTGGACTTGAGTACCCGACGGGTACTCATGTTATCCGGTGGGTAGTTTTAAGTTTCCAGAAATTTTCATTATAAACCAAACAATTATAGGTTAAGTGAGATAAGGACCAAATGCGCTTCTAGTATTATTTATTAATGTTGTCAAGAGTATAGTAAGTTAAAAAAATAAAAATAAAAAATTTTCAGGGCGTTTCATGAAAGCTAAAATTTTCAATCAGCAAGATGAGATAGGAAGTAATGCTTACTCTTGTCAAGAAAGAACTTGCTGACTCACAGGCTGAAGTTCTTGATTTATAATGAAAGCTTTCAAAATTTTCTACATCCTCTTTGGTATTTGATGAAATTCTTAGATCGCAAAGGGCAGATACCAAAAGCAAGGTTGGTCTTGGTTTTCACCATGTACCACCTCCTAAGGACTATCTACCAATGCCATCTAAGGATTCCATCAAAGACTTTGTATCTTCTTCTTCTAAAGTAGATGCAAAATCTGTTAATCCACCAGTTAATGAGCCAAGCAAAAATGCCGAGCTTTTTAGGCCTACATTTGTTAAAACTGAAAATAAATCTCGAGTTAGCATTGAGGAGGTTGTTGTGGTAGAAGATATACCTAAAGAGTCTACCATTAAGGTTGAGAAAATAAATGACAAAACTGATTGTTTTAAATGCAAAGGCAAAGCGAAGGTTGACAATGAATCTTTTAAAGTTAAAAAACAAAAGCAGGATTCACATTCTAAATCTTCAGTTGATTCAAACTTAACTGTGAAGAATCTGAAGAAAGATAAACTAGTTGATAAATCTAAAAAGAATAAACCTTCAACATCAAGTAGCTCAACCTCAGGAACATCTACTTCAACATGTTCACCTAAGAGTGCATGTTCAACAAATGTTCCTGTTAATAGACCTTCTGTGTATTATCCTCCACCGAAACGATTTGAGGGTAACCATTGGAATAAATCATATGTGGAGCATCGTTCTTGTTTCCGTTGTGGTCAACAGGGCCATATCATTAGGGATTGTAAGTTATTATCCCTAGATAGGCTTGGTAGAGGGATGCCAAAAACTTTCTATTTTAGGAATTCTTTTTCTAAATATTTTTCACGGCGTGGTTCGTATTTTCCTGTATCTAGTTGTGCATCAAATTCTCCAGAACCTATGGCTAGAGTAAACAAAGTTGTGGCTAGTAGAACTCAAGTTCAACAACATAACATTATTGAAAACAAATCATCCGAACCTAAGCAGGTTTGGAAATTAATATCCACAAACAACACATCTATGAAATCAACAGAATTTTTTAAAATATCATAAACTCATGGATGTGATGATTATGGATGATAATGGACAACCCAAGTTTATTAAGGCTTGGATGTCCCATAAACTCTAATATTTGATTGTTTATGGTGATGCAGTCAGTTTCTTGTTAGCTAATATTTTTAGTGACTGCAAGGATGTTGATATTGTTGGAAGGTTGTTTTCAAGGTAGTTATGTGTGTGCCGATGATGTTTTATTGGATGAATGAATTTTTCCGAAGTGTGATTGGATGAACGAAATTTTCCGAAGTGTGATTGGATGAATGAATTTTTCCGAAGTGTTTCGAGGTGGTTAAAGTGATAAAGGATTTGACTTGACTTGTTATGTGATTTTGGAACTTTTATTTAAACATTATCTATTTTTACTTCTTAGTTTATGCAACACCAATTCTTTGTACTTTTTTAGTATCAAAGAAATGCAATGTTCCGAAATTTCTTAAATTAAAAAAAATGTTTAAGGGGAGTACCTTTGAATTGAAATTGCGAAAAGAATTTGCTGTTCAGGGGGAGTAATTTTAAAAACTTAAAAATTCTGATTATTTGGAAACAGCAAGATTCTTAATTCTTGAAAAGACGCTGGATTGTGTCTGTAAACAACTTGGGATATGATAGTACATTAGGGGACATGCACAAAATGGAAATTTTAAGGTTTATCCTTGATGTATCAGTAGGTTTATCGAGCATACTTAATACATTTTTTTATAAAAATTAGCTTCATCATATGATGTATTGGTAGGCATGATACACACTAGTCTCTGGGTTATCAAGAAGTAAATCTAATACCTGTCTATTATCTTGTGGTAAACACCTTGTGATGTACGACTCAATGTCTTAATTCCTTAATGTAGCTTGACACACTACTATTTTTGGATTTTTTTATCTGAGATCATTTGGGGGCTTATACTGATTGTTTCCTCTGTTGTACGTAAGTACATACCTGATCTCAATTAGTATAATCTCAAAACTAAGCAAACGTGAGTCCATGTACTTGCAAAGTCTTGAATCCTAAGATACCTAACGAGGTTGCCAAAAGGTTTGACCAAGTATTGAAGATGTAAAGGATGTCCATTACGCTCTAAAGACTGTGAAGATAAATTCTATTGAAGATGCTGCTGATGATTGAGAGATGATCACATAGTTTGAAGATCTTATTGTATAATTTGTATGTCATTCACATGAATCTGGACCTCAAGATTTACTGAAGACCATGCTATCTCAATGGGGGAGTTTCTACTTGTTGAAGATATAAAGGAGTTTGTTGGTGATGACAAATTTAAGCTTATTTGATCAAGCTGCTGACATGGAGGAGTTTGTTGGTGCATTCTGTGTGTCAGTCACTTGGTCAACGTTTGTACTTGTCAAAGTCAATTAGTCTATGTATGTGAAGTGTTTAGTTTGTATATTCGAGTCTATAAAAGAAATGTAATTATAGAATAGACATAGAATATTGTTAATGCGACACAGAGCTTGTGTCGTAATAGTGACATAAAGTCTATGTCGCAAAGGTCACAATAGCGACACAATGCTTGTGTCGCTAATAGGTCAGAACGTAAGTATAAATAGAAGTGTAAGGTTTCATTTGTGGGTTGATCAAACCCTAAAGTGTGTGAGGCCATGAGAGAGAGCACAGAGTCGGAGAAAGTGAGTTAGTAATCTTCATACGTTCAATTGTAATACATACAAAGCTTATAGAATTGTGTGTTCGATTCGTTAAACGTTCATTACTGGATTGTTTGTATTCCGCACATGCAATTGAGTTGACGATCTGATTATGTCCAATATCGGAAACCTACATATATACATTTTCATATTGTAACCCCGCGAATTCCGCGGGTTATATTCTAGTATGTAACTAATTGAAAACAAAAATTAAAATTCATATGAAAACTAATATGATTAAATTAGTTGCACATTAACTATTAACGTTTCTAGTTATTTGTTTATTTTGTTTTCATTTCTTTGAAAGTTTCTTGATTTCATAAGATATGCATGTGAGCCACACAAAAATTCAAAATTAACCTCGTCCAATTAAACCCTGATGTAGATGAACAATAACATAATAAGAAAAAAAAGTATTAATTCATATAGAAACTAATAACTATGAAATATCAACCAATTACTAATTAATTAGTTAAGGGTAATTTAGAATTAATGTAAAAGGTTAAATATTAATTGTTGCATATGTTAAAAGAAAGACACTTGTCATTATCATACTGGGTAGGAAAAATTTTAGGCATGTTTAATAGGGGGAAAAATCATTTTTCTTTTTCTAGAGTAAATTCATTTTGGGACGGAAAGATTAATAAAGATGAATACTCCGGTGATTTATCATAGAGTAAATTTCATAAACGGTCCATGTAGTTTAAACTGATTTATGAAATTCGCCTTTATACTTTTTTTTTATCTTTCCAATCCAATAAGTTTACCTTGTGTTCGAAAATCGTCCACAATATTCTATATTTACTAAAATACCCTTACTTAAGAGGATAAAATTGTATTATACATTTATACTTTACTTATTCCTCGATAACATTCATTCCATCGATAGTTCGCGTACGATTCTGGCGACCATGATTTATGGGTGCTGATGTGTTCTGATTTCTGCCAACGATAATTTCCGGAATTCACGTACCGTAGTCCAAACTGAAATCGAAATCAAAATCAAAATCAAAATAAAAATATCACCACGTGTGTTTTTATAGTCATAGAGTTTTTGGTTTTTATGTTCTTTATCTTTTTTATGTTATAATAATGTTCGATTATGTCGAAGGTGAGGTTAGAGTGGTGTAGTGAAGAAGGTGAGGTTAGAGTGGTGTAGTGACACAGATAAATGGTGACCTGATACAAGGTGGCTTACTGGAAACTCAAAATCATCGGAGCGAGGGGGACGACAAAGATGTTGACATTAGTTTGGTAGACATAATTATACATTAAGAGCACTCCCAACTCACCCTTTGGTTGGCGTCGATACCGCCGTGTCGATTGTGTGTCAGTGTCAACATCCGGTTTAACGACGGAGAAGCAAAGTAAAAGGGTGGGGCCGACAACATTGGTTTATTTTTTTATATTTTGACTGTTGCATGTCTTTTTAAACAATATGTTTTTATACAACTTTGAAACGATAATATTACCGTTTTTATTTAATAAATGATTATCTTATTTAACCACTTTTTCATATACAAACACACTATAATTACACAAAAATTTCACTCAAATCCACACACTTTGTATATATACAAACCATAACATTATACTCACAAAAAATGTATAAACATCACCACAATTCTTCGCAAAATCATCTCTAAAACATCCAAACACCACCATCAGTTGTCGAAGGGAAAAAAAGAAAAAAAGAAGAAGTTAAATGGATCGAGAATGAGTGCAATAATGGGACAAAGCTTCCAAGAATTGCGCGATGGAAATTTACCATTGGAAAAAAGTGATTGAGGACCGATACAAAACAACTACAACTTCAAAGTTAAGGTGAAATATACTACAAATCAACTAATTGACAAATGGAATAAAAAAAAATAATAAATAAAAGACATACACTAGATTACTATTTTACATTTACTATCTTTATTGTAGTGTTATTTTTATAATTTTAATTATTGAAATGTTTTTTTTAATTAATGTAATGTTTTTAATTTTAATAAATTTCTGGTATTTAATATTGTGTTTTAACGGTAAGGTTTCGAGGGGAAAATCTCAAATGATAATGAGAAGGACGAGCAGGTCGAATTCACTGCATTTTTAAACAAATTTGTCATCCAGATTCATTGCATTTTACCAACAGAAGACAACATTTTACACCTATCAAATTTGACTGTATTTTAACGACACTGGATTTTACCTCTACAAATTTGTTTCTAATATGCACTGAACTCGGTATGCCCCTCCTTCCCTTCATTTAAGGCTTTCTCCTCTGATCCTTATTTGTGTTTTAAATATATAAAGTAAATAATGTGTAGATCCAAAAAAACCGAGTGATGCGTTAGGGTTGGCAATGTTTAGTCAATTGTTAGTTAGTTTTGACAAGTGTTCATGTGACGCTAGTTTGACACTAACTGATACATCCATTTGCATCAGTGGTTAAAAGAGGTCTTATATTACTATTAACGAACATTTACATGTATTTTTGTAATGGGGTGGGGTTCAAATGATAATAAGAATTTGCGTGAAAATGAGGGAACCAATGATATCGTGTCATGTGTACAAAGAGAATGTTTCACATGTACAAAACCCATTTACCTCCAACATCAATTATCTCACAAATGACAAATCAAAAAATTATGAAAATTGCACCATTAAATTCAGCGTTTTCTTCTCTTCAATTTGCCGTCCCTCAAGGCATACTTTCGACGAGTATTTTTTCCATCTTTTTTGGTAGGTTTCACATTTACTAACACATGTGTTAAAATGTTGCGTTTAGGGTTTATGGTTTGGGGTTTAGGGGTTAGGGGTCAGGGTTTACGGTTGAGGGTTTCACCCCCAAAACCCCAAACCCCCAACCCTAAACCCTAAACACTAACCCCTAAATCCCAAAACCTAAACCCTAAACGCTTTACAAAACTCTAAACCCTAATTCATACTAAACCCTAAACCCTGCTAAACCTTAATCCTAAACCCTGCTAAACCCTATCCCTATATCCTAAACCCTAAACCCTAGCATTAACCCTAACCACAAATCAAATGTACAACCAATCACTAACACATGTGTTACTAATTTGTAAAACCCACCTAAAAATGAAAAAAAAAAAGTTGTCAAAAGTATGCTTTGAGGGACGGCAAATCGAAAAGGAGAAAACGCTGAATTTTTTGGTGCAATTTTCATGATTTTTCGACTTACCGTTTGTGGGATATTTGAGTTTCAAAAATGTGGGGGAAATGAGTATTCGATGAAAATGAGTGGTTAAGATTTATTCTCCTATTTTCATTCAAAATTGATGTACTCATATAAACTCTATTTTTTTAATAATTCACAAATAATTGTTAATGAATAAAGTAATAAAAAGATGTGTCGCTTTAGAAGATAAGAGACGATTTTCATGCAAAATATAAAATTATTGGATTTGAAAGGTAAATATAAAAATACAAAGACCAAATGAACATTTATGAAACTTACTCTTTATTATAGTATGAAGGAAGATATTGTGATATCCTCAATGTTTTTAAAACCGCAAACCGAACTGGACCGGAGAGGGTCCCGGTTCCGGTCGAATCGGTCCGGCCGAACCGTTCCAAAACCGGTCAAAAGTCGGTTTTTATAAATATAAATAAATAAATTTTCGGTTTAACCGGTCCGGTTCCCGGTTGAACCATTCGGTTTTGATCAAACCGTCCGATTCATTGACCGGTCAAACCATGGTCAAAACCACTTTTCAACCGGTCGGAATCCTCAAAATTCTCGGTCGAACCGATTGGACCGTCCGGTCCGGTCCGGTTTAAAAAACATTGGATATCCTAGGCTCTGCTCCGAGTTTTTTTTTTTAATAGAAAAGAAAAAGAAACAGAGAGACGAGAAGAGATGAGATATTGGGGAGGATTATACCATCGTTTCTCTCTATTTATTTCTAAAATTAAAAAGAAATGAAAGGATGAAAAGGTTAGCTAAGTTATTTCCTTTCACTTATCTTCAACTAATTGAAAATATATTTTCATGTGTAAATTTTATTTCTCTTATTGAACCTCCTCTTTTCTCTCTCCTACGATTGTAATTGGGGTAAAAGCATACATGTTGGATTAAAATTCAATCCTCTTTTATGTAGTAAAAATAGAATAAAATATAGAGGATTAAAATTCTAAGTTTCAATCAACACATGCATGTTAAAGAAGAATCATCCAAAATATACAGATTTTATCGACGTTTTAGACTTCTGCAATATATCAACAAAGTCTACCTTTAAACCATATTATTGTTTATTAAACCCTTTCTTTGAAGATATCATGCAAGTAACAAAGTGTTAAACCATATTCTTAGTTTATGATATCACCCCTTTCTTTTCTTTTTCGTAGCAAGAAATTCGATATGAGTCTCGGCCTAACCATTGTTCAATACATACTTCGAACGAGTTCCATATACAGTGTCACAAAATTCAAGAAGCAAATAAATTTTATTTTGGCATAAACTAGATTTTGAGCTAATACTTTTTCTGGTTTGATTCATTTTTAGACCGAATGAAGTTGAAAACAATGACAATAAGAGACATAAATAACGCTGATCCGGCTATGACAGGAGTACTCATTATCAAACTCTTTTCAGGAGGTTTTGATTCTTGTGTATGATTCTTGCCTTCAATTTTTCCTACTTGTTTCTGTTTTTCGTGGCTAGCTTCTTGATTTTCTGACTGAATTTTGGTATTCTCATATGCTTGGTCATTTGTTCCATTCTGTGTTACACCTTGCTTCAAATGGTGTGATCCCACGATTTCTTCATGTTCTTGCGTTGATACGACTCCTTTGCCAGAATTTTCGGTGTCTTTCATTTCCCGAATCCCGAACTCAGTGATCCCTTTTACTGATTTTGGCATCCGAATAATGAGGCTTGATTTGTCTTGGTCGAACCTGGCCTTGACTTTACCCAAAACCACTCCCTCTGGAATTGTAAATATTTTGCAAAACCTCCTCATGGTTTCCACTTGTTCACCACTTACTCTGATTCTACTGCCATCCTCGTTTATCTCAATATTTATGTCTCGCCTTCCATATCCTACAATTAACCAAAAACATGAACTAAGAAAAAATTATTTCGATATACTGATATTGCAATTTTGTTATTGATATTAAAAGACACAATAAAAATATAAGGAAAAAAAAATACCTTTAAGGTGGGATGTGAGGATGTAAATGGAGTCTGTTTGTTGAGTAGTGAAAACGGGATGCTCGAGGTTTAAATTCATTGTTCAAAATATTGAAGGATGATGGGAGTAAGGGAGAGATGATGTATTTGTAGGCATATGTTTTAGGAGGATTAGAATACAAGTTATGTAGAGCAAAAGAATAGATGCATTGCTTTGATCCGTTGTTCATGTAATGTGATGGGAACAACTTGTTGTTTTGCCTTGGCAGGCAGCTGAACCTTTACTCTTTCTATAGAAATAAGTGACAAAATAACATATAACAAAAAAGGTAATACTCCATATATATATATATATATATATATATAGTTGGGATCTAGAAAGAAGATAAATTTAATAGAGAAAGGGGAGAAGGATTTCTAACCAATCATTTCAATTTTATTTGAGTCTTTTTTAACTAAGTTAATAAAATTTAATTGTATGTTATTTGAATCAATAATTATTGGCGGTTTTCATCTCCATAATTATAGGATATTAATAACAAAGATCTTCACATATCCTTCTCAATTTCATTTTTTCCTTCACGTGAAGTAACACAGGCCGATTTTCTTGTTGGAGATACTCACTCATTTTTTAATCTCTAATATTCTTTTAATCCTGTCGATTCATTGTTAATTTGTCCTGCAATCAACATCCACAACGATTCCTGGTATCGAGTATACTCAATTTCAATCAATATTTGAAACTTTTTTTGCGATTCATTCCTGTGATCAATTCATATGGCAAACGATGAACAACCGATGGAACTTTTACATATGGATTCATCAGAGGAATCCGATGATATTGGTAGTACATCCGAAGCTAGTAAGTTATTCCCATTGTCTATTGGCACGGTTTGTTATTGTTGATTTTGGATTGTATTTGATGATGATATTCGAAAATGCACATGCAAACAAAAGGCTTTAGATGATGCTATAAAGCGAAACAGTCTTATGATCGAGGAATCGGCTACGTCTTCCGAATAGTCGATTATTTTAACACAATTTTTGTGTAGCGAATCTTATGTTTTTTTAAGACATTGTACAAACCTTTGGTTAGTTATGATACAATGTATTTGAGTTTCATTTTATCCAATGTAGGTAAGCATTTTACTTGTTTCATTTGCAGCAGGCATTTAACACAGTGATTCAGTAATTTCACAAATTGATTTAGTAAATTGACATTTAACACAGTGATTCAGTAATTTCACAAATTGATTTAGTAAATTGACACATTGATTCTGTCATTTCGCACTGTGATCCAGCTACCCTAATGCAATAACAACAAGAATACTTGTGTGTATGCCTTCATAAAACTACTAACTACATTGCATTTGACCAAGTTTATGCTTCCAATATTCCATCAACTATAAATTTTTGAGATTGGATTAAACCTTCCGTCACACTCCACTTCAAATTATTTATGTACCAAATACAGTTTCTTCAAATTTAACTTAACTTACCAACCACGTTTTCAAACTCAACTGGTCTGACACAGATACACTTTCCAAATAAACCTTCATTTTTTCAAATGTAGGTTACCATTTTCCTTTTTTCATTTCTTCAGGCATGTAATATATATTGTGATTCAATCCTTTCACAAATTGATTAACTAAAATAACGCATTGATTCAGACAATTGAAACCGTTGATTCACCTACCTAATTCGGCAACATAATAAACCACCTTTTCAGTTCCATTCGTAAAGCTAATAACAAAATTTCATTTGGCCAACTATATGCCTCAAATATGCAATCAACTACATGCTTCCATTAATTTAGAAAATCGATAAAACGTCCAATCACAATCGATTAAACAAAGACATAAGCTACCTTACCTTAGCAGGAAAAAAATGAAATTATGTTCCGGATTACATTGATCTAACACAGCTTCATTTTCCAAAAACCACCAGGCTTTCTTCTCTTATTAGTTGTACCCACGCATTCATCATTGCCCTAAACTCCGGGGTAATTTTATCATGATCCTTTGCTTCGCTTTTTACTCCGAAAGCCATGGTGTTTAAATCAGATACCAAAATCTTTTTTCCTCCAACACTTATTGTATTCGTTTCTGAATCATAGTTTTGCACTAACCAATATCCTAGTCTCAAAGACCAATATCTTTTTTCCTCTAACACTTATTGTATTCGTTTCTGAATCGTAGTTTTGCACTAACCTATATCCTAGTCTCAAAGGTAACTTCCCGACAACTAGATCCAACACATTTCCAAATCCGATTCTCCGCACAACTGCCTTTTGTTCTTCCGTAAATTTACACAGCAGATCGACTAAAACATTCGGCGGGTTCCTAATGTTAACCGATGCCTTTATTTCTTTTTTGACCGTTTCCTCAAAATTGGCGCTCACTTTTTTCCTATTGTCTCCCCTCTTACGCTTTTCACGCCTTAATTCCTTTGGAGGTGGTGGCATGAAATCATCATCCAAATCAGCGGCATTCATCTGGGTTTTGCCTGAAACAGTTATAATACACCGTGAACGATAATAAGCGATAAATAAGCACTATGCAAGTAACAAAGAAATCTTTTGATTCTAAACTTTTAATAGTAAGCCATTGATGAGACGTTGCAATTTCAAATATGTATATTGTGTTTATTTATTATGTGGTTCACGGTGAATGTGTGGGTACAACTAATAAGAGAAGAAAGCTTGGCGGTTTTTAGAAAATGAAGCTGTGTTAGACCAATGTAATCTAGAACATAATATCATTTTTTTCCTGCTAAGGTAAGGTAGCTTATGTCTGTGTAGGGTCTAGGGTCTAGGCCACGTTATTTAAACTCAGATATTTAATCAAGAGTTATTCACAGTGTACACTACTAGTTCAGTATTTTCACAACTTTATAACAAAACACAGATAGTTAATTACTCCTGATTTGACGTCTTATCAAAAAGGTTTTAATCACGTTTATCGGTGGAAGGGCATTAATTGATTTAAGATCATGGATGGAACGTGTAATCAAAGCACCGAGTTTTCATTTATAGTATAAAGTTGGGAACATTATTCCACAACGGATTATACCCACGACTTTCATAGCTTTTACGTTCCGTACTCCACACATTCGTGATGTTTCCGGCGCTATACAAATGAAAGCCGTATAATGGGTTTAGGGTTTAGGGTTTTTTTTTTTTTTGGGTAAAGGGGACGGTACCCCGGAAAAATTTTATACCAACCAAAAATAAATATTTATAGGATTACAACGGGTATTCCCGAGGGGACATTTTTAGTGAACGTCCCAAACACTTACAAAATCACCTATTACTATTACTAGTCTATATACTATTCTAAGATGGCTATTTTTACAAGTATCCCTACCAAACCTATAATAGCCATCCCTATGCCTTATATAAAAAACAAAACATCTAAAACAACCACGACTATAGCCATTTTTACAAAATACCCTAACAAATTCAAAACCAAAAAACTTCAAATCTTCAGAATCTTCTAAATCTTCAGTCTTCGTAACCCAATCCATCTTCATCTTGATCTTCAAATCATCACTTCCCATCTTCCAACCATCAAACATACATCACAATTACTATACCATATAATACTAGCACCAATTACCTTCATAAGCCCATTCGTCTCCACAAGCCCAAATTTCTCCATAAACCAAATATCACTAAATAAATCACAACCAGGCCCATTTGGTATAAAATAAAACTCAACACCATTAATCACATGACTTCTTTGCCCAATTTGTAACACCACATATCTCAGATCAACCATACCATCATCAAACATACCCAAATACTTATTTCTTTGATTTCCCATCATTTAAACCATTAAAATTTGCAGCTTCATTATTGATGACAAAATTCCATCTTCGAGCAACCTCCTTAGCATTATCAGAAGGAGCAATCTTGAGCCCAATAAGACGTGTTCTTATAACATCCACAATGTTCTTAACCAAAACATCAACTTCTCTTTCCTTCCCCTGAAATAAACGCCAATTCCGCTCCTGCCATATATAATATATCACACCCGCAAGCACTAGCCGTTGCACAATGCTCCAAATAGATTTATCACAATGCAAGGAATATAACAAGTTAATTATACTCTGCCAATCACCACCATTAGAAGTCAGTTCATGGATAATATCATCCATTTTTACCAACCCCTTAAAACTTTTCCACACCTTTTTAGCATAATCACATTCCACAAAAACATGGAAATGTGAATCAGATACCTTTTTACAAAAAGCACAATCTTTACCATGCTGAATATTCCATCTTTCAAGCCTATCTTGTGTAGTAAGTTTACCATGCAAAGCCAACCAAAACACAAAAGCATGCCTTGGTATTTTATGAGAAAACCATACCAACTTATACCACGGAACCTCAGTTGTACATACACTCATATCAGCCCACATTCTCTTCATTTCAAACTCCTTAACACGACCCCACTTATCTTTCCATTTAATTTTATCTTTAACCCCTTATGTAAGCATAGGGGTAAAAGATAATAAAACAGACCCGTATTTATCAATCAACTCCTGAGGCCAATTCCATCTGTCATGATACCACATATCACTCACAGTGCTATTCAAATCCAACCTTGCCCCGTAAATTTCCCTACTTGAAATCAGTTTACATAATGGATCAAAAGGATGCCAATTATCAAACCATAAAGAAGTATCTTTACCATCACCAAGCCTATGAAAAACATGCCTTCTCATATACCCTCTCAATCCCAAAATGCTTCTCCATGCACATGAAGTTTTAGGATCAATCCCCATCTCCCAAAACCTTTTACCATTAATTCTGTTTTCATAAACCCATCTAACCCATAAAGATTTCTTCTGAGTTACAACATTTCAAATATATTTTGACATCAAAACTCTATTCCAATCTCGAATTGATCTAATACCCAATCCACCATGTCTTTTAGAAAAACAAACATCCTCCCATGCCACTTTTGCCATTGCTCTTTTTCTATCATTACCTCCCCATAAAAAATTCCTCATAAGCCTTTCCACCTTAGTTATTACTGATTTAGGTAGAATAAACATAGAGATCTAATAAACTTGAATAGAGGACAAAACAGATTTAATCAACTGAAGCCTACCAGCATAAGATAAAGTTTTATTTTTCCAATCATTCACCTTCTTTCTAACTTTATCTAATAGACTATGACAGTCCTTATAATGCAAACCAGCAGCAGTTAAAGGAACCCCAAGGTATTTTACAGGAAACTTACCAACCTCATAAGGAAAAATTCTTTGAATTTCAGTAGCAACTGCCCCACTAACATTACCAAAGAATGTATTACTCTTCTTTAAATAGGCCTCAAACCATACACAATACTAAACTCCTTTAGAGCAGCATTAATTATCTTAACAGAATTTCTATCACTCTTGCAAAACATCAATAAATCATCCGCAAAGCATAAATGTGTCAACTTTAACTTAGAACAATTAGGATGATAAGCAAAGCAACCCACCTCCCTAATTTTCCTTTTCAAGACCAAATTCAACACTTCCATAACTAAGGTAAATAAATAAGGGGATAAGGGATCACCTTGTCTTAACCCCCTTCTACCCTTAAAATACCCTGTTGATCACCATTAATGGAAATAGCAAAAGAAGGAGTAGAAATACATACCATTAGCCATTTAACCATTTGTGGGTGAAAACTAAAATGCACCAAGATATTCTCCATAAAGCTCCAATTGACTGTATCATAAGCCTTTTGGATGTCAATTTTAAAAGCGCATCTCCCCTCTCCTTGCTTCCAATTATACCCTTTCATAAGCTCCTGAGCAAGCATCACATTATCACTGATTTGCCTAGAAGGTATGAGAGCAGATTGATTCTCTTCAACAATATCATCTAAACAATGCTTAATCCTATTAGCCAAAATTTTACTAATGACCTTATAAAGGACATTACAACATGAGATTGGCCTAAAATCAGCAATATTTTTGGGACTTAAAGACTTAGGAACCAATACTATAACATTAGCATTAACCTCACCTAGCAATTTACCACTAATAAAAACCTCTTTCACAACATCACAAACTTCATTTCCAATCACAGACCAAGCAGCTTTAAAAAATCTAGCTGAATAGCCATCAGGCCCAGGAGATTTAGTATCTTCAATATCCCATAAAGCATTCTTTATCTCTTGATCTTCAACCTTCCTTATCATATGAAAAGATTCTTCATGAGATATCCTTTTTTCAAACAGACTAGAAGGATCATTAATTGGCACAACCAATGATTCAGAACCTAACATTGTTTTGAAATGCTTCACAAACTCTTCAGGAATAGCATTACCATAGAAAATCTTCCCATTCATATCTTCAATAGCTTCAATTCTATTCCTGTTAACCCTTCCTCTGATAACATTATGAAAATAAGAAGAATTAGAATCCCCTTTCTTCAACCATGTTACTTTACTTTTTTGCATTAATAATTTCTCTTCAGCTATGATTGCATCTTTCAAAGCCTTATGATAACACATTTCTTCTTGCCTTAACACATCATTTTCAGGATTTCTTGCCAAGTCCTCTTGAACTGTATGAAGCTCAGTTCTCAACTTTTTAACATTTTCAAACAGATTCCCTTCCCTCCTATTTAAATTCCCAATCTTCTGCTTCAATCTCTTCATTTTAGTAACCACAACAAACATCTTTAACCAATAACATTTTCTCCCCAAACTACCTTGACAGTAGGTAAAAAATCTTTTAGATCAGCAATATGGTTATTAAACTTAAACGGCTTATGCTTCTGCTTTGTTATATTTGATAAAGATACCACAATAGGACAATGATCAGAAAGACCAAATGGTAAAAAATGAGCATGAACTCTTGGAAAAGCATCCAAAAAAACATTACCAAAAGCTCTATCCAATTTCTTCAACACTCCTCTAATTGGACCAATAGCATGTGGCTTCTGAATCCACATATATTGCATCCCAGATTGATTAAGCTCCTCCATTTCAATTTCATCAAGACATTCTCTAAACTCCAACATTGGATTTGTCACTATAGAAGAACCAGTAGAACTATCTTCAGGATTAAGACTCACATTAAAATCTCCAATGACCATCTATGACTGTGCAGCAACCACATTACTATACATATAAAGATCTTTCCATAATACTCTTCTTTCTCCATCATCATTAGAAGCATAAACAATAGAACAATGAAATTGCTTCTTACTATCAAGATGTTCAACAAAACAATGAATAACCTGATCAGATTATGCATTCACCCTTAGTCTCAACATACTTGGATCCCATCCAATAATAATTCTAGTCCTTCCTCTACACTGATTATGATTAGCAACTCAATTCCAATTACCAAACACTTTATCACAAATCTTTTTCAAACTTTTACTCAAAATCTTAGTTTCCACAATAGCACATATACCACAACCACTAGAAGCAATTAAATTCATGACCTCGTTTTATTTAGGTATTTCATTCATCCCTCTAATATTCCAGCATGCTAACTTAAACATGGATAACATCATTTAAGTTAGTAACAGTACCAGAAGGTACCTGACCATGATCACCATCATCCTCATTCATAATCATATCATCATGATCCATGCTATCTTCCCCTTCATCTTCAGATTCAACTTCCTCTTCCCCTTCAGGTAAATCTTCAATGATGACATCCTTTAATCCTTTACACTCACAATGATAATAGAAATACTTTATCATCTGTGGAGTTCAGTCTTTAACAATTTTCTTTTTTGGTAAATTTTCAGCTTCAACATATTTCATTACTTTAGCTTTCTGAAATTTATATAACTTCCACTTACTATCATAAGTGTTGCTTGATTTCACCTGATCTACCTCCTCTTCAGCCAATGCAGCAAATTGATTACCAATCTCAACATCAGATGACTTCTTTTGTGCCTGCTTCTTTTGTCTATACTCCATTCTGACATTCTGACCAACCTCAACACCCTTACCTTTTGCTTCATGACTAATATTATGCTGCTGTTTTTTACTTCCACTATCCCCAACTTCCAATTTCTTATTCTCATTTGTATTACCCTTTGAACTACTACCAACTTCATTCCTGCTCAAAATCCTTATTCCACCATTAGAAATTCCTCCAGATACATTCTTTGAACTATGTGCATTCTTTCCACTAGATTGAAAATTTCTAGCACCCTAATTCATCTTTATTCCACCTACTCTATTCTGATTACCAGCTTGTCTAACAGGACCTTGAATATTCCTATTAACAAACTGATTTGGTTTAATCACCACATTCCCACTAGCATCCTTATTCACTATGTTCTTCCTCCCAACAGTTTTCCATCCACTATCCACATTGACATTACTTTTTTGCAGATTTTCTTCCCTTCTAGCTTCATTAGTAACAATCTCATCAACACTCAAATGCTTTACAGAGCATTTATCAATAGAATGCCCAAAAACTTTGCAATGGTCACATCTTGGAGGTTTCCATTGATAACCAATTTTCAAATTCAAAGTTTTACTAGGAATAATACCTCTTACAGGATAAACAACCTTAACATATTCTGGAAGACTTTTCTCTGCAGACACCTCTACCAAAACTCTTGCATAACCTGCTTTTCCAGTTTGATTAATGCACCTATCTTTTGTCATTCTATCCATGACAATTGGTTTACCAACCTTACTAACTAGCTGCCCAATATTACCTGCATTCCATAAGTCAAAAGGCAGATCAATTAAGGATATCCAAATAGGAACCTTATTGGGTTCAGGTACCTCTAAACATAACCCTGCTTTCCATTTTTTCAAAAACATAGGTACATTCTCAATCAACCACGGGCCACTTTCCAATACAGATTTCATTCCTTCTTCATTATCAAACTTTAAAAAGTAATAACTAGTAGTGTTAGCTGATATATCCTTTATCCCATAGTTCCTCCACATTCTTCTCAGATTAAAATTAACCACAGAAAAAGGCATCTTAACACCCACAAAATAACCATAGAGACATAGAGCATAAGCAGCATAACTTTTTTCAATGAATTCCCCTTTCAACTGAACTATCTCTTCACCATTAGCCAATACATCAAGAGGACAATAGACCATTTTTGTTAACTCATCTTGGACATTATTATCCTTTACCACCCCAACAAATGTAAATGGTTTATTTTCAGTAGATTGCCTATTTTGAGATTGATAACCATGTTTAATAGCAGAAGGTTGTTTACCAAGTATAGATGGATTAACAGGATTTGATGGCATTTGAACTCCAGTATCAAACACAAGATTAACATCTTCCATTGTCTTATCAAAATCATTCATCTCATCCTTACGTTTCTTCTTAACCAAGCTAGCATGCTGATGCGTGTGAAAGCGTCTAGTTTTATAATTTATAAATGGAAATACGTAATTAATACTTTTCACACAACCAGGCAAGAATACCTGATCAAATGTAAGTATAGAAGCGGTAAGACCGATTCGATCACAGGAACGATGGTTATATATAAAAACAAAAAATACTAATTAACTAGAAAACAGTAAACTGGGGGCCATTTTAGTTCCGTGCGAACAATTGTTTATAAAATAATAAATTAAAATAAATAAAACTTGTTGATCCCAGTCAGGATCTTAATATGTATTACTTTGATTGATTATTAATAAGCTTGCGGAATAGTTTATTAATAACTTGAAGAACAAACTTGTAACACAGAATATTTGATCAAAAGCTTCATTATTATTATCAACAATACGAACACACAATTGTGTTAGGGTTTACAACCTTGAAGCTAATAACTAAAAAATCGTCTTTCTAGGGTTTCACAGAATCTCTATTTATAACACATAGAGTCCTTTACAGAATCAAACTATTATGGAAATTCTATCTATTCCATAATTCTCTCTAACCGACTACTAACAGTGGTTGAGCTATTTACTAACAGGGGTAGTACTCGTATATTACTAACAGTGGTTGAGTACTTAATACAAAATCCACTCATGTCAACAGTGGCACTGTTAGACTAATTCTAACTGACAGTGGCACTGTCAATACAAAACTAAACTAACAGTGGTAGACTACTAGCAGTGGCACAATACTTGTGGTTGAGCAAATCTGGCAGTGGCTCAGGACTCAACAATCTCCCCCTAAACTTGATCATTCTCAGCAATGAATCAAGTTTCTTCATCTTTTCTTTTCATCTTTAGGAGCTTGACTGTTTACTCTTTTTCTCCTCTTCTCTTACTCTTTCCAACTCCATTCTTTTATGAAACTGATTGAACACCATGTATAAAGCATTGAATGCACCTTCTGAAATCACTGTAGTTCTTAGTTGAGATGCAAGCACATTTCTTAGAATCTGAGTCCCCAGAACATATTATCTTTCATCAAGCATGTAGATTGTGATTCCACTTCTGAATAAGATCATGTGAACTCCAGCTCTAACAAAATGTCTCCATGTATTCACATGCTCAATGCAGTTTAAGAACAAATTAGTGAATGGTTCAGGCTCAAACAACATATTCAAACATCTTCCCAAATCTCTTTCCATTATTACCAGTGAAGCCTGCCTGTTTCTTTGACTGTTTAGCTCATACAGATCTAGAATGTCTAACCTATTCACATTCTTGAGCACATCAGCAACAGATGTCAAGTATTGCTCATTCCCATTCTCTCTGACAATCTTGATCTGTTCTTTGATAACATCAGCAACTTTTGATTTTTGTCCTTCCCATTCAACTATCCTTGATGATCTATCATGATTGATGTGAATATTTTCTTTGCTATCCTTCACCTCTTTGATATATTTTCTCAACTCTTCTGCATCTTTCTCCAAATCAGGAACTACACTATCACAAGCAAGAACTCCATTCCATCTGATCTTTAGATTTCGATCAGAAAGCCTTTTTAATTCTCTTTCTTCAGCTTCTGCTTCCTCTTGCTCTTTCTTTTCAATTTTGTCTTGTTCCTCTTTTCTCACCTGCGCAGCAATCCTCTTTCTATCCTCAGCCAACTTTTTCTCAATAAATTTGTCTTGCATGAGCTTTTTCTCAAAATCCACCTTTCCCTCATTCTGATGTCTTTCATAAGCTTTCTCCAACTTCTCTACATCCCATCCTTCAAGTATACTTCTTGGTGCATATCTTCCACCAAGAATTCTGAGTAACTCCTTTTTCCTCTGAGCAGCAGTTGGTGGTTTGTTTCTTTTCTTCTCAAGCTCAGCTTGTCTTTTCCTTCTTGCCTTTTCTTCATTAGCTTGTTTGAGCTTTGCAAACCCTAGATTCAAACCATCATTACCATCCTTTTTGTTGATCATATCATGAATCTTTTGAGCAGACAACCCTTTACCTATTACAGCCATATCATTGAGCATCTTTGCAGCCTTCTGAGATAAGGTTACCACACTCATGTCTTCCAGTACAACATCAACATCAGGACCTTCTTGTCTCTTGGACTCAACAGCCATTCTTAACATTCTCTCATCATGCTCCTCTTGATCTCTCCTGGCCTCATCTAAATCAATTGGAGGCTCTACAACCTTCTTAACCTTTCTTTCTTCTTTCAATTTTCCCTTACCTTTGTCCTTTGAATCAATCTTTGGAAGATCAGACTTAGGTTTGGGTGATGATGAAGGTTCTTCAATAATGACAGGGGGTTGGATAAATCTTGGTGTAGTTGTGGAGACAGTGGTTGTTATGACAGTTGTTGTGGGAATACTTGAAGTATTGACAGGGGTTGATGTAACAGTGGTTGACTCTGTGATAACAGGGGTTGCTGCTGAAGTACCAACAGGGGTAGATACCTCAACAGTGGTAGAAACCAAACTACTAATAGTGGTCATTGGTTGAGTTGTAATAGGAGTTTTATTCTTGGCAGAGGTAGACTTTCTTTTTGGAATTGATTTCTTTCTATTATAATTCTTCACCCTTACCTCCTCTTTAGCTTTAGGTTTTGACTCTAAACACTCCCCCTCAACCTCTACATCTCCACCTTCCATCTCCTCTGTTTCAACAGATTTATCAAACACCATCCTATCACTAAAGCTCACTCTTTTGCCCATATCAAGAGTTTCTCCCATAACATCCCAGAAATACAAATTAGCCACAACCTTAAAAGGTAATCCTTTGTTTAATGGAAAAACATTCAAAGCTGGACCACTTTGTGCATTATCATCTGCAACATTCACATTCTCACTGTCTGAACCACTTGTTTGCACATTTTCACCCACATATACCACCATTCTTCTATCATGCTCAGCATTCACCATTTCATCATCCATGCCTTCATTAACCACATAATCTGAAACATTCAATTCATCCTCAACACCTCCATCACTCTTGTCATTAAACTCAGATGTATCCATGCAGCTAATACCACCTGCACCTCCATCATTATCATCATTATTCCCATCAGAACCATCATTATCATCTCCCTTATCTTCAGGCACATTGTCTTTCTCTTGATCTTTATCTTTTCTCTCCCCCTTGCCTGAAGATTTCTGTAATTCTGCAGCAGGCTTTAAGACCTGTAAAACAACATCCTCCACCACAGCCAATCTTGTTTTCAAATCACTGATTTCCTCCTGCTGCTTCTTTATCAATTCATCCTGGGCAGCCAACTTGACTTGTTGCTCCCTTCTCAAATCTATTTCCCTCTCAAATTTGGTCCAAATTAACCTGACATCATGTACCAGATCATCAATCGTTAATTCCCTAGTTATATGACTAGTCTCATCAACATTGGAGTGTGACCTCCTAGATGAATCATTGACTACATCTGTCACTTGCCTTGCAAGATCTTCAGATGCCCCTTGATTCGTGGTACTGGGACCTTCATTTGAATCATTACCCATAGGTTCATCAAACAAAGTTGCCTCTGGTTGGGTCTTATTGATGTTACCACTGTCCTGTCCTGCCAGTGGGCTAGAGACAGTAGTGGCAGCCCTTCTAGAATGAACATTTTCATCAAGTATGTTCACCTGTTGTGATTGATCATTTGACTGAGACTGTGGAGAAACAGGAATCTCCATAGCCTGTTTAGTTTTCTTAGATTTCTTGGCTTTGCTTTGGGTAGGCTGTTGGTTCCCTTGTTTTCTTTTTGTGCCACCTCCTGATGTGTGATCAGAACCAACTTGTTTTGTTGTCCTGTCATCATTTGGTCCAAGTGGTGTTGGTAATACACCACCAGTGGCAGAAGGAGCAACTAACATTGTAGAAAACAATGCAGTTTCCTTCTTGGAAAAAGTGTTCTGATACTGGTTCATGGCTCTAATAGCCTTCAAGGATAGAGTAGAACTAACTATTACACTTTTATCTGCTGGCAAATTTGGCAATTGCTTATTCAACAAAAGCTGAACAAATCTAGGGTACATAATAAATGTATCACCCTTTACATTTTTGATCATATTATCTAAGATAAACCTAGACATATTAAATTTAAGACCCTGTGCCAAGCAGATTATAGAATATGCAATACTAGAACTAAATTCATTAAAACTAGTCCTCTTTTGAGATAAACATACCAGAAAAGTATGAATGTAGAACTTCCATTGAGGACAGAACCATGACTTCAAGAAAGTGTATTCAGACCTTGCTTTTCCAGCACCTTCATAACCCATATCCTTTATACCTTGAAACAAATCCTCTCTTGATAATTCCAGAACTCCTCCTTCATCATCAAACTGCAGAAGTTCTCTAAGAACAATCTCAGTCACCATTACCTTGTTTCCCTTAACAGTGGAATGAATGTGAGTAATGCCATTAACATTCCCTTCCTTTGCGTTCTTCCAGAATTCTTGAATATGAGATCTTATCAATCTTGGGGCGACGGTAAGGGCATATGTAACTGGACAGTTACTCAAGAAATCGATAATTGGGTGAAAATACTCATCTGCGATTTCTTTGTCCAAGAAAGCCCTCATGTTGTGTTCAGAATGAACACTCAGAGTAGAATTACCAGAATCAGATGAAGATGACGATGCCATGAATGAAATTGATGAAAGAAAGAAGAGTGGTTTACAATGATCAAACACAAACGAGAGCGGTTATTGAAGAGTTTTGAGAATTTTGAAAACGTAATTGAAAAAGTGAAGTGTTTGGGTACTTATGTGATGACAGTGCCAAGCCCTAGTAAATAGAACTAACAGTGGCACTGTCAGATATGCACCAACAGGGTCACAACTAACGCTTAAGCCCAACAGGGGTACCTCACTTAATCAAGGTCAACCGTTAATAACCCTCAATGAAGCCAACAGGGGTACTAGTACTAGCAGGGGAACACTAAAACTAGCAGGGGTGAAGACTTCATAAAATAACACGATTTTTTTTTAATCAAAAAGAAAAAGCAACAAAGAAAACATTAGATTCCTGCTCTCGTGATGTCTCCTGACAGTGGCTGAATCCTGCAATACTAAACTAAGAAAAACAACCAGCAGGGGTTAAGCTACACAAATATACAACAGAGGTTGAAATTACATTGACAGTGGCATAAGTAAACTAACAGTGGAACCAACTGTTATCATGATGAAGCTAACAGTGGCAACACTTGACCCTGTCACACACAATATACTTCACCTCTGTTAGTATTAAATCCTGACCAAAACATTAAGTGAGATTAATCATACCAATATTAGTTATCAAAAATGTAAACCTTCCTACATCAAATGCTTTTGTAAAAAGATCTGCAAGTTGATTATCAGTATGAATTTTGAAAATATGAATCAATCTTTTATCATAACAATCTCTTATAAAATGATATCGGATTTCAATGTGTTTGGTTTTTGAATGCTTAACAGGATTTTGTATGATACTAATAGCAGATGTATTATCAATGTAAATAGGAGTGTTCATGAAAGTCAAACCATAGTCCATCATTTGATTCTGAATCCAGAGCACCTGTGCACAACAACTTGATGCTGCAACATACTCTGCTTCTGCTGTAGATGTGGAAACTGTGGTCTGCTTCTTGCATTGCCATGACACTAGCCTATTTCCAAGAAATTGACATCCTCCACTAGTTGATTTTCTATCCATGTTCTCACCACCATAGTCACTATCTGTGAAAGCCTTTAGCTCAAAATCTGATCCTTTAGCATACCAAAGTCCCAAATCTGGTTGACCTTTCAAGTATCTAAAGATCCTTTTCACAGCATACATGTGTGACTGTTTTGGATTGGTTTGGTAGCTAGCACAAAGACACACTGCAAACATAATATCAGGTCTAGATGAAGTTAAATACATCAAAGAACCAATCATTGACCTGTACAAGTGCACATCTACTTCCTCCCCCTCAGGATCAGAATTAAGATGTTTGTGTGCCTCCATGGGAGTGCTAGCTATCTTTACATCTTTATAACCAAATTTATTCAAAATATCCTTCACATACTTCCCTTGGTTAATAAAGATTCCGTCTGTCTTCTGCTTAACCTGCAATCCTAAAAAGAAAGTGAGTTCTCCCATTGAACTCATCTTAAACTTCTTATGCATTAGCTCCTCAAATTCTTTACAAAGTGAATCACTTGTAGATCCAAATATAATATCATCTACATAGACCTGTACCAGCAAAATATCTTTCTGAATCCTCTTGGTAAACAAAGTCTTGTCAATAGTACCTCTCTTGAATCCATTCGTGAGAAGATACTCAGATAGAGTATCATACCAAGCTCTTGGTGCTTGATGTAAACCATACAAAGCTTTCTTCAATCTGCACACTCTATCTGGATATGTTGGATCTTCAAACCCTGGTGGTTGGCAGACATACACCTCATCATCAATTAGACCATGAAGAAAAGCACTCTTCACATCCATTTGATAAACCTTGAAACCCTGATAAGATGCATAAGCTAAAAACAATCTAATAGCTTCTATCCTAGCAACAGGGGTAAAAACATCATCATAATCAATTCCTTCTTCCTGTGTATACCCCTGTGCTACCAACCTGGCTTTATTCTTGATGACAATCCCTCTCTCATCTCTCTTGTTCTTAAAAATCCACTTGGTGCCTATAGCTCTCTTTCCTTTTGGTAAATCAACCCATACATTCTGCAGCTTGAATTGCAGGAATTCTTCTTGCATAGCTTCAATCCAGCTGGGATCCTTGAGAACTTCCACTGCTTTCTTTGGTTCCATCTGAGAAAGACAACAAACATATAATGAAGTATGTAAATCTTCATCTCTTATCTTTGACTCCTGTCTGGTCAGAACAGGGGAACCAATATCACCAATGACCAAATCCAAGGAATGATCTTTATGAACCAGATACTTAGATGTGGATGTATCAAGTAATTCTCTTTCCAAATTAGGACCCAAAAGATTATCCATTTCTGATTCTGAAAAAGAATCTCTTTCCTTTCTTTCTTTTGAAGGCTTTGGAGTTGTTTCAGAATCTGATAAAGAAGTCCTTTCCAAGACTTGAAATGGAGGACTTTGTTCATAGTTCTTTGGTGATCTCTGCTCTTCATCTGATAGTCCAGGTATCTCTAACTCACTTTCTGAATCTTCATATGAACCCCTTAAAATAGATGTTTGAGGATCTGCAGGGATTGAACCATGTGTACCCTTATCTGCATCATCCTTTGCAGATGATCCATTTGTTTCAGGAGTTGATCCTTCAGTTTCTGTTTGATCCTGTTGAAAAACTGCTGGTGGATCTGGAGACCAAATTGGAAATAATACATACTCAAAGTCATTCTTTTTAGGCTGACTTGAGCTTCTATCTCCATCTGCATCATCACCTGCACTTGTACCTGCACTAGTAGACAAATCTGGATATCTAAAAGCATGGGTTAGTGCATCAATATCAAACAATACTTCTGGACCTTTTCCTTCTACATTAGGTGTATTTTCATTAAAGGTCACATCCATGGTCTCCTCTATGATCCTAGTCCTTTTATTAAACACTTTATAAGCCTTGCTTTGGATAGAGTATCCAACAAAGACAGCCTCATCTACCTTACTTTGAAACTTACCTAGGTGATCCCTGGTATTTAAGACAGTACAAGGACATCCAAATGGTTTTAAAAAGCTAACCAAAGGTTTTCTCTTAAAGAATAACTCATAGGGTGTCTTGTTATGAGGTTTGACTATCAGAATCCTATTCAAAACATAACAAGCAGTGCTGACTGCTTCTGCCCAAAAAGACATTAGAAGTTTAGCATCTGCCAGCATGCTTCTAGCAGCCTCAATTAGTGTCCTATTCCTCCTTTCAGCTACTCCATTTTGTTGTGGAGTCCTAGGTGCACTAAACTGTCTTTCTATACCTTTCTCCTCACAGAACTTATTCATCTCATGATTCTTAAATTCTGTCCCATTATCACACCTGATGATCTTAACCTTTTGATTAGTTGAATTCTCAATCCTAGTTATGAAGGATCTAAGTATTTCACCTGTCTCATCCTTGATCCTAAGAAAGAATACCCAACTCATCCTAGAATAGTCATCAGTTATCACCAAACAGTAAGATTTCTTCCCTTGACTAGCTACATTGGTAGGGCCAAACAAGTCCATATGTAACAGGTGTAAGGGAGTGGTATTGGTATTCACAAGCTTGGTCTTATAAGAGGTCTTGTGTTGCTTGCCTTTGAGACAAGCTACACAGTGGTCACTACATTCAAATAACTTTTCAGGTAAACCTCTCACTAGCCTATTCCTAACAAGTTTATTCATGGTCTTGTAATTCAAGTGACACATCCTCATATGCCATAAGTCAGATTCAGAAACAGTAGCTTTAGATATAAGGCAGTTAACATTTTGAGATTCCATCTTGTTTAAATCACTACAGTATACATTATTCTTTCTTGGAACCCTCATTAAAATTTTATCTTCAGGTATTTTGAGTTTTTCAGAAAGCATAATGCATTCTGTGTCAGTGAAATAAACAGGATTTTGCTTATCTGTGATTTGACTCACACTGAGCAAATTATATCTCAATTGCTCAACATAATAAACATCATTGAAAGTGAGCTTACTGCTTTTTACCTTGCCTTTACCTGTGATTTTCCCTTCTTTAGGATTACTGCCAAATGCCACATCTCCTCCATTAAAAGCTTTAAAATCCTGCAGTTTCTCCCTATCTCCAGTCATGTGCCTTGAGCATCCTGAATCAATATGCCATAAGCTTGGCTTGCCCTGCACATATAAAAAGAGAAATAATAAGTTTCTCTTGGGAACCCAAACCAATCTGGCTTTGGGTTTCCCTTGAGCATTTTTGACATCAACCCTCTTAAAGGTGATTGATCTCAATGCTTCATTGATGTTGGACACTTTTGATGTAAATGCATTCTTATGTCTCCAAAAACAATCTGTTTTAGACCTGACAGGGGTTAATGGTCTGACAGTGGTCACCTTCAAATTCGTATTTATTACCCTTGCAGTGGTAGCTTTACTTGGTATAAACATTCTTTTCAAATGCTTAATACCAGCAGAGGTACCATGCCTGACAGTGGTCAAACCCTCCCCTGTTCTTGTCTTGCCTCTGTTAGCCTCTGACAGTGGCACTGCTGCAGCATTAACAGGGGCTGCAGCCTTGCCTCTGTTAGGCTGATTTCTCAACATTTGTCCTGTACCACTGTTCCTATTATTTTTAGAATTGTAGTGACAGTCCTGTTGAAGATGATTATACCTACCACAAATAAAACATGATTTTCTTTTCACACATTCAAACCCACTACCCAGCCTTTGTGAAACCAATTGATTCCAATTCCTTTGATTCCCTCTAGGTGTAGGTTTGGTTATTTTATTTGCAGAATTTTCAACATGTTTGCTAGCACACTTAACACATTCAGCCTTTATATTGGACTCATGATGAACCTTTTTATTCACATAACCTAGACCAGTTCTAGATTTGTTAGTCCTATTCACTTGTTCAAGCTGAACCTTAGCTTTCTCCACGAACAACTTCTTGCCTTCTTCTAGTTTATCACTCTTAAGTTCTGAAACTAGACCAGTAATAGACTTAACACAACCATCCATAGATTTACCACTAGATGAGCTATCACTATCACTCTCATCTTCCTCAGTCCAATCAGATATTTCCACTTTATCAAAATTTACATTATCAGCACAATTAACTACTGGATCTACCTTTTTAACCTCCTCTGACACACCTACCTTAAGTTTTGCTAAGTCAAAATCAATTTTAGATGGGAAGTAAGTATGATTATAAGGTGGGGGAACAACATTAAGATTGTAACCTAATCCAGTTTTTAATTTATCATGAATTTGAGACTTGATTAAGTTTTGAACACCTTTTGAAGCATTTTCCAATTCATCAACTTTCAACTTTATTGACTCTTTATCAGAAATTGCCTCAGCCAACTTGGCACTTAGCATATCAACTTTTGTTTGTAAAGCTTTCTTTTCCCAATTCAGATATTTAATATCTAAGTGAAATTGTGATTCATTCTTTTCAAAGGCTTTAATTTGTTTTTCAAGATTTTCAATAGCTAAGGTTGCATGTTGACTTTTGACCTCAAAAGCTTTCAACTCATTGCACACAACAACATTATAATCCCTGTAAAATTTAACCATTTTCTTACATTCAGGAGAACATAATTTAACTTGTACCTCATGTGGAATGTCTGAAGGTTCTGGTTCTTCTGTGACAGCCATCAAAGCTTGATTCTTTACCACAAGCTCTTCTTGATCACTCCAGTCAAAGCCTCCCATTCCATCTTGTGCTACTAGTGAGTCTAAAGTGGTGTTCTGTACGGGTACCAATCTTCTTTGAGGACCAGAACTATTTCTCATAATGCCATTAGCAGTATTCTGAGGTCCTCCAGCCTGTGTGTTCCTGCATTCTCTAGCAAAGTGACCCATCTTGTGGCAGTTGAAACACTCCACCTTGCTCTTGTCAAAACCAGCTACACCATCTCTCTTGAATGTAAAGTTTCTGTTACCAGATCTCTGCATAAACCTTTTTGCCCTTATGGTGATCATAGTCATTTGCCATCTCAAATCCATCTCCTCAAGGTCCTCTTCATTGACCTGCTCCAAATCTTCTTTAGTTAATGATGAATTCACATAGCTAGCAAAGAATGCTTCTAGCACATTATCATTAGCACCAGATGTGCTACTACTTCCAGCTTCACCAACAGACACAAACGCAGTATTATTAGAGCTACCAGTGGACTGTTTTATAGCCAAAACCTCAGGCTCAAAGTTTCTCAGATCATTGTACAGATCCTCAATTTCCTTCTGATCAAGGTCTGCACTTTGTCTAAGTCCCACAGTGTACATGTTCCATTCTGTACCAAGTGATCTTAAAAATTTTCTATTAAGATCATCCTTGTCTATCTTAACATTGTGATTTTCAAGATCTCCCACCAGTTTCTGGAACCTATCAAAAGTTTGAGTTAAAGTCTCTGACTTTACCTCAGCAAAGTTCTCAAATTGTTGTTTGAGAAGAGACCTCTTGTTCTTCTTTGTATCATCATTACCTCCAAACCTTGTGACTATAGCTTCCATGAGTACCTTAGCATCTTCACATTTATCAAATTTCCTTTGATACTCATTGGGAATTGACAAGAGTAATGTACTCAATGCCTTCCACTCAGTGGCTCTCTCTTTTCTCTCAGCATCTGTCTTGGGTGGTGGTCTCTCCAATTTTTCACCATCAGGACCCTTTGGATAATTAGGTCCATTGATAACCACCTCCCACATCATATAATCTGTGAGAAGCATGTACTGCCTGATTCTTGTTTGCCATAGCTCAAACTCATCAGGTTTGAGCATAGGAATCTTTGTGGCCTGAATTCCTTCCATTGTTTCAGTAGACATCTTGGTATTTGAAGAGAAAGCTGCAAACTTCAATAGAATTCTTCAAGATCAAAGCAATATCTAGCTCTGATACCACTTGTTGATCCTAGTCAGGATCTTAATATGTATTACTTTGATTGATTATTAATAAGCTTGCGGAATAGTTTATTGATAACTTGAAGAACAAACTTGTAACACAGAATATTTGATCAAAAGCTTCAATATTATTATCAACAATACGAACACACAATTGTGTTAGGGTTTACAACCTTGAAGCTAATAACTAAAAAATCGTCTTTCTAGGGTTTCACAGAATCTCTATTTATAACACATAGAGTCCTTTACAGAATCAAACTATTATGGAAATTCTATCTATTCCATAATTCTCTCTAACCGACTACTAACAGTGGTTGAGCTATTTACTAACAGGGGTAGTACTCGTATATTACTAACAGTGGTTGAGTACTTAATACAAAATACACTCATGTCAACAGTGGCACTGTTAGACTAATTCTAACTGACAGTGGCACTGTCAATACAAAACTAAACTAACAGTGGTAGACTACTAGCAGTGGCACAATACTTGTGGTTGAGCAAATCTGGCAGTGGCTCAGGACTCAACAAAACTTTAAACTAAAATAACCAATAGGAAACTGTAACACCCCCAAATTTAATGATTCGCGGATGCATACTTTGGGTGTTACTAATCAATAATCAAAGCACACAGATATATAGCAAACGACTCTATATGCGTCGTTTTAACAAAATATATTAATATTAAATGGTTTACAACAGTTTGAACTCATACATAGCTCGTATTCGTAATATGAGATATTTAAGTACATAATTAGTTATACAAAATCTAATAATGCAATGAAATCTCTGAAGTTTGCATGAAGACTCGAGCTAAGATGCATCCTGATGGGCAGTCCAAATCTACTGCTGAGTACCTGTGATACATGCTAAAATGGGTCAGCTAACGCTGGTGAGCTCACAGGTTTGAGTATCAAATAATATTCTATGAACCGCAAGATTTAAGTATTGATTTGCATCCAGCAAATAAAGTTACAGATAGTGTATACAACCATGAGCGCATAGTCTGAGCTTAACTCGAGGGTCGGGTCCCATATAGAGAATTCCGAGCGAGGTGCCTCCACGAGTGCCTAATCTACACTCGTCTTCCCAAATATTAGTACGTCCGTTTACCCGGTTAGTGCTTGCTAACCCGGACGAGGAGGGTCAATCCTATATGGTACCATATACTAATATTCACGCTACTTTCGTATTACCAGACTATGCTGACGGAGGACTTTGGTTTGATTAGTTGAAAATAACTCATGTAGTATATTGAAATATGTACTCGCGTTCATGTGTTAAAAACAGAGCAATGTAGCACACCCCTAGTAAAACAGTAAAAAGAGGGGCCATGAGACTCACCTGAGCCTGGAGAGTTTATCTTAATAAACTGAGATTGATTAGCCAATAATCGAAGTCCAAAGACTTGTAACCTGAGGGTGTCCACGACACGCGATGGTTATAAACATGTGAAGGCATCTAATAAGACTACCTTGTAGTTGTTTGTCCAACTAGAATGTCTAAATGATTACAATTTGGTTGATTGTTTAAGTGTTTGAAAATGTGTACGGCCCGTTGGTGATTGTTGGTAATAATAATATTATCATTATTCTTGAAAAACGTGTTCCAAAGTGTTTCAGAAGTCATGTCGCATTCGTATTTGATGTTATACAAGTTTAACACTTTGTGTGAAAGTTTAGATGTAACACTGTTACTCGTGACCCTAGGGTAAGGGCGAAGCCCGTTAATGACGGGGGTCCGGGGGCAGCGCCCCTGGTAGCGGGGTCCAAGGGGCGGCAGCCCCTGGCGGGGTCCAAGGGGCAGAGCCCCTGGCTGGGGTGAAAAACGCACCTGGACTTGAATTTGGGTGAAATGGGGTGTCAAATTTGGGTCTCAAAACTTAGTGTAAAATTAGTTTAAAACCTTCTGTTTATGCGTCACTTATAGCGTCACTTAGGGGCTTGGGCGACACTTGGGAAGTGTCGCTAAAAATAGTAAATCTGAGCATATGCGTCACTTAAGGGAAGTGACGCATGGTAGGGCGTCACTAAGGTAAGTGTCGCTATAAGTGTCGGGTATGGGTCTAGGCGTCACTTAGAAAGTGTCGCTAGAAGTGTCGGGTAAAGTTGTTGTGCGTCACTAGTCAAGTGACGGTAGGAGTGTCGGGAAAAAGGGGTTTCATGCGGCACTTAGGCAAAATTAGGGTTTCATGCGACACTCAATGCGTCACTTAAGTGACGCATGAAGTGACGCTATACTGGTCGTCTTTGCGACACTTAGGTCTGTTTGACGGATTTTTGAGCCAAAACGAGTTTTCCGGCCACCGTTTGGCCTGAAACTTTTACCCAACCCATATTTGGATATTTTAAGCTTAAAGAAACAACTACTTGCTAAAAACACTAAAAATCGAGGAGTTGCGGGTTTTGTCGGAAACTTACAATTTGTCGGATGAAAATTCTGAAAAGATGGAAGTGTAGATCGTTGCTTCGTGGTTATTTTCTTCTAAACGAGTGTGAAGATTCGAGGTCGTTTGGAGGTGTTATTTTAGGATTTAGTGAGGTGGTGGTGGTTTGTGCTTTAGAGAGAAAAGAGAGGAAGAGAGAGATGAGTAAAGTGAAAATGGGGTGGGGAGGTGGTGACCTCACCCCCTTTTGGCAGATTTTTAGTGGGGCCCACCCTATGTGGGTGTGTCCCAAACTTGTTCCTCGCGTTTGCGTTCCGCGCGGTGTTCTTTTTCCCGATCGTTTAACCGTTTAAATAATTATTTCGCGCGTTATACACCCGTTTTAAGGCACGAATAATTACCCAATATTTTTACTTAAAATATTTCACCAATTACTTTAATAATTGAGTTATAAAGTATAACTTAACATTGTTTGCGCGTTTAACATTCTAATCGCGTAGGCTTTTAATTGTACGATACGAAACATGTATGAATTATCATCAAAATACTATTTTAGATATAATAACGTTATTAAATAATGTTATCTTATTTAATAATTTTGTTCACCAACGTCCGTATAAAATTGAATCGAATTACATTCGATTTTAATTGCGTACGATTTAATCAAATCGTAAAATTGTATATATTCAACAATATAAAATCCGATACATTAATTAGCCTAACACAGAACTAATTACATGTATTAACAGTTGATTAGGCACTAATCATTAGTCCCAATTTGGCGGGTGTTACAGAAACAATAGGAAGGAACAAGTAATTGTATAATCGACTTTACTCAGATTCATATTTCCCGATTCATTGCATATTGATTATCTAATTGTGATTTCTTTTATATCAATTTAGTCACTAATCAAAGATTCCAAATTGAATGTGAATTAGCCAACGGTTCGAGTCCAACTAATTCCTACAACTTAGGGTCCAACATTAAACATCAATCCAATGTCACAAGATGATCAGTCTATTGTGTGCTTTTCCCTAAATCATGCACTAAACATTCACAACTCATTATAATTTACTCTAGTGATATGAATCAACAATACCCAATAATTTCTCATTGTCCCATTCATTTTAAATCATATAATCATTACTTTCTCAACCTATCAAACTCAATGTATCTAGCAATGGTTAAAACCCTAAAATCATTAACCATCAATAATTAATAACATCAAAGGAATTCAATCTCATCAACATCATTAACCATGTTGAGCAATAACAATTACTAATTACCAATAAACAAAGTTCCAGAGTAATATAATCGTTTTCAATTAAATAACTTATTCAATACGCAACTATAATCGTTCAATAATCATAATTCGAGTTTAATCAATTACACAACTACTTCAAATATTCAATTCATCATCAAATAAGTAAAACTCAGATCATTCAAGGTCAAATTCATCAATGAAACTGAAATAATACGAGTAATTACAAACCGAAACGATAAATCATCAAATAATAACGTTAATTAGAATTAACCTTAGCCTCTAATGCCTTCAAACTGCTCCTTTTAGTCAAAAATAGACCTCTGGAGTCGAAACTAGCCTTCTCGAACAAACCCTAGCCGAATCTCTCATTTTTAGGGTTTCTGCGCGTTTTTATACTTTCAGCGTAATCAATCCATACGGCGTATGGATTTTCCATACGGCGTATGGATCAATTATAAGCCCAGCCCAGCTCTGCGCTCCTTGGGCCTCATCCACTTCAATCCATACGGCGTATGGATTTTTCATACGGCGTATGGATTGCTTTTCCAGCCGCAATTCCAATTTTCTTCTTTTGATCTACTTTCAATATTCGGCTTCACTCATTTCTTCAAAATTGCATCACTTCTCTTATTTATTGACTGTTTTCCGCTCCTTTTTCCAAAAAGATTCATCTCCACATCTTATTGCAAATATGAACGAAATCAATATCTAAACTTACCTAAATGCAATAAAAAACATTCAAGAATAGGGGTAAAATACTACTAAAATATAGTACTTATGAGCGTTTATCACATGCATAATTTTTGCTCTAAGAGAAGGAGATAATGGACTACCTCTCAGGCTTTTAGAAATCAACTTTTGCACAATTCTTCTTGTAGTCGGAGTTACAGCCTTATGAACACCCTTCATTTTGACCATATTATCATGTTCAAAAACAATTTCATCATCAATGTTGCCCGATTCCAAGTTGTAAAAAGCTTTCCCCATATTTCGAATCTCCATACCAGTCATTTCAGATCTACCAAATCTCTTTTTGCGCTTAAGGGTTTCCATTGAAGATTCCCCTTTTTTCAACATTAACATTATCCCCATAACTCATCTCAGCATCTGCATTCACTTCATTCATAGTCCTATCATTAGATCGATTGCCCTTAAGACCAGAATCACTCAATTGAACCATATCATCATGATTTTCAGTAGAACTTTTGCCTCTGACATTAACATTGTCAGAAATCGCCACTCCTAAAATTTCATGGATATTCGATTTTAACAAATTAGGTGGATCAGAACTTGATGAATTCATGATTTTAGGATGGAAATCAAAACAAAAACAAGGTGATTTCGTGAAGAAAACAGGAAGAAATCGAATCAAAAAGTGTACACTTATTGAATCGCCCATAAAGGAGAGAAAAGAAGAGAGAGAAAAAAAATCAAGCAAATGATTTTGCATAGGGTTTAGGGTTTGGGGTTTTTTTTTGGGTAAAGGGGACGGCACCCCGAAAAAATTTTATACCAACCAAAATAAAATAATTACATGTTTACAACAGGTATTTTCGAGGAGACGTTTTTTGTGAACGTCCCAAACACTTACAATAACAAAACAGCCCAACCTTCCTGAGCTTCACTACATCCAGACTTGCATACTTCAAATCCATATTATTACCTTTACACCTCCTTCTACTTGCCATGATTTCCATAATAGTACTGTAAGTTAGCATCTTCATTATTAATGAAAAACTTCCACCTTCTAGCCACCTCTCTAGTGTTAACCGAATCAATCAATTTCAATCCAATTAATCTAGTTCTCACCATATGCACAATGGTATTAACCAAGACTTTTACTTGCTTTTGCTTTTGCTGCAACAATCTCCAATTCCTCTCCTGCCATATATAATACACCACCCCAGCAATAACCAATCTCTGAACAACACTCCAAACAGATTTATTGCATGCTAAACCACACAACAATTGAATAATTCCATCCTAATTATCAACGCCCTCCACTACAACTTGAATTAAATCATCCATTTTTGCCATGCCAATAAACATCTTCCAAGTCTGTTTAGCATATTGACACTCCACAAACAAAAAAATGAGAATCCATAACTTTATTGCAAAAAACACAACTCTGCCCATGTTGTATATCCCATCTCTGCAATCTATCTTGAGTACTCAACTTCCCATTTAATGCCAACCATAGCACAAAAGCATGTCTAGGAATTTTTTTTTAAAACCATACAAGCTTATGCCAAAGCACTTCACCCCTAGACATACTCAAATCAAACCACATATTTTTTAACTCAAAATTCTTAACTCTCCCCACCTTATCCTTCCATTTAACCTTATCTTTAATCCCCCTAATCAACAAAGGATTAAAAGATAATAATAGAGAACCATGATTATTTAACAACTCTTGAGGCCATATCCATTGTCCATCTCTTTAAACATCACTAACTTTGCAGTCTAAACTCAGTCTAGTTTCATAAACTTCTCTAGGTGTAATAAATTTACATAATGGACCATTTGGATGCCAATAGTCATACCACAAAGAAGTATCCTTACCATCACCCAATCTACGAAATACATGTTTTCTGATAGGCTCTCTCAATCTCATAATACTCCTCCATGTACAAGATGTTTTAGGATCAATAGTCATATCCCAAAACTTTTTACCCCGAATTCTGTTTTCATACACCCATTTAACCCATAATGATTTCTTCCTGATCACAATATTCCAAATGTATTTAGACATAATCACCTTATTCCACTCTCTCACAGGTCTAATACCAAGTCCCCCTTGCTTTTTTGAAAAACACACATCACCCCATGCCATTTTTGCCATTGCCCTTTTCTGATCATTCCCACCCCATAGGAAAAGTTCTCATTAACCTTTCCACCTCATCAACCACAGATTTGGGCAATATGAACATAGAAAGCCAGTATACTTGAATTGAAGCTAACACAGATTTGATTAATTGTAATCTTCCAGCATAAGATAAAGATTTACCCTTCCAATCATTGACTTTTTACCTCACCTTATCCAACAGACTATGATAATCTTTATAATGTAATCCATCATATATTAAAGGAACCCCTAAATATCTAACAGGGAATGATCCAATCTCATAATGCATTATTTTCCTAATCTCAACTTCATCTTTCTTACTAACATTTCCAAGAAATGTAGTACTCTTACCCAAATTAGGCCTCAAACCAGATATGACACAAAATTCTTTCCAAGCATCATTAATAATACCAACATATTTTCTATCACTCTTACAAAACATCAATAAATCATCAACAAAGCAAAGATAGGTAAGTTTTATATTATCACAATTAGGATGATACTTAAAACCACCCCCTTCCCTTATTTTCCTTTTCAATACAAGATTAAGCAATTCCATAACCAAGGTGAATAAATAAGGAGATAAAGGATCTCCCTGTCTTAATCCCCTTTTACCCTTAAAATACCCATGTTGCTCACCATTAATAGAAATAGCAAATGATGGAGTAGAAACACATACCATAAGCCATTTGACCATCAAAGGGTGGAAACCAAAGTGCTTCAAAATATTCTCCATAAAGCTCCAACTTACAGTATCATATGCCTTCTGAATGTCAATCTTGAAAGCACATCTTCCTTCACCAGCTTTCCAATTATACCCCTTCATTAGCTCTTGGGCCATCATCACATTATCACTGATTTGTCTTGATGGTATAAAATCTGATTGATTTTCATCCACAATATCATCCAGACATCCTTTAATTCTATTGGCAAGAACTTTACTGATAGTTTTATATAACACATTACAACATGATATAGGCCTATAATCAGCAACAGTAGTAGGACTTTGGGATTTAGGAACTAAGGCAATTGCATTAACTTCACCAAGTAATTTGCCATTAGTAAAAAATTCCTTAACTGCATCACATACTTCCTTACCCACAATGGACCAAGCAGCCTTATAAAATCTTGCAGAATACCATGGTGATTTACCATCCTCAATATCCCATAAAGCATTTTTAATCTCCTGATCATCAACCATTATAACCATATACTCAGCTTCTGACCTACTAATTCTTTTCTCAAAAAGACTTTCAGGATCAACAATTGGCACAACAAGTGAATCAAATCCTAAAATTGCCTGAAAATGTTTCACAAATTGCTCAAAAATGGCATTACCATAATTTAACACCATTCATATCCTCCATAGCTTCAATCCTATTTCTGTTTATCCTCCCTTTTATCACCTTATCATCACCAGATTTCAACCATAAAATTTTACTTTTTTGAATCAACAACTTCTCTTCATCTGCCATTGCTTCCTTCAAAGCCCTATAATAACATATTTCTTCCTCCCTAAGGACATCATTTTCAGGATCCATTACCATAGCCTCTTGCACTCTATGCAATTCAGTCCTCAATTTAGACACCCTTTCAAACACATTACCCTCTTTTCTATTCAACTGTCTCAACTGAATCTTTGCTTTTTTCAACTTACTCACCACAGAAAACAATTTACACCCACAAAGCTTTTCACCCCAAATTTTTTTAACAATAGGCAAAAAATCCTTTTTATCAGCAAGATGATTGTTAAATTTAAAAGGTTTTGGCTTCTTCTTTCCTAAACATTGAAACACCACCATGCCAGGAGAATGATTAGACAACCCAAAAGGCATAAAAACTACATGTAGCCTAGTAAAGACATCTAATAATTCAACATTACCAAAGGCTCTATTAAGTTTTTTCATAACACCCTTATTTATACCAACAACATGAGGCTTTTGTATCCAAGTATATTTCATACCTGTATGATTAATCTCCTCCATCTCTAACTCTTCAATGCATTCTCTTTAATCGAGCATACGGCCAGTAACAACAGATGACCCATTAGAACTATCTTCAGGATTGAGACTAACATTGAAATCTCCAATAATCATCCACGGATGCTTTTGAATAACCTCTTTATAAGCACATAATGCACTCCAAAGATCTCTCCTCTCTCTATCTTCATTTGAAGCATATATAAAAGAACAATAAAATTTTTTAGCACTTCCAATATGTTCCACAAGACAATGCACAACCTGATCAGTTTGCATTACCACCATCACCTGAACAACATTAGGATCCCATCCAATAACAATTCAAGTTCTACCTCTACACTGCTGATTATTTGCAACCTAATGCCAATTTTCAAAAAATTTATTACAAACTTTATTTAAATTTTTACTAAGCAACTTAGTTTCAACAACAGCACAAACACCACAACGACTAGACATAATCAACTCCATTACTATTTTATCTTAGAGAGTTCATTTAACCCCCTAATATTCTAACATGTGATCTTAAACATCAGAAACATTTTTGTACACTTTAGTGCCAGGATGACTTTGCACACCTCCATCATCATCATTAACAATCATCACATCCCCATGCATTCCATCATTACTTTCCTCATCAGACTCCACCTCAATAATATCATCTCTATTCAAGTCAACCTTTATACCAGCACATTCACAATGATACAAAAAATAAGTCAACTCAGATGGTGGCCATTTAGTCATTACCTCTTTGTCAGGAATCTTCTTCTCCTCAATTAATCTTTTCAATTCATCCTTCCTACTCTTCCAAATCTTCCATCTTACATCATAAGTATCTTCAACCTGCTCATCAACCAATCTTTCATCCCTATCCAATACAGAAAATGGATTTGATGTCTCTAAATCATTTCCCTTATCATTCTTCTGTCCCACAACAGTTTTCTGCCTATATTCAACTCTACCACCAATTCCCTTCCCTTTATCATTACCAACATTACCAACATTCAATGACTCTTTACTCCCCATCTCCTTTATTTTGCTGCCTCTGCACTTGTTTATTCTGCCCAGAATTTAATGCCCCTGAACCTGAAACTTGCCCTTGATTTGATTCCCATTCTGATTATACATCTGCCTCACATAATTCTGACCAGCACCACCATTATTCCTCCCAGGATTTCTACTAACAGTACTCCAACCTTGATTGTTAGCCAACCTCTGATTACCATTTCCCCTTGATTAAATCTACTATTTGAAACACTTCTGCTGATAAACTGAGTTGACTTCACCACAATGCTACCATTAATGTTATTAATAGCTCTATTACCTCTACCCATAACCTGCCCATCTTCACTATCAAATCTAAAGAAATAATAGCCAGAGGTATTAACAAAAATATCCTTAATCCCATTAACCCTCCACATTCTTCTCAAATTTAAATTAACAACATAAAAGTTCATCTTAACACCCACAAAATACCCATATAAGGACTTAGAGTATGCAGCACTACCCTTTTCAATAAAATCTACTTTAAGATGAACAACTTCCTCTTCATTTGGCATAACAAGTGGAGGTATATATTCCAGCTTTGTAGGATCAAACTCATCAATATTACCATCTGCTACAACATTAACAAATGATTTCACACCAACCTCATTCATAACCTGATCCTGTTCAATTTGGTTTACAGTTCCAGCAGAAAACACAGTAGGTCTAGCCCCTAAAATAGAGATGCTTTGCCTATGACTATCATGAACATTAGCATTACAATTCCTATCAACCCTTCCTTCAGTACCATGTGAGAATGACAGATCAATAGAAGCCATTGACCTCTTAAACTCTTCGGAAACAGACCTACTATCATTCATCACTGTATCATGACCCATAGAACCAATTTTACGTTCAAGTTGACCAGTAAAAGTTCTAATTAAAGCTCTGGTAGTAGGTGTGACCAATTTATTCATACCCTTCATCCTAACTTTCTTAACAAGCTTATGAATAATTTCATCAGTATTACGCTTGATGGAATTCGAAGAAAATGAGTTACCAACATTGATACAGGGTTGAGGGTTTGGGGTTTGGGGTTGGGGTTGAGGTTCGGGGTTTGGGTTGGGGTTGGGGTTGAGGTTTCGGGGTTGGGGTCGGGGTGGGGGTTTCGGGTTTAGGGTTTCGGGGGTCGGGGTTCGGGGGTCGGGGTTGAGGGTTGAGGGTTGAGGGGGTAGGGTGTAGGGTGTAGGGTGTAGGGTTTAGGGTGTAGGGTTTAGGGTTTAGGGTGTAGGGTGTAGGGTTTAGGGTGTAGGGTGTAGGGTGTAGGGTGTAGGGTGTAGGGTGTAGGGTTTACGGTTTAGGGTTTAGGGTTTAGGGGTTTTTTTTTTTTGGATAAAGGGGACGGAACCCCGGAAAAAGTATATAAATTTAAAATAAAAGTTTATGTACAAATACTTCAGGCATACACAAAGGGGATGTAATTAGTGCACATCCCACACACTTACAATCCAGCCCAAAAATATAACAAGTCCAATAACAAAAATAATACCCATAAGCACTAAACATAAACCTATAAAACTATAACTTTGATGTATAAGCTTCAGCCCATTATATGTCATCCAATACCATACATAGCAATTTCGCAGCCCAACACCACCTCTATTTCTCAGCCCAACTCCATTTACCAATCCAAATGCACTATATCTCCATTTACGATTAACCAAAGGCCCAACAAAACTTTTCCTCTTATAATTAAGCCCAACTTTATCTATACAATCACCAAAAATTAATCTATAATTTTTACCATTTAAACAATTGAAAATTATCCGACAATCTTCACAATATGAACCCAATATATTCTGCAATCCCATTTGCTTCCAAGTCAACATTAAAACTTTGAAACTAATCCAAAAAATACTCCTCAAAATCCATGACAAATTAAGACTAATAGCCATACCATAACTCATTGTCATCAATTGATATATCTGCTGGTAGCAATCTGTGTCCATAATATGCATACACACCACGGACCAAAAATCATTTATCCAATAAGCAGCCCCATCACTATCAATTATCCTCTCTATAAATCTGTGATTCCAACTCTTTCCAGACTTTATTAGCAAACTACTCTCCAACCATCCAACTTTATCACATATCCAAACACATTGCCGCAACAACTTAACAAACCACCACATTTTAAAATCCTGCCCCTGAGAGTGCCCCTTGACGTTGGATCTAGATGACTATTGACTACAATCGAAAGGCGGAATCAATCAATTGCAAGTATGGCTAACAAACACAAACCGAACAAATGTATTGCAACAATAAGAACGTGTATATCAGCTTGTATAACTATTTGGGAACGATTACAAGGTAGCTTAGTCGACAAATGGTGCTAGGGTTTCGTCAACCCTAGCCGGAAACCCGTAGGTTTGTATTTATACTAAAAGTCAGCCAACTTGCGTCACTTGTGGAAGTGTCGCATGTGGCCGCCTTCATGCGTCACTTACCTAAGTGACGCTATGCGTCACTAAGGCAAGTGACGCCTAACCTAAAACTTAAGTGTCGCATATAAAAAAAACTATATATTTCACTATACGACTAACGACACTTATTACAACTCGATAGACCAACTGACAGACAACCTAATATGCATCAACAAACTCCCCCGTGTCTTCAGCTTGGTCTTCAAAATCTTCAAAATCTTCAAATTTAGCATTTAGCACCAACCTTCTGGGAATGTACCTCCAGCGTGTATTCCCACCTTTAAACATATCTCGACCACCCTTGTGAATTTTGAAGCCTCTTCTAAATCATCTTGATTGTACTGATGTTTATTTTTGTAGAGAGCTTTCAAATCTTTCTTCGTCAAGTTGATTAGGCTGATCGGATCAAAAACGCGAATTGACTTTCCCATATATTCCTTAATCGGCCATTCTCCCCAAACATCCTGTGCTTGTGCCACAGCTGTCTTTGTAGAATATTCGATTACAGCTTCTTGAGTTACAGAGTCAAACCACCAATACTTAAGATCGCGTAAGAAATCCAGTGGCAACTCTTGTAAGGGAACAGTCTTAAGACTAGCAGCTGGTGGATAATGATATTTCACGATCGGTTGTTGAGTTCTCAAATCAATCTTCTTCTTGTATGAGTATCGAACTCCCAGCTCTGGCCTAATCCACAAATATTTCTTGCTATAAATCTCTTTTCTCAAAATTCTCTGAAAAAGAACTCCTCGAGTATCTTCAGAGTGATTGACAATGTTTAACTGAGCAAGACGATTCAATTCAACCTTCGGCAAAGTGCTAATATGATTAAATCTCGGTTTGAAGTATTGCACGCCGTCGCTTCTCTTTATCAGAATCAAAAAGTTATCAACATCGAACTTCCAGCTTCTGATCAACCCAGTCAATTCACCTCTAACCAGATAAGTTTTACACGTTTTCAATTCAGGTGCAATTGACTTATAAACCACTTGCGGTTTCAAAATTCCAGAAGATGTAGACGCGGGAACTGATTCTGCAGTAGATTGTCCCATTGAAGGTTCTGCCTCATCCTCGGAAGAATCTGTTTCGATAACCGGAGCATCAAAATCGAATGCTTAAGCAGGTTGCCTTAACGCTGGCTCCGGTTCACATTCAGGTGCCGGTTCTTGATTAGGATTATCCATGTATTCCTCATCCGACCCTGGAACTTCAGCATCCATCTCAATATCATCGGGATCAAAAGATCTATCAATTTCATCAAATCTATTAACCAAACTCTCCAGATATGTCAGATTGACATTTGAGTAGTCAGCTGCAATCGGAGTCGGTTGTCCCGGAACATCAACAAAATAATCTAAAGTGATGTTTTCATTGATATCAGAAGATTGTACATTTTCTGGTTCAGGAGGAGGAGTTACATTTGTTTATAACTCTCTAGGAGTATCCTCCCCCGAAACTATTGTAACAGACTCCAACTCTAAGACCCTAGACGACAGATTCGTCACCTGAAGCTGGAGATTGTCTACCTCAGCAGCCTTGAGCTCCAAATCTTTAATCTGAGAAGCCTGAGCAGCAATCAGAGCCTGTTGGTCAGAAAACCTTTGCTGCAAAAGATCCATCTGAGCCAGAATCATTTGTAATGACAGCATATCAGATGGTTGTGGTTGTTGTTGTCGTTGAGAGGTCGGTTCCTCTATAACCACTGTCGTCCGCTGGCGTCGACGGAGAGGTAAATCGGCATAAGAGGGTGAAGACCCAGCAGGACGTTTGCCCGGATTCCTCGGGACATGGACCCTGCCAGCAGAGATCCGTCTCAGTATACGCTTAAAGCGTCGAGGATCGGCAAGCTAAATACCATCAAAAGCAGATTGTGGGGGCACGTCACCCTCAGAATCGGGTGGTGTGGGCCCACCATCATCAGAATCAGCCTCGACTCGGTCAACACGATCAATATCATCTAAGTCTTGAGCTATATCAGCATCAACCAAGTCGTCCTCGTTGACCGGAGGAACGACATCATCCTCAAAACCATGATCGCGCGGCGCAACATAGTTTTCGTTCACTATGTGCCCGAAGAGTTCGCGATCCGCCAAAACCGGCTCGCCCTTTGGCGCGAGCTTGCAGTCGTTGAAGACTCGCAAAAGCATAGGCGTCAGTACCAGAAGAGACCTATGATCCGGTGCAATCTCGAGATTTAGATCATTCAGTAACAGCTGCACAAACCTCGGATACTGCAGCCACTTATCCTTACCAACTCGGATATTTTCCACCATGTTGCCGAAAATATAACCGCTGAAATTGTACGGTTTGTTGTAAATCAGGGCCAATATAAGAGAAAGTGTGAGGTGGCTAGCAGCATCGTATCCCCCTTTCCTCGGAGATAAGCAGACGATAATAATATGGCACAAGTACCTCCATACTCCGCAGAGATACTGCTTCCTGAAGTCCGAAAGCTGATTTGCCGGATAACCCATCCTCTGAAGTCCCCCATAGATAAACGTGGTAGGGAACATAGTGGGCATCGTGGATTTGTCAGTAAACTGGAGAACTCGTCTAATCGAATTCTCGGTGATCTCGATCTCTTCACCAAACATTGTAGATACAATCCTTGGAACATCACCCTGAACCCTGATGACTGCATGATCATAGAACTCCTCGATTTGGTTCATATAAACCGGAGTCGATGCGGTAATCGCATGATGAATCCTTGATCTGCGTAGGAAGTCGATCATTGGCCTAAAAGGCGCCAAATTTGCATGCGTAGACTCAAGAAATGCCGTAATGTTGTGTCTGGTGTTGGTACGGCGATAGTAGTTCTGTAGTTCAGCCATCTGTAAGCTAAAATACAAACAAAAATGACCGAAATCGTTATACAAACAAACAAATTTTGACTTTAGGCGTCACTTATGGTAAGTGACGCATGGCCACTACTGTCACTAAGGAAGTGTCGTAGTATACAGTGTTCAAAATTAAAATTAAAGTATAGCGTCACTTATAGTAAGTGACGCTATCAAGCGTCACTGATGTAAGTGACGTTTGTATTTAGTGATTAAAAGTATACGACACTTAAGAAGTGACGGGTGAAGAACATGCGACAGTTAACATAGTGACGGTATAAGTGACGTATAGACATAGGCGTCACTTAGACAGTCACTTGGCCTAGTGACACATTTAGAGGCGTCACTAGGATGAGTGACGGTCTTAACAATTAAAGCAAGTATATGCGTCACTACACGAGTCTCTTAAGAAGTGACGCAAGAATAAGCGTCACTTATTAAGTGACGGTATAGGCTTTCAAAATTACCAAATAGCGTCACTTGAGGTAAGTGACGCAACGATGAAGATCATCGTGTCACTGTTCATACCCAGGTTTCAAATTTGGGGTTTTCGAAAAACGTAGTTACCAGGGTGTGCGCATGGTAAAAACGAGGATTACACACCCTTTATTACACGAAAACATTAACAATACAAGCATTTAATCGAACGAATTCAAAGTTAAACCCAAACCGTAACCCTAATTTAAATATACAGCATGAATATCAAAGGAAAAAGGTTAAGGTTAGCACCAAATCGATCGTAGGAATGAGGGGAACAAAGATATAACACAGGAATGCACGGAGAAGCCTTAGAAATCACGAATCGATCGAAAGAAAAACGCACAGCCGAAGTGATGCAGAGACAGTATGAGTGTCGGTATGTCAGTGCAAGTGACGGTATAAGTATTTGAAAAGTGGTGAAGTTGAGTGTCGTGGGGAGGATTATTTATACACCGACCCTAGTATGCGTCACTCAACCCGGCACTTAAATCGTAGCTTACCCCGACACTTACTGCGTCACTAGAGTAAGTGACGCAATATCGTATGCGTCACTGGTAGCGTCACTTATGAAAGTGACGCGCAGTTCACGTTTTGTGAAAAAGTTGCGATTTTATCGTTTTTCGCGTTGTGATTTCAGTACTCAAGTTTGACAAAGTAACTGTAAGTTGGATAGTAACTAAAAATAAACTAACTTAGATAAAATAAAACACATACAAGAATGTAAATTGACAACTAGAAAATTAACACAATCTTTTTGGTGACGGAGTTGATATAGTCTGGTTAGGGATCATATCGGAATAACATGCATTTATTAGGAACATTAAGTGTTATTTCGATCATCAGTATATTTGTCCTCTTTAAATTTACTTGACATACTAAAAACACTTTTTATAAAAATTATTTCAAAACGATTATTAGTATATTTGTCCATTTAAACATGTTACATTCACATCTAGGAGGTATTTTATTATTGTTGGTATGTCCATTTTGCTGTGGTTCCCACCATAGATATACATCTTAACTTAAGACATAGACCATGTTTTCATTTACAGATAGAATATAAGAAAATCAATTTTAAGAATCAAGTCAGCGGTGACAGGTCTGTACTTACGTACAACAGAGCGACATAACTTGATTCAGGTTTAAGCAAAACCAAACTTGGTCAAACCATTTTGGCGACCTTGTAAGGTATCTTATTTTTAAAGACTTTGCAAGTACTTTGACTTGTGTTTGCTTAATTTTAAAGTATATATTAACAGAAGCCAGGTCTATACTTACGTATAACAGAGGAAACTGTCAACATATACCCCCAAATGATATCAAATACCATCTTTCATGAAAGCATGTCTAGTATAAGTAAGAAATTAAGACTTTTGTCATACATCTAATGATGGTGTACCACTTGAAATAGACAATTAAAGATTAAGTTTCTTAAGACTTCTCAAAAAGTTTTGCATAACATGCCTAATAATACATCGTATGATGAAGACAATGTTTATAAAAACTGTTTTCAATACGTCAGATAAATCTACTGACGCAACCAAGATAAAACTTAAATTTTCATTTTTATGCATGTCACCCGATGTACTATCATATCCCAAGTTGTTTACAGACACAACTTCAATGTCAATTTTTAAAATGTAGCAACCATGCATATCTTTAATACTAGAAAGTAGACAGAGTAGCAGTTGCGTTTTTTTTTAAACACACACAAATAAATAACGTTCCAAGTTACAAATTACTTTTTAGCGAGAAAGAATCTTAAACCAATCATGTTGATTAGTTCGTCAAATCGAGTACGCGTAAAGGCTTTAGTGAAGAGGTCGGCATTCTGCTTTAAGGTGTCTATTTGGACTAGGTCTATCAGGTGTTTTTCATAGCAATCCCGTATAAAGTGGAACCTAAGTTCAATGTGTTTAGTCTTAGAGTGCTGTACGGGATTGCGTGTGATAGATATAGCAGCAGTATTATCTATATGAATAGGAGTCATAGAAAGAAGTAACCCGTAATCACGCAGTTGATGCTGTATCCATAGAACCTGAGAGCAGCAACTCGCAGCAGCAACGTACTCAGCTTCTGCAGTTGAAAGAGAAACTGTAGTCTGTTTCTTGCACTGCCATGATACTAGTCGAGTTCCTAGGAACTGACATCCACCAGTGGTTGACTTCTTGTCTATGCTGCAGCCGCCATGATCTGAATCCGAATAGGTGGAAAGAGCGAAGGATTTCTCATTTGAATACCATAGACCAAGATTGGGTCTATGTTTGAGATAATCAAAGATTCGCTTTACTGCCCTCATATGAGACACCTTTGGTTTGGCTTGAAAGCGAGAGCATACGGATACCGCAAACACAATATCCGGTCGAGATGCAGTCAAGTACATCAAAGAACCTATCATGGATCGATAGTCCTTTTCTTTGCAATCTTCTTCATCGTTAGCCAGTCTGAGATTTTGATTAAGCTCGATGGGAGTCCCATAGGTTTTACAATTGAGCAGATCATATCGAGTCAACATGTCTTTGACATACTTTGACTGATGAATATAAATACCTTTTGAAGACTGCTCAACTTGTACACCTAAAAAGAATTTGAGCTCCCCCATCGCACTCATCTCAAACTCAGATTTCATGATCTCCTCGAAGTGCTTGCACATCGCTTCATTTGTAGAGCCAAAAATAATGTCGTCCACATATACCTGCACAAGTAGCATATCCTCTCGATCGCCAGTCCGTTCTTTGCGAATGAACAAAGTACTGTCGATATTCCCACGAACAAATCCATGCTTAACTAAATGGGTAGTAAGCCTCTCATACCATAATCGCGGGGCTTGATGAAGACCATATAACACCTTGTTTAACTTGCAGACGTATTCTGGATGCTCAGGGTCTTCAAAGCCAGGAGGCTGTTTCACATAGACATCAGTGTCCACTTGTCCATATAAAAATGCGCTCTTAACATCGAGTTGGTGAACGTGAAACTCTTTGAAAGTCGCAAAAGCAAGGAAGATCCGAATGGACTCAAGTCTTGCCACAGGAGCGAAGACTTCATCATAATCCAAGCCCTCGATCTGACTGAATCCTTGAACGACCAATCGGGCTTTATTCCGAATTACAATACCCCTATCATCCATCTTATTGCGAAACACCCATCGAGTGCCAGTTAAGTGAGCACCTTTGGGTAATGGAACTATATCCCACACGTGCAACTTGTTGAACTGCTGCAACTCTTCTTGCATAGCCTCGACCCAAGATGGATCTTTTAAGGCATCATCAACCTTCTTCGGTTCAATTTGGGATAAATGACAGGAAGTTATCCGGGCAACCAAATTCAACATTTCTTGATTTGGATTTTGCTGTACTTGGTGCCTTGTTTGAACAGCAGCATTAGGATCACCGATAATATTATCGATGGGGTGATCCCTGTGTACACGTGTGACTGGGATTCGATCAGGTGCAAGTACTAACTCCAAATTATTCATGTCCCCTTTAGTGATGGGAACAGTGTTAGTTGCAGGAGCAGTAGTACTTTCAGGTTGCACAGGAGGTTCCGTATCATCTTCATTAGAGAAAAGATGAGAATGGACCATTTCTTCTTCCTCGTCTTCCTCTAATGGTGGCATGTTGGGATCATCTGGATGTTCTGTTGCATTAGTTGTTCCTGAAGTTGAAGGAACATCCGAAGGTGGAACTGTAGGCAACGGTGTGGATGTAGTAGATAGTGGTGTGGGTGTAGGAGTAGGTGTTGGAGGTGGTGGAGTGGGTGTTGGTGTAGGTGGAGATGCTGGTTTTAAAGTAGAAGTGTCTTGACACAAACTTATACCATGAAGCAGAGTAACTATCTCATCCTCGTCATCATGTTCTTCGGGTATGTCGAACGAATTGAACACGTCCTTGTAATTAAATAACCATTCAGGACCTATTCCTTGAGGAGGATCTGTGTATCGCAAGCATTTCACCTCAAAATGCTCTTCCACCTGGTGAGTTGATTTGATGTAGACTCGTTTATTCGGAGAGTTGACTGAATATCCAAGGAAGATCCCTTCAACTGCTTTAGCTCCAAACTTCGAGACCTTGTCTTTGGAGACCATAATCAAACACGGACACCCGAAAGGTTCCAGAAACTGCAAAGTGGGCTTACGGTTGTTGAAGAGTTCATAGCATGTCTTATTCTTCTTCTTAACCGTGAGTACGCGATTCAAAACATAGCAAGCAGTACTAACTGCTTCTGCCCAAAAGATTATAGGAAACTTAGAATCGGCCAGCATAGTCTGAGCTGTCTCGATAATAGTCCTATTTTTACGCTTAGCAACTCCGTTCTGTTGAGGAGTTCGAGGGGCACTGAACTGATGATCATTGCCTTTCGTGGCACAATATAATTCAAGAGTAGAGTTCTTGAATTCAGTCCCGTTGTCACTTCGCAGTCTTTTCACCTTTAAGTTGCATAAGTTTTCCAACTTATCTAACAGATACACCAGAATGTCTGGTGTTTCACTCTTCGCACCCAGAAAATACACCCATGAAAATCTCGAGTAGTCATCGGTGACTACTAAGCAATAAGATTTTCCACCGATGCTCTTGGTAGAAATAGGACCAAATAGGTCCATATGCAATAGCTCCAATGGTGCCGCAATGGAATTCACTAATTTTGGCTTGTGGGGTTTCTTATGAAGTTTCCCTTTATGGCAGGCGACGCAGTCATCTTTTAGCGCGAATGACTGTTTAGGGACTCCATTTACCAAGTCATTGTTTATCAAGAAGTTCATCTTACGAAAATGGATGTGTCCCATTCGTCGATGCCACAATAGTGATTCCTTTTCTGAAGCCTTCGAAAGGAGACATGTATACTCATCTTTAGTCTCCACGGTTCGCATATTCATAACGTAGGTGTCGTTTCTCCGTGGTGCCTTTAAAAGCACCCATTCCTCGGGGATAACAAAACCCGGCTTCAAGATCACACATTCTGTCTTTGTGAACGCTGTTGTATAATCCTTATCACATACTTGTGAAACGCTCAGCAAGTTGTGGGTCAGTTGAGCCACATAGTTCACATTCTCGAAGCTAACTTTCCCGTTAGTTAGCGTTCCTCTACTCGAAATGGTTCCCCCTGTATCTCCAGCAAATGCAACGTGTCCTCCATAATGTGGTTTAACATCCGTCAAAAGGGACACATCACCTGTCATGTGTCGCGAACAGCCACTGTCCACAAACCATTCACTGTCTTTAACGCGTTCTGACTGCTGCAACACATAAAATATGAGATTAGTGAGAAACGGTGACCCAAGCCTTTACAGACTTAGGTCGACCATAGTCATCAACAATAAGCATATCAGATAAAACTTTATTTTTAAACAAATCAGATTTTGTATCTGATGTGTTATTATTGATGACACTAGAGTCCGCAATAGACTCTTTTCTTTTCCAAACCTTGGATGGTTCGGAATTTGGCTTTGGAGTAATGTTAGGTTCTAGTTTTGGCAAAGGTTTTTGCCCAACATTACTCGTTTTTACAGCTGGTTTGGGAGAGACAGAGTAACGCCTAGGAGGAGATCTTGAAAAAGAATTTCTGAAAACAGATGTCCTAGGCATTTCTCTCCCATAGTTCTGATGAGACAATTTGAGACATTCACAAATTAGATGTCCTTGTCTCTTGCAGTAAAAACATGCTCTAGTCTCAACAGCTGGTTGAGGCTGAGGATTTATCACCGGGGTTGAAGAAACGTTTCTAGAACATGCACATTTCGTGCACGTCTTAGGAGTTTCCTGTTTAGGTTGAGAGGTTGAAGTAGAAGGTTTATGTTGCAAAATCTTTACAGGTGATTGTAAAGTTTGAGATTTTGATTTTAAAACCTTATTCTTTTCTTTGTTAGGTTGAACCTTAATTGTAGGTTCCACCTTTAACACTTTTTCAGCTTTTACTTCAACATTCTTTTTAAACTCAGGATACTCCTCATCGGTAATATCCTCAATCTCAACAATCTCCTCATTACTAACTGGAGATTCACATTCCGATTTAACAAACTGAGGTGAAGGATACTCTGTCCGTTTAGTTTTCTCCTTCACCTGTTTGTTAACTTTATTACCCTTAGATTTGACCCCGTATAACAATGCATAGTCAACCGGAATCTCTTCGGTGCCTTCCTTAACAGGCATAGGACAGTATTCAGTAGGAGGCGGGACTACATTATAACCTAGTCCCATCTTTGTTTTGTGATCTGTCCTTTGCTTGTTAAGAATTTCATTAAAGGCAACAGTAGACGAGGAGGAACCTAGAATCTTACTTTTATATTTATCATATTCATCTTTAAGATCAGAATGTTCCTTTTTCAAATGGTCTATTTCAGCAAGATAACTATCAATAGCATCCTGTTGACTAAAAACTTTAGACTTATACCTAAGCGTGTCCTGTTGATAAGCTTCTATTTTCTTATCATACAATTGTTCATTTGCTTTTAGGTATCTATTTGAGTCACTAAGTTTTTCGACCTTTTTCCTTAAGTCTACGTTGTCTACTTGAAAGCACCTTAAGGATTCAGTTAACTTAATGCATGAGATACAGTTCAAAGGTTCTTCAGGTTCATTGCGTACCTCATTTGAAATGTGAGCCATGAGACACTGCTGATAATTCTCAGCATAGATACTCCAATCCGTGTTGGTTGGCTCAAAAACGATAAGTGCGTCAGCTGTTGCTTGCTTCACTTGATCCTTCTCAGTAGTTCTGGGAGCATCAGGCTTTGTGAAGCCTGACGGAGGAACCTTTGGCTTCTCACACTCTCTTGCAAAGTGTCCCAGATTTTGACAGTTGTAACAGCGCACTTTGCTTTTATCAAAACCAAAACTGGTTTTGCCATCTCCCTCCAAACTCTTGCGACCAGTTCGTTGCAAGAATTTCTGAACACGCCTTGATATCATGGCAATGTTCCAGTTCAAGTCCATCTGCTCAAGATCATCGTCATCAAGTTGAGCATAATCCTCTTTGGCCAGTTCCAAAGTAGCATTTGGTTGTGAAACCAAATCCTTATAAGAGCTTAGAAAGGCTGTATAGATAGCAGCCTGCTCTTGAATAGCAGGAGAGACAGAAACCTGCTGTTGTGACCCTTGTGAGGATCCAGAAGCATATACTGGATGAGGAGCACCAGTAGAATACAATGGGGCTTGAAGTGGAGAGCTCGTAGAAGAAACAAAAGCCATTCCACCATAAGTCTTGCCGGTGCTGACTTTTCCTCCATATAGAGACGGGTCTTGAACAAAACCGCCCGACTTGCACTCTCTCTTCTTCATTTCCATCGCATGTGCTTGAAGAATACCAATTAGCTCATCCAAATTCATGGTAGCTAATTCTTGACTTTCCTTGAGAAGCTGTACTTTAACATCCCATGAACTAGGCAAGACATCCAGCAGCTTCTTATTCACTTCAAGTGGAGGAAAATTATAACCTCCCTCCGTCAACTCACTCACTAACTGTGAGTATCTAGTAAAAACTCCAGAAGCCGTCTCATTGGGTAGAGAATCAAACAGATCATACTGTTTCTTTATCAGTTCTAACTTAGCTTCTTTATACCTTTGATTTCCACCGCATCTAGTTTCGATAGCTTTCCAAAGTTCGTATGCAGTTTCGTGTGATTTGAACAGTCTTAACACGTCTTTGGTTAGGCACATACAGATAGCCGCATGTGCCTTTTTCTCAATATCATAATCTTTCTTTTCTTCTGGAGTCATGGACCTGTAGACCTTTGCCGGAGCAATACCAGGGAAGATTCCTTCGGCTACTGGAGCTACATATCTTTCCTTGAGTGGACCCCATAGCTCTGGACAGTGAAAGTTTATGTACTGTTCAAATCGATCACGCCAATATGCGTAATCCATATCTGCCGAAAATAGAGGAGGTTTATTATTAGAACCAACATCGTGATTCTGTTTTAACATATCCCTGATTGCTCTAATATCTTCTTTATCCGCAACAACAGCCATTGAAGATATACCTGAAATTTTACTTAAAAACAAAAACTTGAAAACTTATTAGTACTAAAGGCGTCACTTAGTAAGTGACGCACTCAAGTGTCACAACGACTAGCGTCACTAGGTAAGTGACGCTATCGAGTGACGGATGAAGTGACTGATGACACTATGAGTAAGTGTCACTCAATCAGGAAAGTGACGCACTCAAGTGTCGTACTTGAGTGACGTACTAAAACAAGTAGGCGTCACTAGAAAAAATGACGCAATAAATCAAACAGGCGTCACTAACAGAAGTGACGCTTGATACACAAGTGACGTGCAGGAGTGACGCACGTAAGTGACGGTGAATTAGAGTGAACGACACTTAAGTTAAGTGTCGTATAAACCTCAAATGACGCTTCAAGTGACGCGTTCAAGTGACGGTTAAAACCCTAATTTGGGATTAGGTAGTGCCGCTGTAAGTGACGCGTCCAAGTGACGGATCGAGTGTCGCAAAACGGCTACAAAATCCCAAAACCCTAAAAAACTCGAACTTTCGTAAACCTAACGAAAATTCCTTGAACCCTAATGGACGAAACCTGTAAATGGTGAAGAATATCGACTGTATTTCACCTTAGCAACCCAAAATCCGTATGTAATCTTGATTCTTGATTCAAACAAAAACCAAAATGAACCCAAAACGACTTCTAAACGTCAATATTATCACCTAAATGCTCTGATACTAGTTGAGAGTGCCCCTTGACGTTGGATCTAGATGACTATTGACTACAATCGAAAGGCGAAATCAATCAATTGCAAATATGGCTAACAAACACAAACCGAACAAATGTATTTCAACAATAAGAACGTGTATATCAGCTTGTATAACTATTTGGGAACGATTACAAGGTAGCTTAGTCGATAAATGGTGCTAGGGTTTCGTCAACCCTAGCCGGAAACCCGTAGGTTTGTATTTATACCGCCTTCATGCGTCACTTACCTAAGTGACGCTATGCGTCACTAAGGCAAGTGACGCCTAACCTAAAACTTAAGTGTCGCATATAACAAAAACTATATATTTCACTATACGACTAACGACACTTATTACAACTCGATAGACCAACTGACAGGCAACCTAATATGCATCAACAGCCCCAGACCTGTAACCCAACCCCAATGAGATTGACCCATTTGACCCCATGATATAAAACCTACACAGATACCAAACTTAGACCATTGGACATTGTAACAAAACATTACACAAAAAGCCCAATAACAGTTTGACCAAATAGTATAGTCAAACCACACATAGTAGCCTAACACATCCCTATGAATCATCAATTCATGCAACCCCTTCATAATGTAACAAGCTCTAATACTCCGCTTGTTTACAGGACATTTTATCAAAGGGATTGTTATCTCACTATTCAAATGAAGGTTAATCTCAAATGACCAAGAAAAGATAGAGACAAGAATTAATGGACACACAAGCCAGCTATTACACCTTATATCACCAAAGAATATAACTGTAGTGCCATACCCCTGCACCATTTCAAAAAACACCCATCCTAATTGATTGACCAGTTTAATTAGAAAACAATAAGATAGCTGGACTTTTAACAACATGACCCAAAAAGTATTTTGACCCATATACAGAAACTTTCTAACGTATCCATTGATTACATACCTCAAACACCAAATCCAGTCAATCGAAACTACCCCTCTCCCCCTTATAACAACCATCCCCCACCCAAACCATACCAAACACACACCATGCTTACCAGATACAATTTTAAGCATGACATAGTTGATCAGTTCACCCATGTGGATCCTCAATTCCTGTGGCAACACAATAATGTAGGAAAAACTTCTACTTCTATTCCTTACAGGCAATTTCCCCACATGAGTAACTATCACACTAACACAGACGACAGGTTTAATATCAATCCTAGTTGTTTGGTTGCAGCAATTTAAAAGGGTAAAATAACAGTAGAAAGAAAAAAACTGACACCACCTTATAACAACCAGGGTATAACTAATATTGCTAAACTCCAGCAAAACATATTTTTCCACCCAATACCTATGTAGTATTCTCTGACTCTTTTGGACAGACTCAATAAATGACTCAAACAACACACACACATCAATAGCCCAGTTTTTCTGGACATACCCAATGGAAACACACACAAAAAAGAATACTTCTACCCATCTCCCCCTTATATCACCAACCCAAACCACCCCTTGACCCATATATAATACCACCAGATTCCTCCACCATAACTCCATATTACAGCCACCACCAACAATATCAATATGCAAGGCTATCATTTAACACATCTGCTTTCTAATAGGTTTAGCAGAAGTGCTAAACTTCCAAATCTCAGATGCAATACTTGACTGTTTAGATGTCCAAATTTTCAATCCAACTAACCTCAATCTAACAACATCATAAATCCTTTGACTGATTACCTGATCCCCACATTCCTTTCCTTGAAACATTCTCAAATTTCTTTCTTGCCACATACAATAAATCAAAGCAGCTACAACCAATCTCCTAATAATGCTCCAAATAGTTTTATTACATGGCTTAGATGAGAGCAATACTACCATCTCAGACCATGTAACATTACCATTACAGATAACATTAATAACATCATCAATATCAGCCTTCCCTCTAAACCATTTCCAAACCTCCCTTGTAAAACAACATTCCACAAACAAATGATTATGAGACTCCAGAATTTGCTTACATAAATAACATACCTGACCTTTCTGAACATCCCATTGCTCCAACCTATCTTGAGTAGTCAATCTTCCATTAACAGCAACCCAACATATAAACGCATGTCTTGGAATATTCTGAGTGAACCATATCAGTTTACTCCAACACACCTCACTTTTATTATGCCTCAAATCTTTCCAAACAATGCTAGATACATACTCTTTAATTATACCCTCCTTATTCCTCCACTGTATTCTATCCTTCATTCCCTCAACTAACACTGGTTTATATGATGTAAGAAGATCACCAAACCATTCAACCATCTCAACTGGCCATACCCATTCCCCATCTCTCATCATATCTTTTACCTTATAATCCAGTCTTAAACTAGCAGCATGTATATCTCGTGCAGAAATATATTTACTTAAAGGCCCATCCGGATGCTGTAACACCCCGCAAATTTAAACGCAATTACGAACGTTAATCACTTGCATACTTAGTGCTAATTCCCTACTTTATGAGTTAAGTCTAGCAAGGTCCACTATTTTAATACGCGGAGTATTACGAGTTCCTAGTTATTCTTATTACACGCAAAACAATCGGAACGAACCCGACAACCGAACGAGTCAAAGATTATACTTTTGAAACTCAAAATAAAGTATTATAAATGATACCCTAAAATGTATTAACCTATGTTAAATATTAAAGTGGTAAACAAAACTATCACACCAACATGTACAACTAACGAATAACCGACAACCAAACTTATAGGAAATTTGAGAAACGAAACACACAAGCCCGATACCCCTTGGACCAGGTCGGGCATGACCCAGGTATAGCCCGGGGCGGCCCAACCCTAAACAAACCCACCAAAGCCCTAAGGAAGGATATTGAGTGTTTTCCTTAACCCATTCAACTCTCACAAACACAAATCCTCACTAAACAAACACTCCCTTTCCTTCTCTGCTTATTCCAGCCGAAACACCACCTCCAACACCACCACCCACGTCCTCCTAACACCACCAACCTCAGCCACATTCATCTAGCCACTTCTACCATCGACTTTTGCAAGGAAAGGCAAGGATAGGACCAAATCTGCACACCACTCGTATTTCAGTTTTAGCTCACGTTTTCTTTGGGTAAAACTCTTCACTTTTCCTTTAGATTTCCTTGCTTTAAGTATATAAACATGTTTGTTGTTCACCTCACTCGAAATTCGACCAAAAACCTGACCAAAAACGTTAACTAGTCGCGATTAACCATCGGACAACAACTTTACCCACTGGACAAAACTTAAACCGACTTTAAAGAATGATAACTAACTCATTTCTTAATGAAATCATGTGTTTCTTGAGGCTAAAACGAAGTTCAAAGAGTCTAGATTCCAAATATGTAAGTTACACGAATTTTAGTGGTCATTTACTATTTTTAAGAAATTAGATAAAAGTACATGTCCAGATTGTATTTTCTGACCAAAAATGCAGTCAACTTGGAACTAGTGTATCTCGATAACTACTCATCAAAAACTGATGAAACCACTTGGAAAGCCTGTGTTTTTGTGTTACCTTTAATTCCCCTACTCGCACATTTCATGAAGTTTCGTAAAACTTGAGATATGACCAGATTTGTTCACACATGTCACGACAATGACTCACTGGACCTGCTGCACCTTGCCAATTTTTTTATCTTGAACTATGCTTGATTAAAATTTATACAAAAACATGTTTTGGAAAGCTAAGACATAGGGGAACCTTGTGTAAAAATTTCGTGAATTATTGTCGAGTTTAACTTAATCAAACAATTGTTCAAACACCCTGTGAAAATGAGCCTGACTTAAGGAAAATCCGACAATTCAACTCCGTGAATTCGAAACCCGACAATCCAATCCGACAATTTGACTTTTGACCCATTAAACACTCCGTGAATACCTCATTGTCGGAATGAACATGTCCGTGAATAACCAGAAGTGTTCATTGATATATCCTTAATGCCATACACCCTCCACATCCTTCTAAGATTAAGATTGACAGTATTGAAATTCATTCTCACACCCACAAAAAAACCATATAATGATAAAGTATAAGCTGCACTTGCCTTCTCAATAAACTCTTCTTTTAAGTGCACAACCTCCTCCCCACTAGACATTATAACAGGTGGCATATATTCCATTCTTACCAAATCATCATCAACAATATTACTCTTAACAGCATTAGCAAATGTTTTAATTGCCCCATCAGAAGTATCTTGATTAACCATCTCAATATCCACCCTATTACTATTTCCAGCATTAAAATCAACAGGAGGAGCTCCTAGTATCGAAATACTATTCCTAAAAGCAACAGCAGGATCCTCAATTGGAACATTCTTTGTTATACCAGTAGCAAAAGATAAGTTCAATGATTTCATTGTTTCCTGAAAAGCATCATTTGCTTTCCCAGGAGAAACAGGACTACCATATCTTGTTAATTTCCCAAGAAAATTTCTGATCAAAGACTTAGTTCTAGGCGTAACAAGCTTAGACATACCTTTCATTTTGACCAGCTTAACAACTTGAGTATCATTTGCTTCAGACAAACGATTACGAGATTTAAACAAGAGTTCCTTACCAGTATCATTTACATGATGATGCTTGTTCTTATACTCAGAACCACCCTTCTTTTTCCTCTTCAGCATAGTTGATCGCAAACCCCCATCAATTTCACCAGAAACAACAGTACGAGTAATAGAAAATTTTTCAGAATGATTGATGTTATAATCACTCTCATGCATCATATTAGATGTCAAATTAGAAGGAAATGGAGTAGCCACATACTTACTACCCAATTGATTCTCAGTTTCAACTTCACTTTCAATTCTGACATAATTTTTGTCAAAGACACCATGAACAATTGACGAATCAATCTCAGCATTTAAAATGTTTTTGATGTTAGAACGAAGTGATTCAGTATTCGCAACATCATTTGATTTCACAATAGTAGAATTTGGAAACACGTTACCATGAATTTCTGTCATAACTTCATCTTCAAAATTACGTACAGTAGAACTAGGGTTTTTAGAAATCTCAGCTTCAGATCTCATTTTTGATACATTAGCAGGATCCGGAGGATCCTTACCACTTAAATTCAGGGTTCAGGGTTCAGGGTTCAGGGTCTAGGGTCGAGGGTTCAGGGTCTAGGGTCGAGGGTCCAGGGTTCAGGGTCCAGGGTCGAGGGTTCAGGGTCTAGGGTTTAGGGTCCAGGGTTCAGGGTCTAGCGGGGTCCCAGGGTTTCGGGTTTCGGGTTTCGGGTTTCGGGTTTCGGGTTCGGGTTTCGGGTTTCGGGTTTCGGGTTTCGGGTTTCGGGTTTCGGGTTTCGGGTTTCGGGTTCGGGTTTAGGGTTTACGGTTTCGGGTTTAGGGTTTAGGGTTTAGGGTTAGGGTTTGGGGTTTAGGGTTTAGGGTTAGGGTTTGGGGTTAGGGTTTGGGGTTGGGGTTTGGGGTTTGGGGTTTGGGGTTTGGGGTTGGGGTTTGGGGTTTGGGTTTTGGGGTTTGGGGTTTGGGGTTTGGGGTTTGGGGTTTGGGGTTTGGGGTTTGGGGTTTGGGGTTTGGGGTTTGGGGTTTGGGGTTTGGGGTTTGGGGTTTGGGTTTGGGGTTTGGGGTTTGGGGTTTGGGGTTTGGGTTTAGGGTTTTGGGTTTAGGGGTTTGGGATTACGAAACAACACTTTCAGACTATAAACACTGTAAACGCATAAACATGTTTTTGGAAACGCTGGGGAACCACCAGCAACGCTTTTACGAAACTGATTGGGTAACTGATGGGTCCTACGGACATGGACCAGATCCTACTGACATGGATCAAGGGACACTGACACTCCCTTCTATTGAAAAGTCCCTACTAACATGGGCACTAGATCCTACTGACATGGATCTACTATTGTTAAACTATTGAAAAGTCCCTACTGACATGGGCACTAGATCCTACTGACATGGATCTACTATTGTTAAACTATTGAAAAGTCCCTATTGACATGGGCACTAGATCCTACTGACATGGATCCACCGAATAACTAATAGGATGCTGACATTCCTACGAATGACCAATAGGATACTGACATTCCCACGAACAACTATTAGGTATTGTTAGGTCTACAAACAACTACTCGGATACTTACACTCCTATGAAGACTAATAGGATACCGTTTTCCTACGAATTATAAACTGTGTTTTGGGCAACATCCCACTAAATGTATGCTTGGGACAACGGGTCTCCAAACTTCAATTGATTTCAATGACAACGACTCTGGTGAACACTTTGAAAACAACCAACTATTATTGCACACATAAAACCTGTGGATTCACTCAACCTCGTTGTTGACTTTTACTATGTTTTTCAGGGAATTAGCAGCACACGTAAGGACCCCCTGCACTTACGGATTCTAGGTGACCCACGAAGAAACTAGGATGCCAACTCTTGATACTGGATTTCTTTTATATAACTAATCGGTTTTAGTCATATTTACGAAATCTGTTTTTGTAACTTAACTACTTTTCAACTTATATGATTTGATGAATCGTAAACATGGTAACTTACTTTTGGCATCTTAATATATATTATTCTGTTGTAATCATAAGCTCTGATATGTATGCATGTACTGTGTATTGTGACACCCCCTACACTTAACTAAATGCTTCCGCTAAACAAAAACAACGAATTTGGGGGTGTTACAGATGCCATGGATCAAACCATAACGAGGTATCACTCCCATCACCAAATCTATAATAAAAGTGTCCCATTAATCCATCTCTCTATTTCAAAATATTCCTCCAACTATATGAGGCTTCACTGTCAATCTTAGCCTTCCAGAAATTCACAGATGCCAATTTATAACTCCTAATCCAATCAACCCACAAAGATTTCTTCTTAGAAATTATATTCCACATATGCTTCGCTATTAATACCCTGTTCCAATCATGAATATCTCTAATCCCAAACCCACCTTGACATTTTGCATGACATACATCATACCATGCAACCTTTGCCAACCCCTGCTTCTGATCATGCCCACCCCATAAGAATTTTCTCATCAACCCCTCTAACTCATTAATCACTGATTTTGGTAACATGAACATAGAAATCCAGTACACATGAATTGAGGCCAAAACTGATTGTATAAGTTGAAGTCTTCCTGCAAATGACAAAGACTTAGACTTCCAATCATTCACCCTCTTCTTCACTTTATCTATCAAACTATGACATTCTTTATACTTCAAACCAGTGGTAATAAGTGGCACACCCAAATATCTCACTGGTAATTTACCAATTTCAAAAGGCATAATCTCAACAATTTCCTCTTTCTGCTGATCATTGAGATTACCAAAGAAAGTGGTACTTTTCAACATATTAGGCTTCAAACCAGAATACTCACTAAATTCATCAATGGAATCCTTCAGCAACCTAACAGATCTTCTATCACTCTTACAAAACAGCAACAAATCATCAGCAAAGCACAAATGAGTAAGCTTCAACTTTGCACAATATGGATGATAACAGAAATTCCCCACCTCTTCAATTTCCTCTTGATACATAGATTCAATACCTCCATCACTAAAGTGAATAAATATGGGGAAAGAGGATCACCCTGTCTCAATCCTCTTTTACCTTTAAAAAACCCATGTTGCTCACCATTAACAGAGACAGCAAAAGAAGGAGTTGTCACACATGTCATCAACCATTGCACCATTTTACTATGAAACCCAAACCCATATAATATTGATTTCAAAAAGTCCCAGTTGACCATGTCATATGCCTTTTGAATGTCTATCTTAAAAGCACATCTATTCTTACCCTTATCCCAATTATAACCTCTCATTAATTCCTGAGCAAGCAATATATTATCACTAATTTTCCTATTAGGAATAAAGGCAGATTGATTTTTATCAACCAACATACCCAAGCAACCTTTAATCCTGTTAGCCAATACCTTGCTAATAATCTTATACAACACATTACAGCAAGATATAGGCCTAAAATCAGCAACATTTCTAGGACATTCAGACTTAGGAACAAGGGCAATAACAGTAGCATTTACCTCACCAAGCAGCTTGCCATTCCAGAAAAAATCCTTCACAGCTTTAATTACCTCTTTACCCACAACATACCACGATGACTTAAAAAACTTAGCAGTAAACCCATCAGGCCCTGGAGATTTGTTATCATCAATATCCCACAATGCAATCTTGATTTCCTCATCACTGATCCATCTTACCATATGATCAGCAGTCTGCATATCAATCCTATTCTTGAGGTCTCTTAATAGGAGTAACCTCATAACCACAACCTAGGATAGCTTCAAAATGCCTTACAAATTGATTAGGAACTGCATTCCCAATAAATCGAACACCATTCATATCTTCAACAACCTCCACCCTATTTCTGTTAATCCTTCCTTTACTCTTTTGAATTAACAATTTTTCCTCATCAATAAGTGCCTCCTTATAAGCCTTAAAAGACTTACATTCCTCCTCTCTAATCTCATTATTCTCAGGATCATTGACCACTTTCTCTTGAATTTTAACAAGTTTCTCCCTTAAAAGTACCACCTTCTTATGGACATTACCATGATCCTTATTTAAAACCCTCAATTTCTGCTTTACCTTCTTGAGCTTAGTTACCACAGAATACACAGTACACCCATGAACATGCTGATCCCAGACCCCCTTTACCAAAGGAACAAATTCCTTATGCTCAGATAAATGATTATTGAACTTAAAAGGGCAATGTCTTCTCTTCTTCAAACTTGGAATACTAACCATGATGGGACAATGATCAGATAGTCCAAATGGCATAAATTCAGCAAATGATCTAGGAAACTTTTCCACAAAACTATTACTACCCAAAGCCCTATCCAATTTCTTCAAAACACCCTTATTAGGACCCACTGCATGCATTTTCTGTGTCCAAGTATAATAAAACCCAACTTGATTAATATCCTCCATTTCAACAACATCCAAACAGTCTCTAAAATCCTGCATTTGACTTGTAACCACTGATGTGCCTGTTGACTTATCTTCAGGATTTAAACTGACATTAAAATCACCACTTATCAACCATGGTTCATCCCCAACAATGCCTTTTAAAGCACATAAATCACCCCAAAGCTTCTTCCTTACACTATCATTATTAGCAGCATATACAAAAGAGCAGTAAAATTTCACTCTACTACTATGCTGCTCAATAATGCAATGCATAATCTGATCAGATTGGTAGACAACATTACAACCAATCTCATTTGAATCCCAAGCCACAATAATCCTAGTTCTACCCACACACATAGAATTATTTGCAGCCCATTTCCAATTACAAAACACATTACTTGTTATTTTCCCAAGATTCTTTGATAAAACTTTGGTTTCAACAACCCCACAAATACTACAACCAGAATTACTAATCAATTCCCTAACCTCCTTCTGTTTAGAAGACTCATTCAGCCCTCTAATATTCCAACAGACAATCTTAAACATTAAAATCATTTTTGAGAAATGATGCAAACATCATCTTGCATCCCATCATTACCCACACCATCATCTTTCATCATCTTTGCAGTAGCATCATCCTCAGACTGCACATCATCATCTTCTACCCCATTTAAATTAACTGCAGGCTCCCACAATGATATAAGAAATAATTGATCTCTGCAGGCTCCCACTTTCTGATATCATCCTTATTAGGTAACTTATTGTTGGCAATCAAGTCCTTCAATTATGCTTTTCTACTCTTCCATAATTTCCACCTAACATCATAAGTATCATCAACTGCCTCCTCAATGTCTTTCTCATTACCATCCAAAACAGAATAATGATTTGACATATTAATACCATCAACAGCCTTCCCCTTTTCTTTCTGACCAACATTCAAATTAAGATTCTTCTTTGCAACATACACACTAGTCTGACCACCACTTCCATTACCCTTCAAATTACCACTGGCTCTCACCTGATTACCCTGTTGTCTAACATATGATACAGAACCCACATAACCACCTTTAGATACACCACTAACATTACCTCCCACACTGACATTACCACCTCCCATTCTATTACCAATTCTAAAACCTGCATAAGGAATATTATTTTGAGCAGATATTTGCCTTTGATAACTTGTTCCACTTTGTTGAAATCTCTGACCAATAAGTCCCCTATTATTAACCTCTGCAGGCTTAACAACAGTACTCCCATTAACATCCTTAATTACTCTATTCCTTCTGCCAACAGTTTGCCATCCATTATCCCCTTCATCAATCCTCCGATTAACTTTCTCCTTTTCCTCTTCCTCTTTTTTATTTCTAACTTCAATCTCTTCATCAGTTAACGGCCTCTTTGTGCATTTACCAATTGCATGCCCAAAAACCTTACAAAATGAACATCTTGCAGGCTTCCATTGATAACCAATTTTAATATTTAGAATTCTCCCTGGCAAACCATTCCTATTAGGATATACTACCTTAACAAACTCAGGTAGTTCCTTATCAGCAAAAACCTCAACAAGTACCCTAGCATAACCAGCTTTACCAGATTGCTTAATACACATTTCCTTTGTAATTTTATCCATCACAATAGGTTTACCAATTCTGCTTACAATTTGACTGATACTACCACCATTCCACAAATCAAATGGCAAATCAATAAGAGAAATCCACAATGGAACCATAGCAGGTTCAGGTTTATCAAGGCACAAACCAGGTTCCCATTTCTTCAGAAATAATGGTACATTCTCAATCATCCATGGCCCACTATCCAATACTTTCTTCATACCATCTTCCTTGTCAAACTTGAAAAAGAAATAACCAGAAGTGTTCATTGATATATCCTTAATGCCATACACCCTCCACATCCTTCTAAGATTAAGATTGACAGTATTGAAATTCATTCTCACACCCACAAAAAAACCATATAATGATAAAGTATAAGCTGCACTTGCCTTCTCAATAAACTCTTCTTTTAAGTGCACAACCTCCTCCCCACTAGACATTATAACAGGTGGCATATATTCCATTCTTACCAAATCATCATCAACAATATTACTCTTAACAGCATTAGCAAATGTTTTAATTGCCCCATCAGAAGTATCTTGATTAACCATCTCAATATCCACCCTATTACTATTTCCAGCATTAAAATCAACAGGAGGAGCTCCTAGTATCGAAATACTATTCCTAAAAGCAACAGCAGGATCCTCAATTGGAACATTCTTTGTTATACCAGTAGCAAAAGATAAGTTCAATGATTTCATTGTTTCCTGAAAAGCATCATTTGCTTTCCCAGGAGAAACAGGACTACCATATCTTGTTAATTTCCCAAGAAAATTTCTGATCAAAGACTTAGTTCTAGGCGTAACAAGCTTAGACATACCTTTCATTTTGACCAGCTTAACAACTTGAGTATCATTTGCTTCAGACAAACGATTACGAGATTTAAACAAGAGTTCCTTACCAGTATCATTTACATGATGATGCTTGTTCTTATACTCAGAACCACCCTTCTTTTTCCTCTTCAGCATAGTTGATCGCAAACCCCCATCAATTTCACCAGAAACAACAGTACGAGTAATAGAAAATTTTTCAGAATGATTGATGTTATAATCACTCTCATGCATCATATTAGATGTCAAATTAGAAGGAAATGGAGTAGCCACATACTTACTACCCAATTGATTCTCAGTTTCAACTTCACTTTCAATTCTGACATAATTTTTGTCAAAGACACCATGAACAATTGACGAATCAATCTCAGCATTTAAAATGTTTTTGATGTTAGAACGAAGTGATTCAGTATTCGCAACATCATTTGATTTCACAATAGTAGAATTTGGAAACACGTTACCATGAATTTCTGTCATAACTTCATCTTCAAAATTACGTACAGTAGAACTAGGGTTTTTAGAAATCTCAGCTTCAGATCTCATTTTTGATACATTAGCAGGATCCGGAGGATCCTTACCACTTAAATTCAGGGTTCAGGGTTCAGGGTTCAGGGTCTAGGGTCGAGGGTTCAGGGTCTAGGGTCGAGGGTCCAGGGTTCAGGGTCCAGGGTCGAGGGTTCAGGGTCTAGGGTTTAGGGTCCAGGGTTCAGGGTCTAGCGGGGTCCCAGGGTTTCGGGTTTCGGGTTCGGGTTCGGGTTTCGGGTTCGGGTTCGGGTTTCGGGTTTCGGGTTAGGGTTTAGGGTTTACGGGTTCGGGTTTAGGGTTTAGGGTTTAGGGTTTAGGGTTTACGGTTAGGGTTAGGGGTTAGGGTTAGGGGTTAGGGTTTGGGGTTAGGGTTTGGGGTTTGGGGTTTGGGGGTTGGGGTTTGGGGGTTGGGGGTTGGGGGTTGGGTTTGGGGTTTGGGGTTTGGGGTTTGGGGTTTGGGGTTTGGGGTTTGGGGTTTGGGGTTTGGGGTTTGGGGTTTGGGGTTTGGGGTTTGGGGTTTGGGGTTTGGGTTTGGGGTTTGGGGTTTGGGTTTAGGGTTTAGGGTTTAGGGTTTAGGGTTTAGGGTTTAGGGTTTAGGGTTTAGGGTTTAGGGTTTAGGGTTTAGGGTTTAGGGTTTAGGGTTTAGGGTTTAGGGTTTAGGGTTTAGGGTTTAGGGTTTAGGGTTTAGGGTTTAGGGTTTAGGGTTTAGGGTTTAGGGTTTAGGGTTTAGGGTTTAGGGTTTAGGGTTTAGGGTTTAGGGTTTAGGGTTTAGGGTTTAGGGTTTAGGGTTTAGGGTTTAGGGTTTAGGGTTTAGGGTTTAGGGTTTAGGGTTTAGGGTTTAGGGTTTAGGGTTTAGGGTTTAGGGTTTAGGGTTTAGGGTTTAGGGTTTAGGGTTTAGGGTTTAGGGTTTAGGGTTTAGGGTTTAGGGTTTAGGGTTTAGGGTTTAGGGTTTAGGGTTTAGGGTTTAGGGTTTAGGGTTTAGGGTTTAGGGTTTAGGGTTTAGGGTTTAGGGTTTAGGGTTTAGGGTTTAGGGTTTAGGGTTTAGGGTTTAGGGTTTAGGGTTTAGGGTTTAGGGTTTAGGGTTTAGGGTTTAGGGTTTAGGGTTTAGGGTTTAGGGTTTAGGGTTTAGGGTTTAGGGTTTAGGGTTTAGGGTTTAGGGTTTAGGGTTTAGGGTTTAGGGTTTAGGGTTTAGGGTTTAGGGTTTAGGGTTTAGGGTTTAGGGTTTAGGGTTTAGGGTTTAGGGTTTAGGGTTTAGGGTTTAGGGTTTAGGGTTTAGGGTTTAGGGTTTAGGGTTTAGGGTTTAGGGTTTAGGGTTTAGGGTTTAGGGTTTAGGGTTTAGGGTTTAGGGTTTAGGGTTTAGGGTTTAGGGTTTAGGGTTTAGGGTTTAGGGTTTAGGGTTTAGGGTTTAGGGTTTAGGGTTTAGGGTTTAGGGTTTAGGGTTTAGGGTTTAGGGTTTAGGGTTTAGGGTTTAGGGTTTAGGGTTTAGGGTTTAGGGTTTAGGGTTTAGGGTTTAGGGTTTAGGGTTTAGGGTTTAGGGTTTAGGGTTTAGGGTTTAGGGTTTAGGGTTTAGGGTTTAGGGTTTAGGGTTTAGGGTTTAGGGTTTAGGGTTTAGGGTTTAGGGTTTAGGGTTTAGGGTTTAGGGTTTAGGGTTTAGGGTTTAGGGTTTAGGGTTTAGGGTTTAGGGTTTAGGGTTTAGGGTTTAGGGTTTAGGGTTTAGGGTTTAGGGTTTAGGGTTTAGGGTTTAGGGTTTAGGGTTTAGGGTTTAGGGTTTAGGGTTTAGGGTTTAGGGTTTAGGGTTTAGGGTTTAGGGTTTAGGGTTTAGGGTTTAGGGTTTAGGGTTTAGGGTTTAGGGTTTAGGGTTTAGGGTTTAGGGTTTAGGGTTTAGGGTTTAGGGTTTAGGGTTTAGGGTTTAGGGTTTAGGGTTTAGGGTTTAGGGTTTAGGGTTTAGGGTTTAGGGTTTAGGGTTTAGGGTTTAGGGTTTAGGGTTTAGGGTTTAGGGTTTAGGGTTTAGGGTTTAGGGTTTAGGGTTTAGGGTTTAGGGTTTAGGGTTTAGGGTTTAGGGTTTAGGGTTTAGGGTTTAGGGTTTAGGGTTTAGGGTTTAGGGTTTAGGGTTTAGGGTTTAGGGTTTAGGGTTTAGGGTTTAGGGTTTAGGGTTTAGGGTTTAGGGTTTAGGGTTTAGGGTTTAGGGTTTAGGGTTTAGGGTTTAGGGT